>OZ025249.1:3206387-3299320 GCA_964019135.1 Arenicola marina | reverse complement strand
GTAAAGTTTGCGGGCCACAGAGACCAGCCCACTGCGGGGAATGCGTAAGAGCCGCAACGTTTAATTATTACAATTGTAAATATTTAAAGGGCTTTAATAGCACATCAAGGCTGTATCCATTCCGCCGTTATTAGTACCGGTGTACCGCTCCCAACATGAGGGGGGGGGGGGGGTACTTGCAATGAAACTAGAAAATCAGGGCACAGGGGGGGGGGGAGAGGGGGAGGAGAGGAGCAGGGGTTCACGCACCGGGAGGGTGCTCTCGTCACGGGTCGGGTCGTGTTCGTTCGTGTCCCCTTTATTTATTATGTTAGCAATAAAGACCAGATATTACTATTGGTCAGTGTGGCCATTGTCAGACCAAATATTGTGCGACTATTTTACATTTTCATTTAAATGTGCGCAGTGTTCAACTGTTTTGGGCCAACTAAGGCCGGATAATTCTGTAAACATTGAGGGTGCGCTATGGTATGGATGACACGACTGTTGTAATAACGGAGACGACATTCCTGGCGTGTCTCGTATGGTATCAGTCCATAGCTGTACTTATTGATGGGAAGCGGTTGTGTGGTTCAGGAGGGCAGGAGGGGTGGGGGGCAGGGACCTGGGGAGGGCGTGGCGGGGGGTCGCCAAGGGGAAACAATTAGTGAAGGACTGCCTCCATTAAGACTTGCTATAGATGTAGTCGCCAGGGCATTAAGTTGATTGTTTTCAAGACTTGTATTCCACACAGCTTTAATGGTTCGTCGGCGGTAGGGCGGGGGCTGTCGCGGGGGGTGGGTAAGAGGACAGGAGAGGGTGAGGGTGAAGTTGAGAGGGGAACTAGTGCTCAGAGGTCCAGACTAAGTCTGCTTGGCGGAAGCCGCTTCCGTTCACAAAACTCGCTGTGTCGAGTCCGCCGACTATCCGTCCGTCTCCGGAACCGCCAGGAACCAGGGGGAAAAACTTCCAAATCACGAATCCATTTCTTAAATGGGTCTCTTTTTTCCTGTTCGATTTATTGATGGAGATGTCGGAGTGGGCGACATTAACTTCAGAGCGGGAAAGTTTTAGAGAGCAGCTTTTATTTAGTGCCCACGAAACGCCGGCTGTTTACTAATATATGCGTCCACACAGATATCACGTACCAAGGGTAGTTGAAGGTCAATGTTTTAGCCTGTCTATTGGTTAGCGTGGAGCATGCCGCCTTTAAAGTGACTGGTGGGGTGGGTGTGTTCAGGAGTACCGCCTTGACTACAGTGACTGGTGGGGGTCGGTATGTTCAGGGGTACCGCCTTGACTACAGTGACTGGTGGGGGTCGGTATGTTCAGGGTACCGCCTTGACTACAGTGACTGGTGGAGGTGGGGTTTGTTCAGGGGTATCGCCTTGACTACAGTGACTAGTGGGGGTCGGTGTGTTCAGGGGTACCGCCTTGACTACAGTGACTAGTTGGGGTCGGTGTGTTCAGGGGTACCGCCTTGACTGGTCGGTGTGTTCAGGGGTACCGCCTTGACTACAGTGACTAGTTGGGGTCGGTGTGTTCAGGGGTACCGCCTTGACTACAGAGACTGGTGGGAGTGGGATGTTCAGGGGTACCGCCTTGACTACAGTGACTGGTGGGGGTGGGATGTTCAGGGGGTACCGCCTTGACTACAGCGACTAGTTGGGGTCGGTGTGTTCAGGGGTACCGCCTTGACTACAGTGACTGGTGGAGGTGGGGTGTGTTCAGGGGTATCGCCTTGACTACAGTGACTAGTTGGGGTCGGTTTGTTCAGGGGTATCGCCTTGACTACAGTGACTGGTGGGGGTGGGTGTGTTCAGGGGTACCGCCTTGACTACAGTGACTGGTGGGGTTCCGATGTGTTCAGGGGTATCGCCTTGACTAGAGTGACTGGTGGGGGTGGGGTGTGTTCAGGAGTACTCGCCTTGACTACAGTGACTAGTTGGGGTCGGTGTGTTCAGGGGTACCGCCTTGACTACAGTGACTAGTTGGGATCGGTGTGTTCAGGGGTACCGCCTTGACTACAGTGACGGGTGGGGGTGAGGTGTGTTCAGGGGTACCGCATTGGCTACAGTGACTGGTGGAGGTGGGGTGTGTTCAGGGGTACCGCCTTGACTACAGTGACTGGTTGGGGTGGGGTGTGTTCAGGGGTACCGCCTTGACTACAGTGACTGGTGGGGGTGGGTGTGTTCAGGGGTATCGCCTTGACTACAGTGACTGGTGGGGGTGGGGTGTGTTCAGGGGTACCGCCTTGACTACAGTGACTAAGTTGGGGTCGGTGTGTTCAGGGGGGTACCGCCTTGACTACAGTGACTGGTGGGGGTGGGGTGTGTTCAGGGGTACCGCCTTGTCGACAGTGACTGGTGGGGGTGGGTGTGTTCTGGGGTACCGCCTTGACTACAGTGACTGGTGGGGGTGGGGTGTGTTCAGGGGTACCGCCTTGACTACAGTGACTGGTGGGGGTGGGGTGTGTTCAGGGGTACCGCCTTGACTACAGTGACTAGTGGGGGTGGGGTGTGTTCAGGGGTACCGCCTTGACTACAATGACTAGTTGGGGTCGGTGTGTTCAGGGGTACCGCCTTGACTACAGTGACTGGTGGGGGTGAGGTGTGTTCAGGGGTACCGCCTTGACTACAGGGACTGGTGGGGGTGGGGTGTGTTCAGGGGTACCGCCTGGACTACAGTGCCTGGTTGGTTTCGGGCGTGTTCATAGGTGCAGCGTTCACCGAAGCATTTTCGTAATTAGGTTTAACTGACTTATGATTTTTTAAGGCATTTGCCGTTATCTTTCTAACAATGTTTTGTTATTTGCTCTCATATTGGATTACTCTCAGCCATGACTAATTGTGTCATTCACCTTATTATGGAGGCTAGAGGGCGGACGTAATAGTGCACCACTCCAAATGCTCCACGTTTTTTCGTGAACATCAAAACGAGTTTCAAAGTGATATTGGTCGGTCTAGAGGAACAGGCACTTTAGTTGAATAGCACTCCTGGCATAGACTGCTTCAGGGCAGAATGTAACAATACGATTGTCTCAGTTCTTTGATTTATCCGATGACCACTTGAATGCTGAAGGGGTCATTTTGTTATTTCTGGCTGACTTACCCCCCCCCCCCCCCGCCCCGATTCTCTATATATAAATAACATATCCTGCCGAGACAATTCATTGGCACGAACCAAACGCTTTTTTTTGTCCATCGGCATTCAATCAATGAACTTGCGTGTGTGTGTGTGTGGCGGGGTCGGTTGGAAGGGGGGGGGGGGCGGGGGGGGTAAGGCGTACTGGTCTCGGCAGCGGGATCCCCCCGGGGCGGTGGCACCCCCTTCACCACCAGACTGACACTCTCTGTCTTGGGTGTGGCACTTATTGGTTGGCGGGCTGGACTGAGTTCCCCAGGAACAGTGGGACGCTTCATTGACCCACAATGCTGGGCCGGCCTCAGGCCTGCGCTGTTCCACCAGAAGTGCTGTCCGGGCCGCGGTCTGGTCGTGGCGGGGGGGGGGTGGTGGGGGGGGGGGGAATCACGGCTGGGTTAGTATACACAATGGGGACCATGTTAGGAGATCAAGGGCGGTGTGGAGTAGATCAAGGGGGTCGATCTTCGTTGTGAGAGCCACGACATTGACAGTTACAGTAAATGGCAGGCGTGAGGCGTACGTGAGAAACAATGGTTAGCCCGAACATAGAAAAACGACTACAAGGGCGGTGTGGGGTAAATCAAGGGCGGTGTAGGATAGCTCAACTGACTTGTGGGGAGTCTGAAATAGATCAAGAGCGGTGTGGGGGTTGATCAAGGGCGGCGTCGGGGTTGATCAAGGGTGGTATGGGGGTTGATCAAGGGCGGTATGGGGGTTGATCGAGGGAGGTGTTGGGTAAATCAAGGGCGGTGTGGGATAGCTCAAATGTCTGAAATAGATCCAGAGCGGTGTGGGGTTTGATTAAGGGCGGTATTTTTGGGTTGATCAAGGGAGGTGTGGGGGTTGATCAAGGGCGGTATGGGGGTTGATCAAGGGAGGTGTGGGATAGCTCAAGGGACTTGTGGGATAGACGAAGGGAGGTCAGAAATAGATCAAGAGCGGTGTGGGGTAGATCAAGGGCGGTGTGGGGGTTGATCAAGAGCGGTGTGGGGTAGATCAAGGGCGGTGTGGGGGTTGATCAAGGGCGGTGTGGGGTAGATCAAGGGCGGTGTGGGGGTTACTCAAGGAATATGTGACGTAGGTCAATGGCGTGCATGAACGAGTGTGTTATCCTTTTCATATATTTTCCGAAACCTACAAAACAAATTAATATCTAGAACAACGCATGCAGCCAAATAGAGAAACTGGGACCATTCCTTACCCACTTCCGGTATCAGTGCTTCTGGGGTTATTCCGTACCCACTTCCGGTATCAGTGCTTCTGGTGCCATTCCGTACCCACTTCCGGTATCAGTGCTTCTGGTGCCATTCCGTACCCACTTCCGGTATCAGTGCTTCTGGTGCCATTCCGTACCCACTTCCGGTATCAGTGCTTCTGGTGCCATTCCGTACCCACTTCCGGTATCAGTGCTTCTGGAACCTATTTGTACTCATTTCCGGTTGCAGTGCTTCTGGATTTTCGTGTTTTCTCTGTGGCATATCGGCTCAGACCGGGAAGGAGGCGCGTTTTCTGGGATCGAGCCTTATTTTCCCCCAAACAGCGGCCAGCAATAGATGTTAGATTGCTTAAGTGCAGATAATGTATTGCCCAAGACTCGCGCGCCGGTGTGGAGGTAAGCAGGAGGGAGAGGGATGTGGGTGGGTGGGGGGGTGGGGGGGAGGGCTGTATCCCAGGCCGGACCCACACACATCTGTTGGTAGCTGGGTTACCTGCCCCAGCTGTCTCAGTGCTCAGTCTCAGTCCAAGTTCGTTCCCCTCTTCGTCCACTGTTAGAGTTCGATCAGTTCAGCTGCACGGAACCGGCATTTTGTCGCTGTTAGACTATATCTGTTCCCGTTATATCTGGTCTATATCTGGCCTATATGAAGCAGGCACCTGTTCCAGGTAATGTACCTATTTGTGGCTCGGACGCTGGACATGGCATGGCGATATCTCTACCAGCAGTGCTCAGTGCTCAGTACGCCATCTGACTGAGTGCCGCCCCAGGGGAGGCACCCCTTGGTGCAGTGGTTAGGGCGTTACCCTCGGGCCGCGTCTGTCCGCCATATCACCCAGCCGTGGAGGTGGTCGCACGTTCGAACCCTGGCTGTTACAGTTTGGTCGCCAGCCGGGCTCGAACCCACCACCGTACGACACAACCCTCGGCGCCACCGGTCAAACAACTGGGCAGCCTTAGGTGTCTCAGCTTGCTGGTAACTTCTGCACGACATGTTAACAATGTTATACCTGGCGTTTCTTAGCCGCCATTGCTGCATGTTGTCCAGTTTGCGTTTGGGGTGAACTTATCTCTCTCAGTTGTGTAAGCTGGCTTTGGCATCGATACTCGTAGATTACTGGTCACAAGATACGCTACAAAAACTAAGGAGCATTATATTATCAGAATACAGGATATAGGCTTGTTAATCCCCATTCCGGGGGGAATCCAAGAATTGCCCTTCCGCCTAGTCCCCCCCTCCCCTCCCCCTCCCCCACCAACACTAGCCCGGATCGCCGGCATTCTCAACTGGGAGAGAGAGTGTGTGTGTGTGTGTGTGTGTGGGGGGGGGGGTTATGAGGCAGGCTGCTCTGATGGGCTCCGTGCCTCAGTCTGTCTCCCTGGGGCTATCATCAAAGCAGGACGTTTTTTGGGGTAATATTCGGTTCTTGCTGTCATAGTACACAGACATCGAGATTCTGTTTAACCAAAGTGCCTGTCTGAATCATCGCTGTCTTCTTAGTCAACTCCCTGGAACAAAGGACCTCTGTTGTTGAAGACAATGACCACGGACGCTGCATATTGTCCGCTGGGATTCCATGGTAAAGGATGTTACCATGGAGACATCATCCTATGCGCTTGAGACAGTGGTCAAAGATGTAACCTACAGTTATAGCTTGACTTCACTGTCGCCTACTGCGATGGTTTATGGATAATATGTGGGTGCTATCGGGGGGGGGGGGGCTCTTAACAGCTTAACGGAAGTGGCCTTCAGTTATAAGAACGGTATAACTTGATACCGTATGTTATAGGCATGAAACCATGGTTATGAATGATATTACCATGGAGACATGCCGAGCGCTTGGAACAATGGTCCAGGATGGTACCACGGCTAGATCTGGATTCCCCTGTCCCCAAAAGACCCCACTAGGTGGCAGCACTCATCGAGAACCCCCGATGGGGTCTCCAAGAATTAGCCTGGCTCGTTCCAAGCTCAAAGGTTACGAATGTCTGTACGGTGGTATATACTTATGTTACAAAAAAAAATATAGGCATTACCAGGTAATGTGATCGTCGGCCTGTTGCTCGTCTCCAATTCTACAAGCCCCAATCTGAGACCCTCTGGGGCAGCGGTGGCTCCACCGCGTGACGTACGACTTATTCGAAGGCGTTCGATCTGTTTGAGGCTGAGCAAACTAGTGGATTCGCCATGTTGTATGCTTGACGCCAGTGGATCTGCATGGACACAACGCAAAATGTGATGCAGAGTCATAAATAACGTGGCTGGAAGAAGACAAATGAAGCTGTAAAGCTGTAGACTCTTCTCGCCGGTGCGTGGCTTGCAGACATGTTCCTGGTGCGACTTGAACGAGCGTCAATGTTACACGTGTCAGTAACATGGTAAACATAATGTCAAATGTCCTGCGAGGGTCAAACGGCCCGGGGGTAACGGGGCGGAGTGGCGCCCCCTATAGAGCTGGTGGCGCTAATTGGACATGTTGGCGGCCGTCAGGGAGTCTGGGTCCCCACATCGACACAAAGTCGTGTCAGTGCCTTTATTTCGGTATTTCGACGTGTTTGATGTGTCTCTCCTCGTTAACGGCTTCGACAGAATCGTGTGAGGGAACGGCGGAGGCGACTCGGCCACTGTTAACGTTATCGATTGTCCGGTCTCGATTTGATTATAGCGAAAGGGAGAAAAGCATGGTATTAGGGCGCCTCCTACGGTCAGAATTTATGGGGCTATCCTCCACCCTGTGGTCGAAAGCGGAGGGCAAAACTGACCCCAGCCACTCGATAATCTTTAATCAGAACCGCCCTCTCAGGGACTATAAATAGACAGCATACACCGGCAGGGAGCGGTAGGAGTTGGGGAGGGGTAGTGCCGGTATGGGCGTGTCGGTAGGGGTGTTGACGGTAAGTCCGGTAGTGGGCGGTGTGCGTATGCCGGAAGGGGCACTGCGGTATGGAGGCACCGGTAGAGGGTCGTTAGGATGGCTTTAACCACTTGTGGTCATATCGCGTCAATTGGAGAAGGAAGGGAGAGTGGAGCCATGTCCCCGGGGGTAACTCCTACAATTTGCGACCACACAGACATGCCCACAGGGGGGCTCGAACCATCGATCCACATGTCATTGCCCATTGGCGTCGGTAGGATGGTGTCGGTAGGATGGTGTCGGTAGGATGGTGTCGGTAGGATGGTCTCGGTAGGATGGCGTCGGTAGGATGGTGTCGGTAGGATGGTGTCGGTAGGATGGTCTCGGTAGGATGGTGTCGGTAGGATGGTCTCGGTAGGATGGCGTCGGTAGGATGGTGTCGGTAGGATGGTGTCGGTAGGATATTGTCGATAGGATGGTGTCAGTAGGATGGTCTCGGAACGATGGTGTCGGTAAGATGGTCTCGGTAGGATGGGTGTCGGTAGGATGGCGTCGGTAGGATGGTGTTGGTAAGATGGTCTCTGTAGGATGGGTGTCGGTAGAATGGTGTCGGTAGGATGGTGTCGGTAGGATGGTGTCGGTAGGATGGTGTCGGTAAGATGGTCTCGGTAGGATGGGTGTCGGTAGAATGGTGTCGGTAGGATGGTGTCGGTAGGATGGTGTCGGTAGGATGGTGTCGGTAGGATGGTGTCGGTAGGATGGTGTCGGTAGGTTGGTGTCGGTAGGATGGTGTCGGCAGGATGGTGTTGGTAGGATGGTGTCAGTAGGATGATGTCGGTAGGATGGTGTCGGTAGGATGGTGTTGGTAGGATGGTGTCTGTAGGATGTCGGTAGGATGGTGTCGGCAGGATGGTGTCGGTAGGATGGTGTCAGTAGGATGTTGTCGGTAGGATGCTGTCGGTAGGATGGTGTTGGTAGGATGCTGTCGGTAGGATGCTGTCTGTAGGATGTCGGTGGGATAGTTTAGGTAGGATGGTGTCAGTAGGATGGCGTCGGTAGGATGGTGTCGGCAGGATGGTGTCGGTAGGATGGTGTCAGTAGGATGGTGTCGGTAGGATGCTGTCGGTAGGATGGTGTTGGTAGGATGGTGTTTGTAGGATGTCGGTAGGATGGGGTCGGTAGGATGGTGTCGGTAGGATGGTGTCGGTAGGATGTTGTCGGTAGGATGTTGTCGGTAGGATGGTGTCGGTAGGATGGTGTCGGTAGGATGGTGTCGGTAGGATGGTGTCGGTAGGATGGTGTCGGTAGGATGGTGTCGGTGGAATGGTGTCGGTAGGATGGTGTCGGTAGGATGGTGTCGGTAGGATGGCGTCGGTAGGATGGTGTCGGTAGGATGGTGTCGGTGCATGTTTGTTGTTTTGTTAGTAACAAAGACAGATTTAAGACAATCAAATCATGTCATGCAGCTTCAGTAGATCAACAGATGAACTTTGATTCAGTCAAGTCATGACATTGCGGCAATGGTGTGGGACTTCTCTAAAGAATAGTGCAACCCCCCCCCCCCCCCACCCCCGAGAAAGATGAGGTTTGATCCTCGAGCCATGACAGTTTGTGGCGGCTTCCAGCCAGTAGTTGACGAGGACACCCAAGTTCCCCGGGGAAGGTGGCTCCCTGCTCCAGCGCCCCCTATTATGAGCCGCGTGCTTGGAGAGTGTTTGTCACCGGCGGCTCGTGCTCGGATAAGCCGCGGCACCGATTCTCCCACAATGCCCCGCGGTCGGTACGCACGCCTTTGTGACGTCACATGGTGACAGATCTAAAAGGCGTGTTGAGCCATGACAACCTGTTGGCCGCAGCCCTCGCGGCCCTCCTCAGAGGCAAGTCGAAGTGGGAGTCGAAGGCGCCACATTCCCCTCGGGAAGTCGGCGCGGCCCTCACCACGTGGTGTGGGCGGTCACAGTCACACAGGCAAGGCTGTATGTGTCCATTACGGCACTTCATTGGTTTCATGGAACGGTTTGTTATCGACGCGTCTCTTCTTCGTTCTCATCGCTTTCATGCCGGTTTCCGGGCCAGGGCCCGTATTCTCAAACGAGTTGCGATCTTCGCAACTCGACTTCCTCGCAAATATTGCTGCGAAAAATCGCAAAAGTTGCGTTTCATCGCAAGTGGTATTCTCGAAAACTTAAGATAAAGATCTTCCTAACTTTCATCGCAAAATTTGCGATGTGTTCATACGTCTCGCAACTAGTCGCAACTAGTCAGTAATCATAGTGGCAATTTTCATGGCGAGTCACTTATTTCGACGAAGGCTCCGACAGCGGATCGTTAGGCTTCGTGAAGATCTATTCACGAATCTCAACAACAATAAGGTGTTTATATGGATATGTTGTGGTATCATTATCAGGCCGCAGTGCAGCTAAAATAGCGTCTTTGTTCCAATCTAAGCGCGCGTTGCTAATTAAGTGACGTCAAAGGTATTGTGACGCAATGCATCAAAGATGTTACTTAGCAGCGAGCTATACGTACAAGTGACACCGACACCCCCCCCCCCCCCCACCATCAACTGCTTTAGTAACCTATATTATTATATTTAGGATAAAGCAGAGAAAATCGAAGCGAGACATTTATATTATCATAAATTTAGATCTAATACATCTACAGCAATAAAGTTATCTGTTAATGTGCATTCAAAATTAACCCTAGTCGAAGCGATGGTTTTGGCGCTGTACGTAAGTGCCTCGAATATGTTACGCTCCATATGCAACAAAACAATAACTGCCCATACGATTTCTGTAATATTTGGCATGTCACTTGATCATGGCAATCCCTTTAAAGTGAGGAAATTTCTGTAAAATCGAAGCGACTGTTTTTGCGTAATCGCTGAAATAATATTGATGTCTGGAATCGAGGGTTGCACGTGAATGTAGCGCAATAACATAATATAGACTCTATATCTATCAATGTTGCTGTGAATGTGTCGTTTCGATTTTCTTAAACTTCTAGCATTTTATCCAAATTTGTCCTGGTGAAGTGACAAGCTAAGTTGAACAGCAAGTGAATGGGCGAAGTCGATATCGCTTATGTCTAAGTTTGCTATTCTGTGACAACTCTACATTCGACCATTTACTACATATATTTTACCATGTTTACGCACTCCGACAATTTGGGCATCCATGGTACATACTTTAGGCAGTACATCTACAATGCCCCCGCCCCTTCCCAAAATCCTTGCTCCTGCTAGCAAGGCGAAGTGATGAGCGTGATGTGCACTCATGATTTTTGCAACTTTGTATCGTTTATTTCTTTATTGACGTCATATCGAGCGTCACGACCAGCGAGCACGCTGTCATTCTTGCATAACTTTTATTTGGCTAAATGTAGCATACAATTACAAAATGTGATTCCGACTGACCGAGTTGGGGCCTGCATGTCAGAGATCGTATACTATAGGGAATAATCTCTGATCATATATATATGCTAAATTAATCCGCCCCTGGGGTCCGGCATGCGAGTTGTGTCGCCTGCCTGCCCCCGGAGGTGGATTAATTTAGTTAATGAGGATTGAATCGGCAAATTTAAAGATTCAAGATTCAGAAGATTGGGCTCACTTATTTCTTGCTATGCTGCTTGTTTGCTGTTATATGAGATACGGAGCATATGTTGAATTATCCAGTCCAGACAATAATTCTTATTTTAAAATTTATTTTGAACTTAATTTTTTGTGGAAATGTGCGCTTTCGTTCATGTTCACGTACGTGTCACAGAGACTACCCATACTTTGTTTCAAGTAATGGCGCGAGTGCACGTTGTAAAGATTTGTTTCTGCTACACCATGTATACCATGTATACAGTGGTATCAACACGCGAAAAACTAAGTTACTAAAAGCCTCCTACACTCATTTGAGTGGTTCAGGTTGGAAGCATGACACGTTTAGTCGCGCCGTCACGGCGTCAGTTGTCAAAGTGCCTCAGTGCTAAAGTCTAATTAATGGATTACAATTTTACAAGATTTTAAATAACCTGAGATAGTGTCTGCATGGTCTGTGCTAGTGGATTACCATGACCAAGCGTCCCACCCGTGACCGTGTCTCGTAGATCTATTCATGATATTGGATACTATATAAATCTGCAACATACGACGACGACAGCGTCACTTACGCTTGCCAATGTAAGTTAGGCTAATGTGCGTAAGTCGTTTAGCTTACTTTGCCTTGATATTGTTAAACATGCCATACCATAGGTATAGAATAGTCGCATATTGTCCTGAGCTTAATTTAAATTTGGGCCTGATGTCCGCCCATCACAATGTTCCGCACTGTAGATCTACGCAGTACATGTGAGGGGAGGGGGTATAGACACAGAGGCTCCGCTTTCAGCCTCAGACATATTTGCCAGTTCCCCCCCCCCCACCCCCCTCAGTCATATTTCTGGAGTTTTATATCTATTCACATTTGCAAATACTAAATGTTAATGCCCAATACATGTTAATATCCACCGCTGCAAAAAAGCGCGCGTTCGTTTAGACCAGTTGCTACGAGAAAATTATCCCTGACAACCGCGAAAAACTACTTGCGAAACTTCGTAGCTGCGATAAATCGCAAAACTTTCGAGAATAGGAACTTGCGATTTTTCGCAGCTACGATTTTTCGCAAATAGTAATTAAGAATGTGCTTAATTAAGAAATATAAGCCGTGATTCCATTATATAATCTTATACTTACAGAAATGTTTATAGATACATGTTGTGTGTTTCTTGTCTGTGAATAACAATGCCATATAACCAACCGACCCCTGACAACAGAAACGTGGAAGCCGGGCACCTGAAACAACTCCATACGCATGCATGGTAAACGCATGCGAGAATCGGTTTTCTATGTACTTTTCATAGCAACATTACTGGACTAACTACTGCGTATGGTATGAGTCCATGAATAGCGTGCGCGCAATGCCTTTCATGCCGTGCGTGCAATGCCTTTCATGCCGTGCGCGCAATGCCTTTCATGCCGTGTGTGCAATGCCTTTCATGCCGTGTGTGCAATGCCTTTCATGCCGTGTGTGCAATGCCTTTCATGCCGTGTGTGCAATGCCTTTCATGCCGTGTGTGCAATGTCTTTAATGCCGTGCGTGCAATGCCTTCCATGCCGTGCGCGCAATGCCTTTCATGCCGTACGCGCAATGCCTTTCATGCCGTGCGTGCAATGCCTTTCATGCCGTGCGTGCAATGCCTTTCATGCCGTGCGCGCAATGCCTTCCATGCCGTGTGTGCAATGTCTTTCATGCCGTGCGCGCAATGCCTTTCATGCCGTGTGTGCAATGCCTTTCATGCCGTGCGTGCAATGCCTTCCATGCCGTGCGCGCAATGCCTTTCATGCCGTGCGTGCAATGCCTTTCATGCCGTGTGTGCAATGCCTTTCATGCCGTGCGTGCAATGCCTTTCATGCCGTGCGTGCAATGCCTTTCATGCCGTGCGTGCAATGCCTTTCATGCCGTGCGTGCAAAGCCTTTCATGCCGTGCGCGCAATGCCTTTCATGCCGTGTGTGCAATGCCTTTCATGCCGTGCGTGCAATGCCTTCCATGCCGTGCGCGCAATGCCTTTCATGCCGTGCGTGCAATGCCTTTCATGCCGTGTGTGCAATGCCTTTCATGCCGTGCGTGCAATGCCTTTCATGCCGTGCGTGCAATGCCTTTCATGCCGTGCGTGCAATGCCTTTCATGCCGTGCGTGCAATGCCTTTCATGCCGTGCGTGCAATGCCTTTCATGCCGTGCGCGCAATGCCTTTAATGCCGTGCGTGCAATGCCTTTCATGCCGTGCGTGCAATGCCTTTCATGCCGTGCGTGCAATGCCTTTCATGCCGTGCGTGCAATGCCTTTCATGCCGTGCGCGCAATGCCTTTCATGCCGTGTGTGCAATGCCTTTCATTCCGTGCGCGCAATGCCTTTCATGCCGTGCGTGCAATGCCTTCCATGCCGTGCGTGCAATGCCTTCCATGCCGTGCGTGCAATGCCTTTCATGCCATGCGTGCAATGCCTTTCATGCCGTGCGCGCAATGCCTTTCATGCCGTGTGTGCAATGCCTTTCATGCCGTGCGTACAATGCCTTTCATGCCGTGCGTGCAATGCCTTCCATGCCGTGCGTGCAATGCCTTTCATGCCGTGTGTGCAATGCCTTTCATGCCGTGCGTGCAATGCCTTTCATGCCGTGCGCGCAATGCCTTTCATGCCGTACGCGCAATGCCTTTCATGCCGTGCGTGCAATGCCTTCCATGCCGTGCGTGCAATGCCTTCCATGCCGTGCGTGCAATGCCTTCCATGCCGTGCGTGCAATGCCTTTCATGCCGTGTGTGCAATGCCTTTCATGCCGTGCGTGCAATGCCTTTCATACTGTGCGTGCAATGCATTCCATGCCGTGCGTGCAATGCCTTCCATGCCGTGCGTGCAATGCCTTTCATGCCGTGCGTGCAATGCCTTTCATGCCGTGCGTACGATGCCTTTCATGCCGTGCGCGCAATGCTATTCATGCCGTGTGTGCAATGTCTTTCATGCCGTGCGCGCAATGCCTTTTATGCCGTGCGTGCAATGCCTTTCATGCCGTGTGTGCAATGCCTTTCATGCCGTACGCGCAATGCTTTTCATGCCGTGCGTGCAATGCCTTCCATGCCGTGCGTGCAATGCCTTTCATGCCGTGCGTGCAATGCCTTTCATGCCGTGCGTACAATGCCTTTCATGCCGTGCGCGCAATGCCTTTCATGCCGTGTGTGCAATGCCTTTCATGCCGTGCGCGCAATGCCTTTCATGCCGTACGCGCAATGCCTTTCATGCCGTGCGTGCAATGCCTTTCATGCCGTGCGTGCAATGCCTTCCATGCCGTGCGTGCAATGCCTTCCATGCCGTGCGTGCAATGCCTTTCATGCCGTGCGTGCAATGCCTTTCATGCCGTGCGTACAATGCCTTTCATGCCGTGCGCGCAATGCCTTTCATGCCGTGTGTGCAATGCCTTTCATGCCGTGCGCGCAATGCCTTTCATGCCGTACGCGCAATGCCTTTCATGCCGTGCGTACAATGCCTTTCATGCCGTGCGTGCAATGCCTTCCATGCCGTGCGTGCAATTCCTTTCATGCCGTGTGTGCAATGCCTTTCATGCCGTGCGTGCAATGCCTTTCATGCCGTGCGCGCAATGCCTTTCATGCCGTACGCGCAATGCCTTTCATGCCGTGCGTGCAATGCCTTCCATGCCGTGCGTGCAATGCCTTCCATGCCGTGCGTGCAATGCCTTCCATGCCGTGCGTGCAATGCCTTTCATGCCGTGTGTGCAATGCCTTTCATGCCGTGCAATGCCTTTCATGCCGTGTGTGCAATGCCTTCCATGCCGTGCGCGCAATGCCTTCCATGCCGTGCGTGCAATGTCTTTCATGCCGTGCGCGCAATGCCTTTCATGCCGTGTGTGCAATGCCTTTCATGCCGTGCGTGCAATGCCTTCCATGCCGTGCGTGCAATGCCTTTCATGCCGTGTGTGCAATGCCTTTCATGCCGTGCGCGCAATGCCTTTCATGCCGTACGCGCAATGCCTTTCATGCCGTGCGTGCAATGCCTTTCATGCCGTGCGTGCAATGCCTTCCATGCCGTGCGTGCAATGCCTTCCATGCCGTGCGTGCAATGCCTTTCATGCCGTGCGTGCAATGCCTTTCATGCCGTGCGTACAATGCCTTTCATGCCGTGCGCGCAATGCCTTTCATGCCGTGTGTGCAATGCCTTCCATGCCGTGTGTGCAATGCCTTTCATGCCGTGCGTGCAATGCCTTTCATGCCGTGCGTGCAATGCCTTTCATGCCGTACGCGCAATGCCTTTCATGCCGTGCGTGCAATGCCTTCCATGCCGTGCGTGCAATGCCTTCCATGCCGTGCGTGCAATGCCTTCCATGCCGTGCGTGCAATGCCTTTCATGCCGTGTGTGCAATGCCTTTCATGCCGTGCGTGCAATGCCTTTCATACTGTGCGTGCAATGCCTTCCATGCCGTGCGTGCAATGCCTTCCATGCCGTGCGTGCAATGCCTTTCATGCCGTGCGTGCAATGCCTTTCATGCCGTGCGTACGATGCCTTTCATGCCGTGCGCGCAATGCTATTCATGCCGTGTGTGCAATGTCTTTCATGCCGTGCGCGCAATGCCTTTCATGCCGTGCGTGCAATGCCTTTCATGCCGTGTGTGCAATGCCTTTCATGCCGTACGCGCAATGCTTTTCATGCCGTGCGTACAATGCCTTTCATGCCGTGCGTGCAATGCCTTCCATGCCGTGCGTGCAATGCCTTTCATGCCGTGCGTGCAATGCCTTTCATGCCGTGCGTACAATGCCTTTCATGCCGTGCGCGCAATGCCTTTCATGCCGTGTGTGCAATGCCTTTCATGCCGTGCGCGCAATGCCTTTCATGCCGTACGCGCAATGCCTTTCATGCCGTGCGTGCAATGCCTTTCATGCCGTGCGTGCAATGCCTTCCATGCCGTGCGTGCAATGCCTTCCATGCCGTGCGTGCAATGCCTTTCATGCCGTGCGTGCAATGCCTTTCATGCCGTGCGTACAATGCCTTTCATGCCGTGCGCGCAATGCCTTTCATGCCGTGTGTGCAATGCCTTTCATGCCGTGCGCGCAATGCCTTCCATGCCGTGCGTGCAATGCCTTCCATGCCGTGTGTGCAATGCCTTTCATGCCGTGCGTGCAATGCCTTTCATACTGTGCGTGCAATGCCTTCCATGCCGTGCGTGCAATGCCTTCCATGCCGTGCGTGCAATGCCTTTCATGCCGTGTGTGCAATGCCTTTCATGCCGTGCGTGCAATGCCTTTCATACTGTGCGTGCAATGCCTTCCATGCCGTGCGTGCAATGCCTTCCATGCCGTGCGTGCAATGCCTTCCATGCCGTGCGTGCAATGCCTTTCATGCCGTGTGTGCAATGCCTTTCATGCCGTGCGTGCAATGCCTTTCATACTGTGCGTGCAATGCCTTCCATGCCGTGCGTGCAATGCCTTCCATGCCGTGCGTGCAATGCCTTTCATGCCGTGCGTGCAATGCCTTTCATGCCGTGCGTACGATGCCTTTCATGCCGTGCGCCCAATGCTATTCATGCCGTGTGTGCAATGTCTTTCATGCCGTGCGCGCAATGCCTTTCATGCCGTGCGCGCAATGCCTTTCATGCCGTGCGCGCAATGCCTTTCATGCCGTGCGCGCAATGCCTTTCATGCCGTGCGTGCAATGCCTTCCATGCCGTGCGTGCAATGCATTCCTAGCCGTGCGTGCAATGCCTTTCATGCCGTGCGTGCAATGCCTTTCATGCCGTGCGTACAATGCCTTTCATGCCGTGCGCGCAATGCCTTTCATGCCGTGTGTGCAATGCCTTTCATGCCGTGCGCGCAATGCCTTTCATGCCGTACGCGCAATGCCTTTCATGCCGTGCGTGCAATGCCTTTCATGCCGTGCGTGCAATGCCTTTCATGCCGTGCGTGCAATGCCTTCCATGCCGTGCGTGCAATGCCTTTCATGCCGTGCAATGCCTTTCATGCCGTGCGCGCAATGCCTTTCATGCCGTACGCGCAATGCCTTTCATGCCGTGCGCGCAATGCCTTTCATGCCGTGCGTGCAATGCCTTTCATGCCGTGTGTGCAATGCCTTTCATGCCGTGCGTGCAATGCCTTCCATGCCGTGCGCGCAATGCCTTTCCTGCCGTGCAATGCCTTTCATGCCGTGCGTGCAATGCCTTCCATGCCGTGCGCGCAATGCCTTTCCTGCCGTGCAATGCCTTTCATGCCGTGCGTGCAATGCCTTTTATGCCGTGCGCGCAATGCCTTTCATGCCGTGCAATGCCTTTCATGCCGTGCGTGTGGTCGTAAAGCAACACGTATCCTTCTAAAACCCACAGGGGCACCCGAATGGTGTGGTGGTTAGCACCCGGCCTTGTCCATTGAGCTCAGCCAAGGCAGCCATCGAACCGGGGTTCGCGCCTCATTGGAGAGGGGAGGGGGGCGAATGGTCTGGTGGTTAGCGAGTTGGGGTTTACGTCCCATTGGGGAGTCGGGGGGCCCGAATGGTCTGGTGGTTAGCGAGTTGGGGTTCGCGCCTCATTGGGGAGGGGGGGGGCGAATGGTCTATTGGTTAGCACTCGGCCTTTTCCATTAAGCTCAGCCACGGCAGCCATCGAACCGGGGTTCGCGCCCCATTAGGGAGGGGGGGGGGGTCCCGAATGGTCTGATGGTTAGCGAGCGGGGGTTCGTGCTCCATTGGGGGGGAGGGGGGGGGGCGATTGGTCTGGTGGTTAGCGAGTTGGGGTTCCATGCCATCACTCTTCGAATGCAGGCAGCCAGCCGAAGTGGCTCGTGCCTGGTTCGAATCCCAACGGTGAGTGCAAATCTCATGTCTGACTTTCCAAAGAATAGGTTACTCCCGGAGATGTGGCTCCTCTCTGCGGTGTTCCTTTACCTTCTAGCGATATGACGCAGAATAGTTGAAGCGTCCTACTTAATTAAATCAATCAATCATCGACCTGGTGTGAGCTGACGGCTACATGGAATGGCTCGCCGGCGATGACGTCAGCTCGATGGCCGACTACTGCTACCACAGCAACTCCACTGCGCGATGGGAGGAAATCAATTTCCCGCCACCAGAATGCTTCGTCTGTGAAGTGACGGTCTCGCAGGGGGGGGGGGGGCATCATTTAAACTTAATCAACTGGTTGCAACTCGTTTATCTTGCCAATATCCTATACTACCCTGGAGGTTGTCACAGAAACTGTCGGCCAAAATGTCAAATTATAATTCTCATTATAAATGCATTTGAAAGCATGGGCGGAAAGCATGGAACATACAAGGGGCGGGGAGAGTGAACCAGTATGTGGGTCAGTGGGTCACCCTTCACATGAAAAGGCGTCTTTCTCCATCAAACATGGCTCACTAGGTTACAGGTGGTAAATATTTCACTGGGTTGGTAAGTTAATTAGTGTGAGAGCGGTGTCGCTGAGACGCTGTGTGGCCGTCCTGGCTGCCTGGCCCGTGTCAGAACCCCCCACGAGGACCAGAGTATGATCCCTGTGTGGCTCAGGCCTGAGAATCCACACCCGTCGGTCTGCTTGCCTGTCTGTCTGTGTGTCTCCGCCTCGTGCGCTTGACGTTTGTGCCAGGGTCGTGGATTCCCACCGGGGCTCTGGGTAATGGAGGACGGAATGGGGTGACACCCCTGCCCTTCCACTGGGCCCCTCCCTCCGTGTGTGTGTATGACTGGCTCTTCTTGTGGAGGGGTCGGCCCTTTAGCGCCGGGCCCGGGCACCAGGTGTCGAGTGAGTAGTCACCACCTGCTAAGTGGTCACCACCGGCCAAGTGGTCACCACCGGCCAAGTGGTCACCACCGGTCAAGTGGTCATCACCGGCCAACCTGCCGCTGTACCCGACATGGCGATCCCAACCACTACAAACCCCCCCCCTCCTAACCACTCATATCGACGCCAGTCCGCCTCCTCCAGCCCGGTGATCGAGGCTTCCGTTGGCGCACGGCCACTTCCGGGTAGATCTCCGAGGCTGCCATTGGCGCACGGACATTTCCGGGTAGGAATCCGAGGCTACCATTGGCGCACGGCCACTTCCGGAAGATCGCCGAGGCTGCCATTGGTGCACGGCCACTTCCGGGTTGGCCTCCGAGGCTGCCACTGGCGCACGGCCACTTCCGGGTGGGTCTCCGAGGCTGCCAGTGGCGCACGGCCACTTCCGGGTTGGCCTCCAAGGCTACCACTGGCGCACGGCCACCTACGGGTGGGTCTCCGAGGCTGCCACTGGCGCACGGCCACTTCCGGGTGGGTCTCCGAGGCTGCCACTGGCGCACGGCCACTTCCGGGTGGGTCTCCGAGGCTGCCACTGGCGCACGGCCACTTCCAGATAAATTGCCGAGGCTGGTATTTTCCTTCCAAATCGATTATTGTAGTAGATTCCAGTGGTGAATTGGCTTAATACGCGGACTATGCTGGGGACCCATGTTTGTGAGCAAACACCGATGGGTAATACGTGAGCTATGCGTGGGTGGGGGTGCCGGGCCGGGCGGTATATGTTACGGTGGGGTGTATGCACGGTGAGGTGGATGTGATATTTGGCGGGATGGGGCTGACCTTGGTGGACGAAGCAGGGGTGGAGCTGACCTTGGCCTCGGTGGGCGAGGCAGGGATGGAACTGACCTTGACCTTGGTGGTAGAGGCAGCGATGGTCACGAAGGTCTGCTTTGCCCCTCTCTCGGCCAGGCGGGGCTGGTCTGGGGAGGGGGCGGTGGGGGGGGGGGGTGGCGCGGGGTCGAGGGGGAACGTGGGGGAGATGACACCCCCATCGACCTGTCTGCCTACTATCGATGTGATACCCTCGTACCCTCTGCTACCATGGTGCTGCCAGCGTGGGCAGCTTACCCCACAGTCTCCGCCACTCCCCCCCCCCCCTCCTCGTCTCTCCCACCCAGATTCGAATAAATCTCTACATATTGTGTCCGTGTCGGTGAAACGACCAGCAGTCATGGCTACGACCTTGACCCCTGGCGCCATGGACTCTGCAGTTGCTCTGATCGTGCTTCCATCGTTCCTAACTGGTCCTGACTTGACAGTTCCTTCATGTCTTTTCATCTTTGTTACTTTACTTTACACGCCGATTCTGCCACTGTCTCTTCCTGTCGCATCCTTCATACCGCTCTCCTCTCATCCTCCCTGTATCATACATGGGTGTAAACATGGTTCATACTGATAATTACAACCTATAATCGAGATACAAGATCAAGTAGAGATCTGTCTTTGTCTGTCTGCCTTCTGTCTGTCCTCCCTGCTTGTCATTGCATCTTACCGTTGGTACAGGCCACTCACAACCCGCTAACACGCCGCGCTCTACTTCCTCTTTCAGGCCTTGTCTACAAAGGGCTGACCAGGGAAGGCCACAACACCGGGAGGCCGTCCGGGATGGGACGTCCGCAGAGGCTGACAGACCAGCGCCCCCCGCCCGTGTAGCCCCCACCCACCCACAGCAGCAGAGGGTACATAGCGGCACCCATTAGACACAGAGCGCCGGGGGAGGGTATATAGCGACCTAGACAGCGCCGGTGGAGGGCATTTAGCGACCTCGACAGCGCCGGCGGAGGGCATTTAGCGACCTAGACAGCGCCGGCGGAGGGAATATAGCGACCTGGGCAGAGTGCCGGCGCAGGGCACATAGCGACCGAGCAGAGCACATAGCGACCTAAGAGGGCACATAGCATCCTAGGCAAAGCCACGTGGTCGCCGGGATACAAGCGCCGGAAGTTCATCTTCACGGCCCGCTGTGGGCAAACACGGAGTATACATACACCTACCCCACTATACGTGCCGCCCCCTTACCCCCGCACCCCGAACCCTACCGCCCCCCTCCACCCCGGTGTCGGCCTTGGCTCCACGGCATGAGGGAGACGTTGGCCGGATTGGCCGGTAGAGGCGCTGATCAGTCATCTCTATCGATCGACGCCACGGGGACACGACTTGAAAGACAACGGCGCTGAGGCCCCAGAAACAGGTGAGTCCCCCCCGATTGCTTCGTCTCGCCACTGCCTTAATGTAGCCCTCTATATCGCCCAGTAACGATGGGTCCTGTCCATTCTCTTTACTGAATGGCCGGCCGCTCAAACCCATACCCACCCACACATACCAACCCATACCCACCCACACGCAGCCCAATTCCCTCCAGCCCCCACCCCGTCCCGCCGCCCTTCCCTCGGAGTTATTCATGCAGATTCTCACAACGTCAGCTCCGACCCCCTATCTCTCGCCCAATCGCCCCCTAGCATGTACACCCCCGCACCCCGCACCCCGCACCCCCACCCACCGTCGGGGTGCCACCCCAAGTCTGAACTGAGTGCTGCTTTGAGAACTAGATTTATATATGGAGGCCCATTCACAGCTCTGTGACGGAGATATCCTGCCGCGGACCGGTTCACAGCTCTATGACGGAGATATCATGCCGCGGACCGGTTCACATCGATACCCGGATGTTCCCTTGGCTTGGAGGAGACCAGCGTCCTGTGTCCCTCGCCGTCTTGGCAAAGAACTTTGGACGTTCGTCCTGTTATCAAAGAACCTTGGGTGTACGGGAAAGGGGGGGGGGGGGTGATGATGTAACTATATGCTATATCCTACAAGGTACATGTATATCCTATGTAGCTATATGCTATATCCTACAAGGTACATGTGTATCCTATGTAGCTATATGCTATATCCTACAAGGAACATGTATATCCTATGTAGCTATATGCTATATCCTACAAGGTACATGTATATCCTATGTAGCTATATGCTATATCCTACAAGGTACATGTATATCCTATGTAGCTATATGCTATATCCTACAAGGTACATGTATATCCTATGTAGCTATATGCTATATCCTACAAGGTACATGTATATCCTATGTAGCTATATGCTATATCCTACAAGGTACATGTATATCCTATGTAGCTATATGCTATATCCTACAAGATACATGTATATCCTATGTAGCTATATGCTATATCCTACAAGGTACATGTATATCCTTGTAGCTATATGCTATATCCTACAAGGTACATGTATATCCTATGTAGCTATATGCTATATCCTACAAGGCACACGTGTATCCAACGATGCTTCGTGCATGGAAGTCGACCAGCGGCCTATTTCACGTACATAGTTTAGCCGGCTACGTGGTTTAGTCGGCTAAAATCGCCCATCATTTACATATTAACTTTAGTCGACTAAGCCGTAGTCGGCTAAAATGCGTTCGTGAAATCCCTCACTGTAGCCTATATCGGCCCCGCCACTCCTGACCCCATCCTCTGCGTCACCGTCACAGATGTTGGAACCACACCTGAGGCGGTCACTGTACCCGGCACCGTGGGAACGGGGGGGAGGCAGGGCAAACATTTTATTTGAGGACATATTACGGGCCTTGACTTGATTTAAGATATCGACTCCTTACAGTTGCCTAAAAATAGTATTTTTTGATGGCCAGGGCATGAATTTCTGTGACGAAGAAAACTATGCTCGTTTGGACGTCCAGATATTTGTCTTTTCTCGTGTTAAAACCGATGTCCTTATCGTGGACAGGGCAGAAGTGGTTAACACTCGGCGCGGACTCCCGGCCGCTCTATACCACGGGGGTGTCAGGGTGGCTTATAGAAGGGCCAGAGGGAGCCCCCACCGTGGCTGGGTTTTCCGGCCGCTCTATACCACGGGGGTGTCAGGGTGGTTTAGGGAGGGGACAAGGGAGCCCCCACCGTGGCTGGAGTTTTGTTCCGCCCTCCTGGAATGTTAAGCAGCAGCGCTTGACACGATGAATGATAGATGACCCTCCACAGGCCGAAGCTTCCGGCATGAGCGGCTCACCTAAACACCGAAAGTAACCCTTCCGCGGATCTCCATTTTCCCGCCAATTTTTGCGCCCGGTTTTATCGGTGGCGTGGTGGGTGCGCGGCGTGAAGGTCTTGACCAGCTGATTGTGTCGGCTTCGACATCAAACCGCCGCTGGGTGGCGCTACGGGGAGCGCGGCATGTGGCCGACTCTTCGAGTCCCAACATAGCATTCATATCGGTGCTTTCCTCACAGTCCTAACTTGAACGTATCTCTACTCATTCTGCGGCCTCTTGACTTGAAAGATTTATATCTTTGTTTACCTCTTTTTTAACTTTGCATGGAAAAATTGCATGTAAGCTACGGTTGTCGCTCCCCATAATTCTGTTTATAACAATCAAACCGTTCGATTCTTTATATATATATATATATATATATATATATATATATATATATAAGTTCTCCACCTAAATTTGATTAAAGCATCATATCATGTTTAGTTTTCCAATTTAGTTATTGTTTTTTGGTTTGCCACATAGATCTTTTGAACATGCTTGACATAACTAGCTTAGCTATGACAAATCACGCAAGATGTTTTATTAAAAACATTTGTCCTCGTGTTCCTATCATTGTTTCATCTGTGTTCTCGCGCGAGGCAGTGCTGGCTGGAATTGGAATACATGTACTCATAGCCATAGTCATAGTCCATAGCCATAGTCATAGTCCATAGTCCATAGTCATAGTCCATAGTCATAGTCCATAGTCATAGTCCATAGTCATAATCCATAGTCCATAGTCATAGTCATAGTCCATAGTCCATAGTCATAGTCCATAGTCATAGTCCATAGTCATAGTCCATAGCCATAGTCATAGTCCATAGCCATAGTCATAGTCCATAGCCATAGCCATAGCCATAGTCATAGCCATAGTCCATAGCCATAGTCATAGTCCATAGTCATAGCCCATAGCCACAATCATAGTCATAGTCCATAGCCATAGTCATAGTCCATAGTCATAGCTCATAGCCACAATCGTAGTCATAGTACATAGCCATAGTCATAGTCCATAGTCATAGTCCATAGTCATAGTCCATAGACATAGTGATAGCCCATAGCCACAATCGTAGTCATAGCCATAGTCATAGTCCATAGTCATAGTCCATAGTCATAGTCCATAGCCATAGTCATAGCCCATAGCCACAATCGTAGTCATAGTCCATAGCCATAGTCATAGCCCATAGCCACAATCATAGTCATAGTCCATAGTCATAGTCCATAGTCATAGTCCATAGTCATAGTCCATAGTCATAGTCCATAGCCATAGTCATAGTCCATAGTCATAGTCATAGTCCATAGCCACAATCATAGTCATAGTCCATAGCCATAGTCATAGTCCATAGCCATAGTCCATAGCCATAGTCCATAGCCATAGTCCATAGCCATAGTCCATAGCCGTAGTCATAGTCCATAGCCATAGTCATAGTCCATAGCCATAGTCATAGCCCATAGTCACAATCATAGTCATAGTCATAGTCCATAGCCATAGTCATAGTCATAGTCCATAGTCATAGTCCATAGGCATAGTCCATAGCCATAGTCATAGTCAATAGTCATAGTCCATAGTCATAGTCCATAGCCATAGTCATAGCCCATAGCCACAATCATAGTCATAGTCCATAGCCATAGTCATAGTCCATAGCCATAGTCATAGTCCATAGTCATAGTCCATAGCCATAGTCCTAGTCCATAGTCATAGCCATAGTCATAGTCATAGTCCATAGTCATAGTCCATAGCCACAATCATACTCATAGTCCATAGCCATAGTCAGAGTCCATAGCCATAGTCCATAGCCATAGCTATAGTCCATCTGGCGATGTCGTGTGCACACCACCGAACAAAGTGGTAACCTTGGTTTTAACACAAACTGTGGTAACCTTGGTTTTTAATCCAAACTGTGGTAACCTTGGTTTCAACCCAATCTGTGGTAACCTCGGTTTTTAACACAAACTGTGGTAACCTTGGTTTCAACACAAACTGTGGCAACCTTGGTTTCAAGGTAACCTTGGTTTCAACCCAAAGAGTCAAATCCAAACTGTGGTAACCTTGGTTTCAACGCAGTCTGTGGTAACCTCGGTTTTTAACACAAACTGTGGTAACCTTGGTTTCAACACAAACTGTGGCAACCTTGGTTTCAAGGTAACCTTGGTTTCAACCCAAACGATGGTAACCTTGGTTTCAACGCAAACGGTGGTAACCTTTGTTTCAGAACAAATAACCTTGGCTTTAGACCAGATATATGGTAACCTTGGTTTCAACTCAATCTGTGGCAACCTTGGTTTCAACTCAATCTGTGGCAACCTTGGTTTCAACTCAATCTGTGGCAACCTTGGTTTCAACTCAATCTGTGGCAACCTTGGTTTCAACTCAACTGTGTTAACATTTTACTTGAAACTATATCTGGACTAACGTTAGTTAGGGCCTCAACGCCAATATGTGGCTGCCTGCGTCCAACCTTCCCGACTGTTGTAGAAGTATGAGGCGTTATCCGCACTTTGACAGCTATCGTCCCCTTTTTTGCCTGACCAATCACACGACTTCAAACGCCTTTCAGACCGGGTTCCTATTTGAAAGCCGGCTTCCCATTGGCTGACAGATGCGTTCGGAAGTCGGATCCATCGGTCCTGCCAAGCTGTCCGGGGTACTGCTGCACTGCTGTGTCTGACCAGATTATTGACCGGCTATCTGTGTAGCCGCTGTCACTCCCGTCCAAATAGACTTGTGTATCGTACACGTGACAAGGCTCTCGTGGCCGCGAGATCACTGGCTGTCGAGCACGCTCTGCCTACCACCACTGCACTGGGCCGCCTCAGGCCACGGCCACATTGATTCTCCATATGGGGTTTATATCTGCTCTCTTGATTTATTGGAATGGAAAAACAGGTCTTGAAGGAGGGTAGAAAAAAGGGGCGGGGGTGGGATGTTGAAAGCATTTCTGTATTCCCTATCCCATGCCGATATCACCCTCCCCCCGTTTCTTTCCGTTGAGGTTACTACCCTTTTGACATGGCGAACCCGGTACCAGGGGAAGGGTGCCTAGCCCACCGAGGGTCCCAGGAAATGCTCAAAGCTTGTGTATAAAAAAATATACAAATTTCATTGTCAATCGATTGGTGTCTGGTGCAGGGTGCTCTTCAGGGGGACGGGGGTGAGGGGAGGGGGGGGGCTCTCTGGTCTCGAGGTACAGACCGGGACTGTGTTAAAAGGCTAGACGGCGACGGGGGGGGGGCGAGGGGTGGGGGCGGTGGCGAGGGAGAGAGAGAGAGAGAGAGAGAGAGAGAGCGAGGAAGAGAGAGACATGGGAGAGGGGACAAGCAAGGGAAAAGAGAGAACAGAGACAGGGCTGACTTGATTTGGAAAACAAATCTTAAGCATATCTGTTATGGGTTGCGACGCGGTTTGGTCTGGGCTTGGTGTCCTGACTTGTTCACTGTACCGTACGCTGTGTCCCGGTACCAGCACCGGCCAGCCTCCCGTCGCCTGTGGCAATCGCCCCTTCTGGCATCACGCCGCCCCCCCCCCCCCTCCCCCGCCCTCAGAGCAGTCAGACTCGGAACCCGAAACCCCTGCAGTGTCGCTAGACCACCATTCAATTTCCGCCGTCATAACTATAAATTGAAGACTGATAGTTTAAGCATGGAAGTTCACATTTCCCGTTGCATTGCTTCTCTAAAACTCTTATATTACCAAGTGTCTTATTACACAACGTTTCCAGCCTACAGACCCCCCCCCCCCCTTCATCCACACCGGCTGGGAGGGAGAACTAAGAGGATGCCTGTCCCCATGACCTGGTCTGAGTGAGCACCCCCACGCCATCGGAAGGGACACGGCCTCCATAGTATCCCATAATGGACTTTCTCGTACTTACTGGCAGATTTCTCCCGGCGAGCTGTTCCAGCCACACGTATTAGCCAGGTTTTAGGAGGGCATGAAGATAATGTAGATATGAGTATCCAGCTTACCCCCTTCCTCTCCTCCCTCCACCCTCCACCCCTCCTGGCTGACACCCCCTCCCGCCCGCGCCGCCCTCCTCCCTTCCTCCCTTATGACCCCCTCCTGGCTGACCCCCTCCCGCCCGCGCCGCTCTCGGCTTACCCCCCCCACTCCACCTACCCCCACTGCTCCCCCGCCCCCATCCTGGCTGACCCCGCCGCCCGCGTCGCTCCCGGCTGACCCCCCCCCCCTCTGGCTGACCCCCTCCCGCCCGCGACGCCCCCGGCGGAGACCCATTTCTAAAATGACATTTACCTCAGCAGCCAATTGGATTGCTGCCGGTCTTGGGCTGAATGACCACGTGATGCCTTGGCCGACTTTTTTCAGCTCTTTTTGTAAGCCTTTTTCCCCCTTTTCCTACATTTTCTGAGTACCCTTGTTGTAACATTGTAAAGGGTTGACCGAAATGGGGCCAGGAGAAGAGATGTGAGGGGGTGGGGTGGGGTGGAGTCGGTAGCGGAGAGATAAAGAGCGGAGGGGGAACTTGTCAGTGGAGACAATACAGGGGTGTCCGCCCCCTGGATTGACCCCCCCCATACACACACACATACACCTCAGCTTACAATCCCTTTGGGTGGCCCTGATCCCTAGGCTTTCCCTGTCCCCCTCCTCCCGCCCCTCCACCCTCCACCCTCCCCGCTCCCACCATTGAGTCGCGGCGCCATCACCGCATAAACGACCACAACCCCCCCCACCCCCTGCTCCTCCTACCCCCACCCCGTCACCCCACGTGCTGTCCACGGCAGGAAATTGCTTCCTGGCCGGCAAACACCCATGTCACCCCCCCCCCAACTAGTCACCCTACCCTCCCGTACGTCCTACCATTACGGTGCTAAGCAGCCCTCTCCCCACACCCCAAGCCCAGCGTTCTCCCCGTGGACTCCCCGTGGAAACCATCACCTAATGAGAGTTATACCCTCGGCACGGCGCCCCCAATTATTGCTGCGTGACCCTCGTCTTGGTATCCCCCCCAAGCCCCATCACCACCACCCACTCTCCCACCCCCATCACCACCACCCACTCCTCCCACCCCCATCACCACCACCCACTCCTCCCACCCCCATCACCACCACCCACTCCTCCCACCCCCCATCACCACCACCCACTCCATTCCACCCGCGTGTCGATCCCACCAGCGACCTCCGTATTTGAGGGTGTGGGGAGGAGGAGGGGGGGGGGTCGGTATAAACGGGGCAATAACCTGGCGTAGAAACCGAAAGGGGGGAAGAATGTTGGTGAAATGAGCAATGCTCCTACAATACGGTGTCCCCACAGCCGCTCGTGGGGGAGTAATGAAGCTGAAATTATCAATTGACGAGGAGTATTGCGGATAGGCGTCTACAAGCTAATGCAGTGAATGCTGGGAGCTTAAATGTTGAACTATGGTACCACCACTGAATGTTATGCCTCATGTAGTGCTGGTCATGTTAAGTCTTTATCCCTGGTACCCCCCCCCCCCCCATGTTCCACTTCAGGGAGTGACAGGCATGTCATATTTTTAACCCCCCCCCCCTCCCTTACAATGCTCAGAGAGTGGCGGCCATGTAAAATCTTTGCCCCTGGTATCCACCCCCCCCCCATGGGGAAGTGGCGGCCATGTCTTTACCCCATGGTAGCCCCCCCCCCCCCCATACTCCCCCCCCCCCTCCCTCCATTCCCAATGCTCGTGGGCGTGGCGGCCGCGCTGGGTGTGTCACGTGTTGGTTTATCGCGAGGTTTGCTGCCCGGGGCGCCAGCCAATCACGGTGAGCTTTGTATTGGTCCTTACGGACCGCCAGGTGCCTCCATTTACACGATAAGACAAAGCAATCAAATCAACAGATCTGCATCTCTCTGGGGCAGAGGCCGCGCCGCACGCTGATCGGAGCGGGACACCGAGGCCTCTCTCAGGCATACCGCAGGTCTGCCGTCTCTGGAGGTCTGCCGCAGGTCTGCGGCAGGTCTGCCGCAGGTCTGCGGCAGGTCTGCCGCAGGTCTGCCGGAGCTCTGCCTGAGGCAAGCCGGAGATCTGTGGTCTGCCTGATATCTGTCGGTGGTCTGCCGGAGCTCTGCCTGAGGCAAGCCGGAGATCTGTGGTCTGCCTGATATCTGCCGGTGGTCTGCCTGAGCTCTGCCTGAGGCAAGCCGGAGATCTGTGGTCTGCCTGATATCTGCCGGTGGTCTGCCTGAGGTCTGCCTGCGGCCTGCCAAAGGTCTGCCGGAGGCCAGCCTGGTGTCTACCTGAGGCCAGCCTGGTGTCTTCCTGAGGCCAGGCTGGTGTCTACTTGAGGCCAGCTTGGTGTCTACCCGAGGCCAGCCTGGTGTCTACCTGAGGCCAGGCTGGTGTCTACCTGAGGCCAGCCTGGTGTCTGCCTGAGGCCAGCCCGGTGTCTACCCGAGGCCAGCCTGGTGTCTACCCGAGGCCAGCCTGGTGTCTACCCGAGGCCAGCCTGGTGTCTACCTGAGGCCAGCCTGGTGTCTACCTGAGGCCAGCCTGGTGTCTACCCGAGGCCAGCCTGGTGTCTACCCGAGGCCAGCCTGGTGTCTACCCGAGGCCAGCGTGGTGTCTACCCGAGGCCAGCCTGGTGTCTACCCGAGGCCAGCCTGGTGTCTACCTGAGGCCAGCCTGGTGTCTACCCGAGGCCAGCCTGGTGTCTACCCGAGGCCAGCGTGGTGTCTACCCGAGGCCAGCCTGGTGTCTACCCGAGGCCAGCCTGGTGTCTACCCGAGGCCAGCCTGGTGTCTACCTGAGGCCAGCCTGTTGTCTACCCGAGGCCAGCCTGGTGTCTACCCGCTTCCGGGTCCGTTTGACGGTTCGGTAATCAGAACGAAAACCACGGGGGAGCTGTGGGAGTTACTGACGTGGGAATATATCGCCCACACCCCACCCCACCACCCACACCCCAACTCACCACGGACACCCCGACACCCACACCCCACCACCCACACCCCAACTCACCGCGGACACTCCAACACCCACACCCCAACTCACCGCGGACACCCACCACCCACACCCCACCCCACCACCCACACCCCACCCCACCACCCACACCCTAACTCACCACGGACACCCCAACACCCACACCCCAACTCACCGCGGACACCCACCACCCACACCCCACCCCACCACCCACACCCCAACTCACCACGGACACCCACCACCCACCACCCACACCCCAACTCACCACGGACACCCCAACACCCACACCCCACCACCCACACCCCAACTCACCACGGACACCCACCACCCACACCACACCCCACCGCCAACATCCCACCCCACCACCCACACCCCAACTCACCACGGACACCCACCAACCACACCCCAACTCACCGCGGACACCCACCACCCACACCCCACCCCACCACGGACACCAACCACCCACACCCCAACTCACCACGGAGACCCCACTGCCCACACCCCACCCCACTGCCCACACCCCACCCCACCACCCACACCCCAACTCACCGCGGACACCAACCACCAACACCCCAACTCACCACGGACACCCACCACCCACACCACACCGCACCGCCAACATCCCACCCCACCACCCACACCCCAACTCACCACGGACACCCACCACCCACACCCCAACTCACCACGGACACCCCAACACCTACACCCCAACTCACCACCCACACCCCAACTCACCGCGGACACCCACCACCCACACCTCAACTCACCACGGACACCTACCACCCACACCCCACACCCCACACCCCACCCCACCACCCACACCCCAACTCACCACGGCCACCCACCGCCCACACCCCAACTCACCACGGCCACCCACCACCCACACCCCAACTCACCACGGACACCCCACCGCCCACACCGCACCCACACCACACCACCCACACCACACCCCACCACCCACACCACACCCCACTACCCACACCCCACTCCACCGCCCACACCACACCCCACCGCCCACACCCCACCCCACCACCCACACCACACCCCACCACCCACACCACACCCCACCACCCACACCCCACTCCACCGCCCACACCACACCCCACCGCCCACACCCCACCCCACCACCCACACCACACCCCACCACCCACACCCCACTCCACCACCCACACCACACCCTACCACCCACACCCCACCCCACCACCCACACCACACCCCACCGCCCACACCACACCACACCACCCACACCACACCCCACCACCCACACCACACCCCACCACCCACACCACACCCCACCACCCACACCCCACTCCACCAGCCACACCACACCCCACCGCCCACACCCCACCCCACCACCCACACCCCACCACCCACACCCCACCACCCACACCACACCCCACCACCCACACCACACCCCACCACCCACAACACACCCCACCACCCACACCACACCCCACCACCCACACCACACCCCACCGCCCACACCACACCCCACCCCAACCCACACCCCACCACCCACACCCCACCACACCACCCCACCCCACCACCCACACCACACCCCACCACCCACACCCCACCCCACCACCCACACCACACCCCACCACCCACACCCCACCCCACCACCCACACCACACCCCACCACCCACACCACACCCCACCACCCACACCACACCCCACCACCCACACCACACCCCACCACCCACACCACACCCCACCACCAACACCACACCCCACCACCCACACCCCACCCCACCCCAACCCCCACCCCACCACCCACACCACACCCCACCACCCACACCACACCCCACCACCCACACCCCACCCCACCACACATTGTACCGACATACATTCCACCTATATCGTAGCCAGGGGTCAGGCTCAACGGTCAGGGGTCAGGGGTCAAGGTCAGGGATCAGCGGGATGCAGGATCTTTCTGGAATGTTATATCCCCCCCGGGTTTGTGCCCGCCCCCTCACCCCCCCCCCCCCCTTGGTTTGTCTTCATGTGTCTGTGACAGGTTGCTTGTGGAGCATGGCGATACCCCCCGCCATCCCCGCCATTACACCTGCCCGCTGTCCGGGCCGTCCAGCCGGGAAAACACGGCGGGTCAGCTGCCTCCCTGTCGGAGCCCTGAGGAAGGCCGCCGCTACCGACATGTCGGTAAATGCAGGTGATAACAATGGGATAGCAGTCTGTTATTTAACCCTCTGTAGATGGTTAAAAACAGGACACACGCGTAGGGCTCCTGAGCGGTGCCCACCTATCGTATGTCAGAACGGGGGTTGATGACATTGGCGACAAAGGATAAACTAATGCGAAAAAAAACAGTATTCGTGTAAAGGCTGTCTTTCTATTTTATATCTGGCGCTGTTTCTTTTCATGCCGTGATGACGAAAACTCATTTCGGTCCATCTCGATCTTCTAAGCCGCAGAAGTCAGCCAAAGGCAACCTTGACGTGACCTTCGCTTGTTCGTGTGCCGACGCCGTGACACGTGGCGAGACAAGGACAGGTGCTGCCTCTACCGGGTGACCTGTGGATGCGATATCCACGGCTCCACCACCGCCTCTGTGACACATGCCTTCACAGTGCGCTCTCACCCTGCCATCTTATGTCGTCCTTGACCCTGCTATCTGATGTCGTCCTTGACCCTGTCGCCATGCTTCCCTCGACCCTCTCCCCGTACGACTCTCACGCAGTAATAAAGGTTGTCACCGCCGCACGGCGCTGTAGCACGTCGGTCGTTATTACGGAGTTCATGGCAACTCGGGCCGTCAAGGCACCTTGCCAACGCCAATATCCGCCATCCTAAGTCTCGGCCGCTAGGAGCCGGCGTCCTTGTTGACGGTCCACCATCTTACGTATCAGCCGCCAGGAGCCGCCGTCCTTGTTGACGGTCCACCATCTTAAGTATCAGCCGCCAGGAGCCATCGTCCTTGTTGACGGTCCACCATCTTAAGTCTCAGCCGCCAGGAGCCATCGTCCTTGTTGACGGTCCACCATCTTAAGTCTCAGCCGCCAGGAGCCATCGTCCTTGTTGACGGTCCACCATCTTAAGTCTCAGCCGCCAGGAGCCATCGTCCTTGTTGACGGTCCACCATCTTAAGTCTCAGCCGCCAGGAGCCATCGTCCTTGTTGACGGTCCACCATCTTAAGTCCCAGCCGCCAGGAGCCATCGTCCTTGTTGACGGTCCACCATCTTAAGTCTCAGCCGCCAGGAGCCATGGTCCTTGTTGACGGTCCACCATCTTAAGTCTCAGCCGCCAGGAGCCATCGTCCTTGTTGGCGGTCCACCATCTTAAGTCTCAGCCGCCAGGAGCCATCGTCCTTGTTGACGGTCCACCATCTTACGTCTCAGCCGCCAGGAGCCATCGTCCTTGTTGGCGGTCCACCATCTTAAGTCCCAGCCGCCAGGAGCCATCGTCCTTGTTGACGGTCCACCATCTTAAGTCTCAGCCGTCAGGAGCCATCGTCCTTGTTGACGGTCCACCATCTTAAGTCTCAGTCGCCAGGAGCCATCGTCCTTGTTGACGGTCCACCATCTTAAGTCTCAGCCGCCAGGAGCCATCGTTCTTGTTGGCGGTTCACCATCTTAAGTCTCAGCCGCCAGGAGCCATCGTCTTTGTTGACGGTCCACCATCTTAAGTCTCAGCCGCCAGGAGCCATCGTCCTTGTTGGCGGTCCACCATCTTAAGTCTCAGCCGCCAGGAGCCATCGTCCTTGTTGACGGTCCACCATCTTAAGTCTCAGCCGCCAGGAGCCATCGTCCTTGTTGGCGGTCCACCATCTTAAGTCCCAGCCGCCAGGAGCCATCGTCCTTGTTGACGGTCCACCATCTTAAGTCTCAGCCGTCAGGAGCCATCGTCCTTGTTGACGGTCCACCATCTTAAGTCTCAGTCGCCAGGAGCCATCGTCCTTGTTGACGGTCCACCATCTTAAGTCTCAGCCGCCAGGAGCCATCGTTCTTGTTGGCGGTTCACCATCTTAAGTCTCAGCCGCCAGGAGCCATCGTCTTTGTTGACGGTCCACCATCTTAAGTCTCAGCCGCCAGGAGCCATCGTCCTTGTTGACGGTCCACCATCTTAAGTCTCAGCCGCCAGGAGCCATCGTCCTTGTTGGCGGTCCACCATCTTAAGTCTCAGCCGCCAGGAGCCATCGTCCTTGTTGGCGGTCCACCATCTTAAGTCTCAGCCGCCAGGAGCCATCGTCCTTGTTGACGGTCCACCATGTTAAGTCTCAGCCGCCAGGAGCCATCGTCCTTGTTGACGGTCCACCATCTTAAGTCCCAGCCGCCAGGAGCCATCGTTCTTGTTGGCGGTCCACCATCTTAAGTCTCAGCCGCCAGGAGCCATCGTCCTTGTTGACGGTCCACCATCTTAAGTCTCGGCCGCCAGGAGCCATCGTCTTTGTTGACGGTCCGCCATCTTAAGTCCCAGCCGCCAGGAGCCATCGTCTTTGTTGACGGTCCACCATCTTAAGTCCCAGCCGCCAGGAGCCATCGTCCTTGTTGACGGTCCACCATCTTAAGTCTCGGCCGCCAGGAGCCATCGTCTTTGTTGACGGTCCGCCATCTTAAGTCCCAGCCGCCAGGAGCCATCGTCTTTGTTGACGGTCCACCATCTTAAGTCCCAGCCGCCAGGAGCCATCGTCCTTGTTGACGGTCCACCATCTTAAGTCTCGGCCGCCAGGAGCCATCGTCCTTGTTGGCGGTCCACCACCTTAAGTCCCAGCCGCCAGGAGCCATTGTCTTGTTGACGGTCCACCATCTCAAGTCTCAGCCGCCAGGAGCCATCGTCTTTGTTGACGGTCCACCATCTTAAGTCTCAGCCGCCAGGAGCCATCGTCCTTGTTGACGGTCCACCATCTCAAGTCCCAGCCGCCAGGAGCCATCGTCTTTGTTGACGGTCCACCATCTTAAGTCTCGCCCGCCAGGAGCCATCGTCCTTGTTGGCGGTCCACCACCTTAAGTCCCAGCCGCCAGGAGCCATCGTCCTTGTTGACGGTCCACCATCTCAAGTCCCAGCCGCCAGGAGCCATCGTCTTGTTGACGGTCCACCATCTCAAGTCTCAGCCGCCAGGAGCCATCGTCTTTGTTGACGGTCCGCCATCTTAAGTCTCGGCCGCCAGGAGCCATCGTCCTTGTTGGCGGTCCACCACCTTAAGTCCCAGCCGCCAGGAGCCATCGTCCTTGTTGGCGGTCCACCATCTTAAGTCTCAGCCGCCCGGAGCCATCGTCCTTGTTGGCGGTCCACCATCTTAAGTCTCAGCCGCCAGGAGCCATCGTCCTTGTTGACGGTCCACCATCTCAAGTCCCAGCCGCCAGGAGCCATCGTCCTTGATGACGGTCCACCATCTTAAGTCCCAGCCGCCAGGAGCCATCGTCCTTGTTGACGGTCCACCATCTTAAGTCTCGGCCGCCAGGAGCCATCGTCCTTGATGACGGTCCACCATCTTAAGTCTCAGCCGCCAGGAGCCATCGTCCTTGTTGACGGTCCACCATCTTAAGTCTCAGCCGCCAGGAGCCATCGTCCTTGTTGGCGGTCCACCATCTTAAGTCTCAACCGCCAGGAGCCATCGTCCTTGTTGACGGTCCACCATCTTAAGTCTCAGCCGCCAGGAGCCATCGTCCTTGTTGGCGGTTGACCATCTTAAGTCTCAGCCGCCAGGAGCCATCGTCCTTGTTGACGGTCCACCATCTTAAGTCTCAGCCGCCAGGAGCCATCGTCCTTGTTGACGGTCCACCATCTTAAGTCCCAGCCGCCAGGAGCCATCGTCTTTGTTGACGGTCCACCATCTTAAGTCTCAGCCGCCAGGAGCCATCGTCATTGTTGACGGTCCACCATCTTAAGTCTCAGCCGCCAGGAGCCATCGTCCTTGTTGACGGTCCACCATCTTAAGTCTCAGCCGCCAGGAGCCATCGTTCTTGTTGGCGGTTCACCATCTTAAGTCCCAGCCGCCAGGAGCCATCGTCTTTGTTGACGGTCCACCATCTTAAGTCCCAGCCGCCAGGAGCCATCGTCCTTGTTGACGGTCCACCATCTTAAGTCTCGGCCGCCAGGAGCCATCGTCTTTGTTGACGGTCCGCCATCTTAAGTCCCAGCCGCCAGGAGCCATCGTCTTTGTTGACGGTCCACCATCATAAGTCCCAGCCGCCAGGAGCCATCGTCCTTGTTGACGGTCCACCATCTTAAGTCTCGGCCGCCAGGAGCCATCGTCCTTGTTGGCGGTCCACCACCTTAAGTCCCAGCCGCCAGGAGCCATTGTCTTGTTGACGGTCCACCATCTCAAGTCTCAGCCGCCAGGAGCCATCGTCTTTGTTGACGGTCCACCATCTTAAGTCTCAGCCGCCAGGAGCCATCGTCCTTGTTGACGGTCCACCATCTCAAGTCCCAGCCGCCAGGAGCCATCGTCTTTGTTGACGGTCCACCATCTTAAGTCTCGCCCGCCAGGAGCCATCGTCCTTGTTGGCGGTCCACCACCTTAAGTCCCAGCCGCCAGGAGCCATCGTCCTTGTTGACGGTCCACCATCTCAAGTCCCAGCCGCCAGGAGCCATCGTCTTGTTGACGGTCCACCATCTCAAGTCTCAGCCGCCAGGAGCCATCGTCTTTGTTGACGGTCCGCCATCTTAAGTCTCGGCCGCCAGGAGCCATCGTCCTTGTTGGCGGTCCACCACCTTAAGTCCCAGCCGCCAGGAGCCATCGTCCTTGTTGGCGGTCCACCATCTTAAGTCTCAGCCGCCCGGAGCCATCGTCCTTGTTGGCGGTCCACCATCTTAAGTCTCAGCCGCCAGGAGCCATCGTCCTTGTTGACGGTCCACCATCTCAAGTCCCAGCCGCCAGGAGCCATCGTCCTTGATGACGGTCCACCATCTTAAGTCCCAGCCGCCAGGAGCCATCGTCCTTGTTGACGGTCCACCATCTTAAGTCTCGGCCGCCAGGAGCCATCGTCCTTGATGACGGTCCACCATCTTAAGTCTCAGCCGCCAGGAGCCATCGTCCTTGTTGACGGTCCACCATCTTAAGTCTCAGCCGCCAGGAGCCATCGTCCTTGTTGGCGGTCCACCATCTTAAGTCTCAACCGCCAGGAGCCATCGTCCTTGTTGACGGTCCACCATCTTAAGTCTCAGCCGCCAGGAGCCATCGTCCTTGTTGGCGGTTGACCATCTTAAGTCTCAGCCGCCAGGAGCCATCGTCCTTGTTGACGGTCCACCATCTTAAGTCTCAGCCGCCAGGAGCCATCGTCCTTGTTGACGGTCCACCATCTTAAGTCCCAGCCGCCAGGAGCCATCGTCTTTGTTGACGGTCCACCATCTTAAGTCTCAGCCGCCAGGAGCCATCGTCATTGTTGACGGTCCACCATCTTAAGTCTCAGCCGCCAGGAGCCATCGTCCTTGTTGACGGTCCACCATCTTAAGTCTCAGCCGCCAGGAGCCATCGTTCTTGTTGGCGGTTCACCATCTTAAGTCTCAGCCGCCAGGAGCCATCGTCTTTGTTGACGGTCCACCATCTTAAGTCTCAGCCGCCAGGAGCCATCGTCCTTGTTGACGGTCCACCATCTTAAGTCTCAGCCGCCAGGAGCCATCGTTCTTGTTGGCGGTTCACCATCTTAAGTCTCAGCCGCCAGGAGCCATCGTCTTTGTTGACGGTCCACCATCTTAAGTCTCGGCCGCCAGGAGCCATCGTCCTTGTTGACGGTCCACCATCTTAACTCTCAGCCGCCAGGAGCCATCGTCCTTGTTGACGGTCCACCATCTTAAGTCTCAGCCGCCAGGAGCCATCGTTCTTGTTGGCGGTTCACCATCTTAAGTCTCAGCCGCCAGGAGCCATCGTCTTTGTTGACGGTCCACCATCTTAAGTCTCGGCCGCCAGGAGCCATCGTCCTTGTTGACGGTCCACCATCTTAACTCTCAGCCGCCAGGAGCCATCGTTCATGTTGACGGTCCACCATCTTAAGTCTCGGCCGCCAGGAGCCATCGTCCTTGTTGACGGTCCACCATCTTAAGTCTCAGCCGCCAGGAGCCATCGTCCTTGTTGACGGTCCAACATCTTAAGTCTCAGCCGCCCGGAGCCATCGTCTTTGTTGATGGTCCACCATCTTAAGTCTCAGCCGCCAGGAGCCATCGTCCTTGTTGACGGTCCACCATCTTAACTCTCAGCCGCCAGGAGCCATCGTCCTTGTTGACGGTCCACCATCTTAAGTCTCAGCCGCCAGGAGCCATCGTCCTTGTTGACGGTCCACCATCTTAAGTCTCGTCCGCCAGGAGCCATCGTTCTTGTTGGCGGTCCACCATCTTAACTCTCAGCCGCCAGGAGCCATCGTTCTTGTTGGCGGTTCACCATCTTAAGTATCAGCCGCCCGGAGCCATCGTCTTTGTTGACGGTCCACCATCTTAACTCTCAGCCGCCAGGAGCCATCGTCGTTGTTGACGGTCCACCATCTTAAGTCTCAGCCGCCAGGAGCCATCGTCCTTGTTGACGGTCCACCATCTTAAGTCTCAGCCGCCAGGAGCCATCGTCCTTGTTGACGGTCCACCATCTTAAGTCTCAGCCGCCAGGAGCCATCGTCCTTGTTGGCGGTCCACCATCTTAAGTCTCAGCCGCCAGGAGCCATCGTCTTTGTTGACGGTCCACCATCTTAAGTCTCAGCCGCCAGGAGCCATCGTCCTTGTTGACGGTCCACCATCTTAACTCTCAGCCGCCAGGAGCCATCGTCGTTGTTGACGGTCCACCATCTTAAGTCTCAGCCGCCAGGAGCCATCGTCCTTGTTGACGGTCCACCATCTTAAGTCTCAGCCGCCAGGAGCCATCGTCCTTGTTGACGGTCCACCATCTTAAGTCTCAGCCGCCAGGAGCCATCGTCCTTGTTGGCGGTCCACCATCTTAAGTCTCAGCCGCCAGGAGCCATCGTCGTTGTTGACGGTCCACCATCTTAAGTCTCAGCCGCCAGGAGCCATCGTCCTTGTTGACGGTCCACCATCTTAAGTCTCAGCCGCCAGGAGCCATCGTCCTTGTTGACGGTCCACCATCTTAAGTCTCAGCCGCCAGGAGCCATCGTCCTTGTTGGCGGTCCACCATCTTAAGTCTCAGCCGCCAGGAGCCATCGTCCTTGTTGACGGTCCACCATCTTAAGTCTCAGCCGCCAGGAGCCATCGTCCTTGTTGACGGTCCACCATCTTAAGTCTCGGCCGCCAGGAGCCATCGTCCTTGTTGACGGTCCACCATCTTAAGTCTCAGCCGCCAGGAGCCATCGTCTTTGTTGACGGTCCACCATCTTAAGTCTCGTCCGCCAGGAGCCATCGTTCTTGTTGACGGTCCACCATCTTAACTCTCAGCCGCCAGGAGCCATCGTCGTTGTTGACGGTCCACCATCTTAACTCTCAGCCGCCAGGAGCCATCGTCCTTGTTGACGGTCCACCATCTTAAGTCTCGTCCGCCAGGAGCCATCGTTCTTGTTGGCGGTTGACCATCTTAAGTCTCAGCCGCCAGGAGCCATCGTCCTTGTTGACGGTCCACCATCTTACGTCTCAGCCGCCAGGAGCCATCGTCCTTGTTGACGGTCCACCATCTTAAATCTCGGCCGCCAGGAGCCATCGTCCTTGTTGGCGGTCCACCATCTTAAGTCTCACTCTCATGACGGATGGTAGTCATTGCCTCGTCCCTGCATTTAACCACGCCAAGGTCGCTTGAGTCCCTCGGATGACCTTGGGAGCGAACGTCTTACTTGCTGGTGGCATGGCATTGATTTGTCCTGAGAAGATATCCTCGGCGTGTGCTTGGAAGGAAGGTGGGGTGTCTGTGTGGCGACATACTACGCTAGGGGGTGAGAGGTTCTGTGTGTGTCTAGGGCTTGCATAGACATGACCAGGAGGCTGGAGGAGTTCTGTGTACAACTGGCAGGAGGCGATGTAGATGCATGTGATAAGGAGACAGAATATCGTGATAACTGATAGGATTGGGTTAATATAGGCAAATAGTTGGAAGCAGGACTGGAGTCCCAGGGGGGTGTCATGTTACAGAACATTGATGGAGGCTGGGGTTGGGGGGTGGGGGGGGGGCGACGTGTCGTTCGGAGCCTGCAAATTACTGCCGCCCCCTAGTGGACAGAGTCCGGGGCGCTCCTGTCTGTCTGTTTGTCTTCCCCGGGGAGGGTCCGTGTCCCCTTTCTGACAGCGCCGTGGCGTGGCCTGGCCCGTAGTACGCCCGGCTTCACGTCTTGTCCCCTGGCCTGCCGGTGACCGTCCCTGTAGCCGAGCCGCTGGACTGCCCGTTGTGTTGGTAACATCCTCTTGGTGGCGCTACGGCATCCGTTGTTCTAGATGTCGGCGATACGCCGGGGACAATGCGCATGCTTCAAGCTCAACGAGTAGGGGGAGGCTACTCAATGACCCACAAGGCATGACGTCATCCACGTACTCACTGACCCCCACACATGACGTCATCCACATACTCACTGACCCCCACACATGACGTCATTCACGTACTCATTGACCCCCAACGCATGACGTCATCCACGTACTCACTGACTCCCCACGCATGACGTCATCCACATGCTCACTGACTCCCCACGCATGACGTCATTATGCCCCGATGATGTCCCGATGATGGCGTAGGATGGCGTAGGATGGCCTAGGATGGCCTAGGATGGCCCGAGGATGGCGTAGGATGGCCTAGGATGGCCCGAGGATGGACTAGGATGGCATAGGATGGTCCGAGGATGGCCCGAGAATGACCGGAGGATGGCGTTGGGACGTAGATTTCGTAACCAACACTTGTTAGCCATGAGTGATATCCCAGCCATAAATCACTTTCAGACTCCCTTTCACTGGCTGAAAAACTGTTTCCTTGCTGAGAAGTCTCACGTTTGATTACACAAGTCAAAGAAAACCTTGTCTGTCTTCCCTAGCGTTTCGCCTTGCCTGTGACCATGGATCAATAAAATGGCACCAAACGTGGCAACCAATCTGACTCTGGGTGGAATCTGCCGCCGCCCGTTTCTGCTGTCACCAGGTCAATCTGCCGCCCCGCTCCGCCCCCGCCCCCCTCCGCCCCCACCCCAACAGATGGCACCTCGAAAGTAAGTGTCTATGCTCGCCTGAAGCCACTCCGTTAATTAACAAAACCTTTGTTCTCCCGATTTTACGAGCGCTCAATGAAGTTGGCTGGTAACTGGTTGCACTTATTAATAGACCGGAAGCCGCTCTGCTTACATCCCGATACCAGGCAGTATAGCTATTGATTTACGGCGCGGCTAGGACTGCTAAAACATGGACATACCGGTTTATCCGGGCGTAGTGATGGCACTGGTGGGTCTAAGCAATCTCCTGTCATAAAGTGCCGCTGGATGGAGAAAGCTCTCCGCGGTGGGCCGGCAGGATCAGCTGTCTGGAAGGGGCGTTTTGCCCTGTCAGGTCATGTCGCGTCGATGATAAGGGACAGGGCGGGGGGCCGAGGCACGCCCTAGGGGTGACACGGTTGGAAGGGTGACATGGCGGCAGCGCTGGCGAGCCGCACCCTAACCCTAACCAGGAGAACCCCCCACCCCCCCCCACACACACACATGAGGCCCTACATCAACGGAAGACGCTTTTCACTTGTCGGTCTACCGGTGGGGGACACTCAACACACAGCCAACACCCACCCAACACCCACCCAACACCCACCCAACACACACCCAACACCCACCCAACACACACCCAACACCCACCCAACACACACCCAACACCCACCAAACACCCACCCAACACGCACCCAACACACACCCAACCCACACCCAACACACACCCAACACACACCCAACACCCACCCAACACACACCCAACACCCACCCAACACCAACCCAACACCCACCAATCACCAACCCAACACACACCCAACACCCACCCAACACACACCCAACACCCACCCAACACACACCCAACACCCACCCAACACCAACCCAACACACACCCAACACACACCCAACACACACCCAACACCCACCCAACTCCCACTCAACACCCACCCAACACACACCCAACACCCACCCAACACACACCCAACACCCACCCAACACACACCCAACACACACCCAACACACACCCAACACCCACCCAACACACACCCAACACACACCCAACACACACCCAACACCCACCCAACTCCCACCCAACACCCACCCAACACACACCCAACACCCACCCAACACCCACCCAACACCCACCCAACACACACCCAACACACACCCAACACCCACCAAGCACCAACCCAACACACACCCAACACCCACCCAACTCCCACCCAACACCCACCCAACACACCCAACACCCACCCAACACCCACCCAACACCCACCCAACACACACCCAACACACACCCAACACCCACCAAGCACCAACCCAACACACACCCAACACCCACCCAACTCCCACCCAACACCCACCCAACACACACCCAACACCCACCCAACACACACCCAACACCCACCCAACACCCACCCAACACACACCCAACACCCACCCAACTCCCACCCAACACCCACCCAACACCCACCCAACACACACCCAACACCAACCCAACACACACCCAACACCCACCCAACTCCCACCCAACACCCACCCAACACCCACCCAACACACACCCAACACCAACCCAACACCCACCCAACACACACCCAACACACACCCAACACCAACCCAACACCAACCCAACACCCACCAAGCACCAACCCAACACACACCAAACACCCACCCAACACCCACCCAACACACACCCAACACCCACCCAACACACACCCAACACCCACCCAACACCCACCCAACACCCACCCAACACACACCCAACACACACCCAACATACAACCAACATACAACCAACACACACCCAACACACACCCAACACACACCCAACACACACCCATCACACACCCAACACACACCCAACACACACCCAACACCCACCCAACACCAACCCAGCACCCACCCAACACCCACCCAACACCCACCCAACACCCACCCAACACACACCCAACACACACCCAACACCCACCCAACACCCACCCAACACCCACCCAACAGCCACCCAACACCCACCCAACACCCACCCAACACCCACCCAACACCCACCCAACACCCACCCAACACACACCCAACACACACCCAACACCCACCCAACACCAACCCAACACCAACCCAACACACACCCAACACACACCCAACACACACCCAACACCCACCCAACACCCACCCATCACCAACCCAACACACACCCAACACACACCCAACACACACCCAACACCCACCCAACACCCACCCAACACACACCCAACACACACCCAACACCCACCCAACACCCACCCAACACCCACCCAACACCCACCCAACACCCACCCAACACCCACCCAACACCCACCCAACACACACCCAACACCCACCCAACACCCACCCAACACCCACCCAACACCCACCCAACACACACCCAACACCCACCCAACACCCACCCAACACCCACCCAACACCCACCCAACACCCACCCAACACACACCCAACACACACCCAACACCAACCCAACACCAACCCAACACCCACCCAACACCCACCCATCACACACCCAACACACACCCAACACCCACCCAACACCCACCCAACACCCACCCAACACACACCCAACACACACCCAACATACAACCAACATACAACCAACACACACCCAACACACAACCAACACACACCCAACATACAACCAACATACAACCAACACACACCCAACACACACCCATCACACACCCAACACACACCCAACACCCACCCAACACCCACCCAACACCCACCCAACACCCACCCAACACCCACCCAACACACACCCAACACCCACCCAACACCCACCCAACACCCACCCAACACCCACCCAACACCCACCCAACACCCACCCAACACACACCCAACACACACCCAACACCCACCCAACACCCACCCAACACCCACCCAACACACACCCAACACACACCCAACATACAACCAACATACAACCAACACACACCCAACACACACCCAACACACACCCAACACACACCCATCACACACCCAACACACACCCAACACACACCCAACACACACCCATCACACACCCAACACCCACCCAACACACACCCAACACACACCCAACACACACCCAACACCCACCCAACACCCACCCAACACACACCCAACACCCACCCAACACCCACCCATCACACACCCAACACCCACCCAACACCCACCCAACACCCACCCAACACCCACCCAACACACACCCAACACACACCCAACATACAACCAACATACAACCAACACACACCCAACACACACCCAACACACACCCATCACACACCCATCACACACCCAACACCCACCCAACACACACCCAACACACACCCAACACCCACCCAACACACACCCAACACCCACCCAACACCCACCCAACACCCACCCAACACCCACCCAACACCCACCCAACACACACCCAACACCCACCAAACACCAACCCAACACACACCCAACACCCACCCAACACCCACCCATCACACACCCAACACCCACCCAACACCCACCCAACACCCACCCAACACCAACCCAACACACACCCAACACACACCCAACATACAACCAACATACAACCAACACACACCCAACACACACCCAACACACACCCATCACACACCCATCACACACCCAACACCCACCCAACACACACCCAACACACACCCAACACCCACCCAACACACACCCAACACCCACCCAACACCCACCCAACACCCACCCAACACCCACCCAACACCCACCCAACACACACCCAACACACACCCAACACCAACCCAACACCCACCAAGCACCAACCCAACACACACCCAACACACACCCAACACACACCCATCACACACCCAACACACACCCAACACCCACCCAACACCCACCCAACACCCACCCAACACACACCCAACACACACCCAACATACAACCAACATACAACCAACACCCACCCAACACACACCCTACACACACCCAACATACAACCAACATACAACCAACACACACCCAACACCCACCCAACACCCACCCAACACACACCCAACACACACCCAACACCCACCCAACACACACCCAACACCCACCCAACACCCACCCAACACACACCCAACACACACCCAACACCCACCCAACACCCACCCAACACACACCCAACACCCACCCAACACACACCCAACACACACCCAACACCCACCCAACACACACCCAACACCCACCAAGCACCAACCCAACACACACCAAACACCAACCCAACACCAACCCAACACACACCCAACACCCACCAAGCACCAACCCAACACACACCAAACACCAACCCAACACCAACCCAACACCAACCCAACACCCACCAAGCACCAACCCAACACACACCAAACACCAACCCAACACCAACCCAACACACACCCAACACCCACCCAACACACACCCAACACACACCCAACACCCACCCAACACCCACCAAACACCAACCCAACACCAACCCAACACACACCCAACACCCACCCAACACACACCCAACACACACCCAACACACACCCAACACACACCCAACACCAACCCAACACCAACCCAACACCCACCCAACACCCACCCAACACACACCCAACACACACCCAACACCAACCCAACACCAACCCAACACCAACCCAACACCCACCAAGCACCAACCCAACACACACCAAACACCAACCCAACACCAACCCAACACACACCCAACACCCACCCAACACACACCCAACACACACCCAACACCCACCCAACACCCACCCAACACACACCCAACACACACCCAACACCCACCCAACACACACCCAACACACACCCAACACACACCCAACACCCACCCAACACACACCCAACACCCACCCAACACCCACCCAACACACACCCAACACACACCCAACACACACCCAACACACACCCAACACCAACCCAACACCAACCCAACACCCACCAAGCACCAACCCAACACACACCAAACACCAACCCAACACCAACCCAACACACACCCAACACCCACCCAACACACACCCAACACACACCCAACACCCACCCAACACCCGCCCAACACACACCCAACACCCACCCAACACACACCCAACACCCACCCAACACACACCCAACACACACCCATCACACACCCAACACCCACCCAACACCAACCCAACACCAACCCAACACCCACCAAGCACCAACCCAACACACACCAAACACCAACCCAACACCAACCCAACACACACCCAACACACACCCAACACCCACCCAACACCAACCCAACACCCACCAAACACCAACCCAACACCCACCAAGCACCAACCCAACACACACCAAACACCAACCCAACACCAACCCAACACACACCAAACACACACCCAACACACACCCAACACACACCCAACACACACCCAACACACACCCAACACCAACCCAACACCAACCCAACACCCACCAAACACCAACCCAACACACACCAAACACCAACCCAACACCAACCCAACACCCACCAAACACACACCCAACACACACCCAACACCCACCCAACACCAACCCAACACCCACCAAACACCAACCCAACACCCACCAAGCACCAACCCAACACACACCAAACACCAACCCAACACCAACCCAACACACACCAAACACACACCCAACACACACCCAACACACACCCAACACACACCCAACACACACCCAACACCAACCCAACACCAACCCAACACCCACCAAGCACCAACCCAACACACACCAAACACCAACCCAACACCAACCCAACACACACCAAACACACACCCAACACACACCCAACACACACCCAACACACACCCAACACACACCCAACACCAACCCAACACCAACCCAACACCCACCAAACACCAACCCAACACACACCCAACACACACCCAACACACACCAAACACACACCCAACACACACCCAACACACACCCAACACACACCCAACACCCACCCAACACACACCCAACACCAACCCAACACACACCCAACACACACCCAACACACACCCAACACCCACCCAACACCCACCCAACACCAACCCAACACCCACCAAACACCAACCCAACACACACCAAACACCAACCCAACACCAACCCAACACACACCAAACACCAACCCAACACCAACCCAACACACACCCAACACACACCCATCACACACCCAACACCCACCCAACACCCACCCAACACCAACCCACCCAACACCCGAGATGGATTAGGTCAGATCAATATACCTTTCTCACTAAGTGAAGGAATTTATTTTGAGGAACGGCGCCTTCACAGTCCTCCGTCGCCCTGACGTCCCGACCGTCTTCACAGTCCTCCGTCGCCCTGACGTCCCGACCGTCTTCACAGTCCTCCGTCGCCCTGACGTCCCGACCGTCTTCACAGTCCTCCGTCGCCCTGACGTCCCGACCGTCTTCACAGTCCTCCGTCGCCCTGACGTCCCGACCGTCTTCACAGTCCTCCGTCGCCCTGACGTCCCGACCGTCTTCACAGTCCTCCGTCGCCCTGACGTCCCGACCGTCTTCACAGTCCTCCGTCGCCCTGACGTCCCGACCGTCTTCACAGTCCTCCGTCGCCCTGACGTCCCGACCGTCTTCACAGTCCTCCGTCGCCCTGACGTCCCGACCGTCTTCACAGTCCTCCGTCGCCCTGACGTCCCGACCGTCTTCACAGTCCTCCGTCGCCCTGACGTCCCGACCGTCTTCACAGTCCTCCGTCGCCCTGACGTCCCGACCGTCTTCACAGTCCTCCGTCGCCCTGACGTCCCGACCGTCTTCACAGTCCTCCGTCGCCCTGACGTCCCGACCGTCTTCACAGTCCTCCGTCGCCCTGACGTCCCGACCGTCTTCACAGTCCTCCGTCGCCCTGACGTCCCGACCGTCTTCACAGTCCTCCGTCGCCCTGACGTCCCGACCGTCTTCACAGTCCTCCGTCGCCCTGACGTCCCGACCGTCTTCACAGTCCTCCGTCGCCCTGACGTCCCGACCGTCTTCACAGTCCTCCGTCGCCCTGACGTCCCGACCGTCTTCACAGTCCTCCGTCGCCCTGACGTCCCGACCGTCTTCACAGTCCTCCGTCGCCCTGACGTCCCGACCGTCTTCACAGTCCTCCGTCGCCCTGACGTCCCGACCGTCTTCACAGTCCTCCGTCGCCCTGACGTCCCGACCGTCTTCACAGTCCTCCGTCGCCCTGACGTCCCGACCGTCTTCACAGTCCTCCGTCGCCCTGACGTCCCGACCGTCTTCACAGTCCTCCGTCGCCCTGACGTCCCGACCGTCTTCACAGTCCTCCGTCGCCCTGACGTCCCGACCGTCTTCACAGTCCTCCGTCGCCCTGACGTCCCGACCGTCTTCACAGTCCTCCGTCGCCCTGACGTCCCGACCGTCTTCACAGTCCTCCGTCGCCCTGACGTCCCGACCGTCTTCACAGTCCTCCGTCGCCCTGACGTCCCGACCGTCTTCACAGTCCTCCGTCGCCCTGACGTCCCGACCGTCTTCACAGTCCTCCGTCGCCCTGACGTCCCGACCGTCTTCACAGTCCTCCGTCGCCCTGACGTCCCGACCGTCTTCACAGTCCTCCGTCGCCCTGACGTCCCGACCGTCTTCACAGTCCTCCGTCGCCCTGACGTCCCGACCGTCTTCACAGTCCTCCGTCGCCCTGACGTCCCGACCGTCTTCACAGTCCTCCGTCGCCCTGACGTCCCGACCGTCTTCACAGTCCTCCGTCGCCCTGACGTCCCGACCGTCTTCACAGTCCTCCGTCGCCCTGACGTCCCGACCGTCTTCACAGTCCTCCGTCGCCCTGACGTCCCGACCGTCTTCACAGTCCTCCGTCGCCCTGACGTCCCGACCGTCTTCACAGTCCTCCGTCGCCCTGACGTCCCGACCGTCTTCACAGTCCTCCGTCGCCCTGACGTCCCGACCGTCTTCACAGTCCTCCGTCGCCCTGACGTCCCGACCGTCTTCACAGTCCTCCGTCGCCCTGACGTCCCGACCGTCTTCACAGTCCTCCGTCGCCCTGACGTCCCGACCGTCTTCACAGTCCTCCGTCGCCCTGACGTCCCGACCGTCTTCACAGTCCTCCGTCGCCCTGACGTCCCGACCGTCTTCACAGTCCTCCGTCGCCCTGACATCCCGACCGTCTTCACAGTCCTCCGTCGCCCTGACGTCCCGACCGTCTTCACAGTCCTCCGTCGCCCTGACATCCCGACCGTCTTCACAGTCCTCCGTCGCCCTGACGTCCCGACCGTCTTCACAGTCCTCCGTCGCCCTGACGTCCCGACCGTCTTCACAGTCCTCCGTCGCCCTGACATCCCGACCGTCTTCACAGTCCTCCGTCGCCCTGACGTCCCGACCGTCTTCACAGTCCTCCGTCGCCCTGACATCCCGACCGTCTTCACAGTCCTCCGTCGCCCTGACGTCCCGACCGTCTTCACAGTCCTCCGTCGCCCTGACGTCCCGACCGTCTTCACAGTCCTCCGTCGCCCTGACGTCCCGACCGTCTTCACAGTCCTCCGTCGCCCTGACATCCCGACCGTCTTCACAGTCCTCCGTCGCCCTGACGTCCCGACCGTCTTCACAGTCCTCCGTCGCCCTGACATCCCGACCGTCTTCACAGTCCTCCGTCGCCCTGACGTCCCGACCGTCTTCACAGTCCTCCGTCGCCCTGACGTCCCGACCGATTGTTCTTTTTCTTCCTTGGACAGATCGATAGACGTGTGACTCGGGGTGCATCGGCCGCGCCCCCCCCCCCCCACCCCCCTACCCATCCCAAGCTCATCCCTCCACCCTCCGCTTCCGAATTCTGGCTCTCGGCCCCTGGGTCCCGGTACCCTGATCCCGTGCACGTCCCGTCCCGTCCCGCCCCCCCCGTCTCGGCCCCCGGTCCACGTGACCTAGGCCCCACTATCATGACTGTAGTTGCAGGAGGCTGTGGCACAATATTGGCAAGTATTTTGGGGAACAGGTACTGAGCTGTGTGACGTCATCGGCCTGCTGGCATGGCCCAGGGTGGGGGCGGGGCAGTCAGGGGGGAGGGAGGTAGGGGGTGGCGGATATGGTGGAGAAGTGACAGAGGCGGAGGGTGCAGGCCGGTCTGAGCCGAGGGTATTGAGCAGTAGGATCATCCCCCAGGAACGGGATGGCGACAGACCAGCTCAATGTGCATTGATTCACCCTGCCTGGTGGTTGCCTGGGTGGCGCGGGGGGGGGGGGGACTGGAGGGGGGGGGGTAATGTAAGTCGCTAGGCACGGGGGGGGGGGTAAGCTTCCGTGGGACGAGAGGCACCATGAACTACGGCACATTGGGATTTTCGCTACTGAGCGTTCATGACTATCCTCGTTGTGCTGAGCGGCCCTGGCTATCCTGGCTTTGCTGAGCGGCCCAGACTACCCTCGCTGTACTAAGCGGCCCTGACTATCCTCGTTCTGCTGAGCGGCCCTGACTATCCTCTTTGTGCTGGGCGGCCCCGACTACCCTCGCTGTACTAAGCGGCCCTGACTACACTCGCTGTACTAAGCGGCCCTGACTATCCTCGTTGTGCTGGGCGGCCCTGGTTGATTCTCCTTGTGCTGAGCGGCCCTGACTATCCTCGTTGTGCTGAGCGGCCTTGGTTGATTCTCCTTGTGCTGAGCGGCCCTGACTATCCTCGTTCTGCTGAGCGGCCCTGACTACCCTCGCTGTACTAAGCGGTCCTGACTATCCTCGTTCTGCTGAACGGCCCTGACTACCCTCGTTCTGCTGAGCGGCCCTGACTACCCTCGCTGTACTAAGCGGTCCTGACTATCCTCGTTCTGCTGAGCGGCCCTGACTACCCTCGCTGTACTAAGCGGTCCTGACTATCCTCGTTCTGCTGAGCGGCCCTGACTATCCTCGTTCTGCTGAGCGGCCCTGACTACCCTCGCTGTACTAAGCGGTCCTGACTATCCTCGTTCTGCTGAGCGGCCCTGACTACCCTCGCTGTACTAAGCGGCCCTGACTATCCTCGTTGTGCTGAGCGGCCCTGGTTGATTCTCCTTGTGCTGAGCGGCCCTGACTATCCTCGTTGTGGTGAGCGGCCTTGACTATCCTCGTTGTGCTGAGCGGCCCAGGTTGATTCTCCTTGTGCTGAGCGGCCCTGACTATCCTCGTTGTGCTGAGCGGCCCTGGTTGATTCTCCTTGTGCTGAGCGGCTCTGACTATCCTCGTTGTGCTGAGCGGTCCTGGTTGATTCTCGTTGTGCTGAGCGGCTCTGACTATCATCGTTGTGCTGAGCGGCCCTGATGGACACCTGCAGGCCACCGGGGCGAATACTCAGCGATCGGCCCATTACAAGCTCCTTGACACAAAAACCGGCCAAATAAAGGCAAGAGCCGCGTAGAGTCTAAATCTTCTCGTGGGTTACAATGGCATGATCACAATCTTATATTTACCTGTTGCCATGGAGACCGATCTTCCTCGCTATTAATATAGGTCTATACGCGACAAGGAGAGCGTGGCAGCCAAGAAGATTAATCTCCGCACCCCACGCGTTGTGCAAGTACAGGCGTGCTACAGGGAGGAGGCGATGGATCTCTCGGGATGAGCTTGTAGCGCCGTGGACCCAGGGATCTCAAGTACAGGCGTCCCTACGATCCCCGTCTGTCATGGCCGCCACATCTCGCTGGCCACGTGCTCTACTGGTCACAAGCACTTTCCTGGTCACGTGCCTTATTGGTCACGTGTCTGATCGGTCACGTCTCTTATCAGTCACATGTCTTATTGGTGACGTGTCTTATTGGTAAGATATCTGTCTGGTCACGTGTGAGTGTCTAATTGTCGCTGATTGGGCTGACATCGTCCCGTGTAGCACTCTCATCTGACGACCATAGAGTGAACCAAGCCTCGTCACCGCTGAGATCTGAAAGCAGGGATAATTTGCTATATGTAACCAGAGAACCTCCTTCTGACCAGCTGTGCCGCTCATGGTTCCTAAAATATCAGCAGCGTGGGTGAATCTGAGGGATACTGGTGACGGAGTCTGCCCCCCCCCCCCCCACCCGCAACCCCACACTGCCCGCCTCTCTGCCCCCAGTGCCGCCCGTGTGGGCTGTGGAGCACCCCATCGGCTGTCAACCTCTCTTGACCGTCCGTTATCAACCAGTCCCCGAGTGCCTCCTCCATCCTAACTGATGGCCATTCCCTGTCTGTTTATGAGCAGGCCCCGAAGTATATTGCCCGACCCCCCCCCCCACCTTCCTCGCTATTGTCGACCCCCCACTCCCCCTCTGTCTACAACCCACAATTTCCAGAAGGTCTATTGACCCCTTCACCCCCTCCACCCTCCACCTCTCCACCCCCTCCATCCTCCAGCCCTTCACCCCCTCCACCCTCCAGCCCTTCACCCTCCACCCCCTCCATCCTCCACCCCTTCACCCCCTCCACCCCTTCACCCCCTCCATCCTCCACCCCTTCACCCCCTCCACCCCTTCACCCCCTCCATCCTCCACCCCTTCACCCCCTCCACCCCTTCACCCCCTCCACCCCTCCACCCCTCCACCCCCTTCATCCTCCATCCCTTCACCCCCTCCACCCTCCAGCCCCTCCACCCTCCCCCTTTCACCTATCGTGACATCCCCGCCCGCAAGGTATTCTGGGGGCTCTCCCACACTGCTGATACACTTGCATCGCACCCACCCACCCTCCACCACGTCTGACCGCCCCTCCATCGCCCCAATCTCATCGCAGCTTATGCTATTTGCTAACACCCCGCCCCCAACCCACCACGACCCCCGGCGATAGAGCTGTGAGGAGTGGACACCTTTACACCACCACCCTTCCCTCCCCCCCCCCCCTCCCCACTTCCCGCCTCGCCTCTCGTGACATCCCAGAACTGCGAAGGTTACATTCCGGATATGACGTCATGATACGATACGCGGACAGGAGGCTTAACATGAGAGTAAGGGTGAGGTGGGGGCGGGTGCGGAGCGGGAGTCACTTGGGAGGGGCTGGGCGGGAGGCCGATATTAACGTGGAAGGACATAGGAATGATGTAGCCTGCCTTGATGTCCAATTCTGGCGGGATGAAATCCTAATCCAAGGAGGGGCGTGTCATCCGGAGCTAAGCACTGCCATTGGGCACCATGGTCTGTGTGGTGTGTGAGGACCGGACACCATGGTCTGTGTGGTGTGTGAGGACTGGGCACCATGGTCTGTGTGGTGTGTGAGGACCGGGCACCAAGGTCTGTGTGGTGTGTGAGGACCGGACACCATGGTCTGTGTGGTGTGTGAGGACCGGGCACCATGGTCTGTGTGGTGTGTGAGGACCGGGCACCAAGGTCTGTGTGGTGTGTGAGGCCCGGGCACTATGGTCTGTGTGGTGTGTGAGGACCGGACACCATGGTCTGTGTGGTGTGTGAGGACCGGGCACCATGGTCTGTGTGGTGTGAGAGGACCGGGCACCATGGTCTGTGTGGTGTGTGAGGAACGGGCACCATGGTCTGTGTGGTGTGTGAGGACCGGGCACCATGGTCTGTGTGGTGTGTGAGGACCGGGCACCATGGTCTGTGTGGTGTGTGAGGACCGGGCACCATGGTCTGTGTGGTGTGTGAGGACCGGGCACCATGGTCTGTTTGGTGTGTGAGGACCGGGCACCATGGTCTGTGTGGTGTGTGAGGACCGGGTACCATGGTCTGTGTGGTGTGTGAGGACCGGACACCATGGTCTGTGTGGTGTGTGAGGACCGGGCACCATGGTCTGTGTGGTGTGTGAGGACCGGGCACCATGGTCTGTGTGGTGTGTGAGGACCGGACACCATGGTCTGTGTGGTGTGTGAGGACCGGGCACCATGGTCTGTGTGGTGTGTGAGGACCGGACACCATGGTCTGTGTGGTGTGTGAGGCCCGAGCACCATGGTCTGCGTGGTGTGTGAGGACCGGGCACCATGGTCTGTGTGATGTGTGAGGACCGGGCACCATGGTCTGTGTGGTGTGAGAGGACCGGGCACCATGGTCTGTGTGGCGTGTGAGGACCGGGCACCATGGTCTGTGTGGTGTGTGAGGACCGGGCACCATGGTCTGTGTGGTGTGTGAGGACCGGGCACCATGGTCTGTGTGGCGTGTGAGGAACGGGCACCAAGGTCTGTGTGGTGTGTGAGGACCGGACACCATGGTCTGTGTGGTGTGTGAGGCCCGAGCACCATGGTCTGTGTGGTGTGTGAGGACCGGGCACCATGGTCTGTGTGGTGTGAGAGGACCGGGCACCATGGTCTGTGTGGTGTGTGAGGACCGGGCACCATGGTCTGTGTGGTGTGTGAGGACCGGGCACCATGGTCTGTGTGGCGTGTGAGGAACGGGCACCATGGTCTGTGTGGTGTGTGAGGACCGGGCACCATGGTCTGTGTGGTGTGAGAGGACCGGGTACCATGGTCTGTGTGGCGTGTGAGGAACGGGCACCATGGTCTGTGTGGTGTGTGAGGACCGGGCACCATGGTCTGTGTGGTGTGTGAGGACCGGGCACCATGGTCTGTGTGGTGTGAGAGGACCGGGTACCATGGTCTGTGTGGCGTGTGAGGACCGGGCACCATGGTCTGTGTGGTGTGTGAGGACCGGGCACCATGGTCTGTGTGGTGTGTTAGGACCGGGCACCATGGTCTGTGTGGTGTGTGAGGACCGGGGACCATGGTCTGTGTGGTGTGTGAGGACCGGGCACCATGGTCTGTGTGGTGTGAGAGGACCGGGCACCATGGTCTGTGTGGTGTGTGAGGACCGGGCACCATGGTCTGTGTGGTGTGTGAGGACCGGGCACCATGGTCTGTGTGGTGTGTGAGGACCGGGCACCATGGTCTGTGTGGTGTGTGAGGACCGGGGACCATGGTCTGTGTGGTGTGAGAGGACCGGGCACCATGGTCTGTGTGGTGTGTGAGGACCGGGCACCATGGTCTGTGTGGTGTGTGAGGACCGGGGACCATGGTCTGTGTGGTGTGAGAGGACCGGGCACCATGGTCTGTGTGGTGTGTGAAGCCCGAGCACCATGGTCTGTGTGGTGTGTGAGGACCGGGCACCATGGTCTGTGTGATGTGTGAGGACCGGGCACCATGGTCTGTGTGGTGTGTGAGGCCCGGGCACCATGGTCTGTGTGGTGTGTGAGGACCGGGCACCATGGTCTGTGTGGTGTGTGAGGACCGGGCAACATGGTCTGTGTGGTGTGTGAGGACCGGGCACCATGGTCTGTGTGGTGTGTGAGGACCGGGCACCATGGTCTGTGTGGTGTGTGAGGACCGGGCACCATGGTCTGTGTGGTGTGTGAGGACCGGGCACCATGGTCTGTGTGGTGTGTGAGGACCGGGGACCATGGTCTGTGTGGTGTGAGAGGACCGGGCACCATGGTCTGTGTGGTGTGTGAGGACCGGGCACCATGGTCTGTGTGGTGTGTGAGGACCGGGGACCATGGTCTGTGTGGTGTGAGAGGACCGGGCACCATGGTCTGTGTGGTGTGTGAGGACCGGGCACCATGGTCTGTGGTGTGTGAGGAACGGGCACCATGGTCTGTGTGGTGTGTGAGGACCGGGCACCATGGTCTGTGTGGTGTGTGAGGACCGGGCACCATGGTCTGTGTGGTGTGAGAGGACCGGGTACCATGGTCTGTGTGGCGTGTGAGGAACGGGCACCATGGTCTGTGTGGTGTGTGAGGACCGGGCACCATGGTCTGTGTGGTGTGTGAGGACCGGGCACCATGGTCTGTGTGGTGTGAGAGGACCGGGTACCATGGTCTGTGTGGCGTGTGAGGACCGGGCACCATGGTCTGTGTGGTGTGTGAGGACCGGGCACCATGGTCTGTGTGGTGTGTTAGGACCGGGCACCATGGTCTGTGTGGTGTGTGAGGACCGGGGACCATGGTCTGTGTGGTGTGTGAGGACCGGGCACCATGGTCTGTGTGGTGTGAGAGGACCGGGCACCATGGTCTGTGTGGTGTGTGAGGACCGGGCACCATGGTCTGTGTGGTGTGTGAGGACCGGGCACCATGGTCTGTGTGGTGTGTGAGGACCGGGCACCATGGTCTGTGTGGTGTGTGAGGACCGGGGACCATGGTCTGTGTGGTGTGAGAGGACCGGGCACCATGGTCTGTGTGGTGTGTGAGGACCGGGCACCATGGTCTGTGTGGTGTGTGAGGACCGGGGACCATGGTCTGTGTGGTGTGAGAGGACCGGGCACCATGGTCTGTGTGGTGTGTGAAGCCCGAGCACCATGGTCTGTGTGGTGTGTGAGGACCGGGCACCATGGTCTGTGTGATGTGTGAGGACCGGGCACCATGGTCTGTGTGGTGTGTGAGGCCCGGGCACCATGGTCTGTGTGGTGTGTGAGGACCGGGCACCATGGTCTGTGTGGTGTGTGAGGACCGGGCAACATGGTCTGTGTGGTGTGTGAGGACCGGGCACCATGGTCTGTGTGGTGTGTGAGGACCGGGCACCATGGTCTGTGTGGTGTGTGAGGACCGGGCACCATGGTCTGTGTGGTGTGTGAGGACCGGGCACCATGGTCTGTGTGGTGTGTGAGGACCGGGGACCATGGTCTGTGTGGTGTGAGAGGACCGGGCACCATGGTCTGTGTGGTGTGTGAGGACCGGGCACCATGGTCTGTGTGGTGTGTGAGGACCGGGGACCATGGTCTGTGTGGTGTGAGAGGACCGGGCACCATGGTCTGTGTGGTGTGTGAGGACCGGGCACCATGGTCTGTGGTGTGTGAGGAACGGGCACCATGGTCTGTGTGGTGTGTGAGGACCGGGCACCATGGTCTGTGTGGTGTGTGAGGACCGGGTACCATGGTCTGTGTGGTGTGTGAGGCCCGAGCACAATGGTCTGTGTGGTGTGTGAGGCCCGGACACCATGGTCTGTGTGGTGTGTGAGGCCCGGGCACCATGGTCTGTGTGGTGTGTGAGGACCGAGCACCATGGTCTGTGTGGTGTGAGAGAACCGGGCACCATGGTCTGTGTGGTGTGTGAGGACCGGGCACCATGGTCTGTGTGGTGTGTGAGGACCGGGTACCATGGTCTGTGTGGTGTGTGAGGCCCGAGCACCATGGTCTGTGTGGTGTGTGAGGACCGGGCACCATGGTCTGTGTGGTGTGTGAGGACCGGGCACTATGGTCTGTGTGGTGTGTGAGGACCGGGCACCATGGTCTGTGTGGTGTGTGAGGACCGGACACCATGGTCTGTGTGGTGTGTGAGGACCGGGCACCATGGTCTGTGTGGTGTGAGAGGACCGGGGACCATGGTCTGTGTGGTGTGAGAGGACCGGGCACCATGGTCTGTGTGATGTGTGAGGACCGGGCACCATGGTCTGTGTGGTGTGTGAGGCCCGAGCACCATGGTCTGTGTGGTGTGTGAGGACCGGGCACCATGGTCTGTGTGGTGTGTGAGGACCGGGCACCATGGTCTGTGTGGTGTGTGAGGCCCGGGCACCAAGGTCCGTGTGGTGTGTGAGGACCGGGCACCATGGTCTGTGTGGTGTGTGAGGACCGGGCACCAAGGTCTGTGTGGTGTGTGAAGACCGGGCACCATGGTCTGTGTGGTGTGTGAGGCCCGGGCACCAAGGTCTGTGTGGTGTGTGAGGACTGAGGCACCATGGTCTGTGTGGTGTGTGAGGACCGGGCACCATGGTCTGTGTGGTGTGTGAGGCCCGGGCACCAAGGTCTGTGTGGTGTGTGAGGACTGAGGCACCATGGTCTGTGGGGTGGGTGGTGGGTGAGGACTGAGGCAGGCGGTCTGTGGGGTGGGTGGTGGGTGAGGACTGAGGCAGGCGGTCTGTGGGGTGGGTGGTGGGTGAGGACTGAGGCAGGCGGTCTGTGGGGTGGGTGGTGGGTGAGGACTGAGGCAGGCGGTCTGTGGGGTGGGTGGTGGGTGAGGACTGAGGCAGGCGGTCTGTGGGGTGGGTGGTGGGTGGGGACGGAGGCAGGCGGTGGACGGCAATTGATTGATCATTTCCCTTCGGCTTATTGCAAAGAGCGCATAATGTCCGCTCTACGGAAAATAGGACGGAAGAGGGGTACCCTGCTATCACCCTCCCTCCCCCCCCCCCCCCAACGTGGGGGCATGTGTGGCGTGTGGATAAAGTCCAGATGGCCCGTCCATCCTGAGGGGGATGCTGACGGACGTGCTCGGGATCATATGGGAGGTTTATATGGATCACGATGCTCGCTGCCCTCATCATAAGACACCCGTGGTAGCCATGGTCCATGGTGCTCTACCCACCACCACGATAGCCCGACATAGAACGCTGCCCCCACCCCCCTCCCTCCTTCCCCCCACATCCCTATCCCGCAGCCTTGTCCTAAGCCCGCCTCTCCCCATGAGAGCCAGACAAAATTTGATCAAAGATCAATGAATGTTTCCCGAGAGACCGTGTGCCGGAGACACACGGGGGTGAGGGGGTGGAGGTGGGGGGGGGGGGGAGGGGAGCGTCTGGAGGTGAGAGGTCTCAATCTAGGCAAGCGAAGCTGATTGGGGTAGAGGTCCTTGATCTTCCCCCACCCCTTCCGCCGGCTCCCGAGGATGTACAGACCAGTTCCAAGATGGGCAAACCGTCCGTCTAGGGATAGGAAGAGCCTCATGATGGACCGATATGCCGCCTGCTCCAGCGACTAGGCGCTCAGGTTATTGCCGCCGAGATCGTCTCCAATGTATCATAGAGCTCGTAACCGCCGAATGAGATTCAAGTCGCGTCTATCTCTACAGGAATGACTGCCAATACAATGGGTGTCAATACAGACATTGCCAATACAATGGGTGTCAATACAGACATTGCCAATACAATGGGTGTCAATACAGACATTGCTAATACAATGGGTGTCAATACAGACATTACCAATACAATGGGTGTAAATACAGACATTGCCAATACAATGGGTGTCAATACAGACATTGCCAATACAATGGGTGTCAATACAGACATTGCCAATACAATAGGTGTCAATACAGACATTGCCAATACAATGGGTGTCAATACAGACATTGCCAATACAATGGGTGTCAATACAGACATTGCCAATACAATGGGTGTCAATACAGACATTGCCAATACAATGGGTGTCAATACAGACATTGCCAATACAATAGGTGTCAATACAGACATTGCCAATACAATGGGTGTCAATACAGACATTGCCAATACAATGGGTGTCAATACAGACATTGCCAATACAATGGGTGTCAATACAGACATTGCCAATACAATAGATGTCAATACAGACATTGCCAATACAATGGGTGCCAATACAGACATTGCCAATACAATAGGTGTCAATACAGACATTGCCAATACAATGGGTGTCAATACAGGCATTGCCAATACAATGGGTGCCAATACAGACATTGCCAATACAATGGGTGTCAACACAGACATTGCCAATACAATGGGTCCCAATACAGACATTGCCAATACAATGGGTGTCAATACAGACATTGCCAATACAATGGGTGTCAATACAGACATTGCCAATACAATGGGTGTCAATACAAACATTGCCAATACAATGGGTGCCAATACAGACATTGCCAATACAATGGGTGCCAATACAGACATTGCTAATAGGATGGGTGTCAATACAGACATTGCCAATACAATGGGTGTCAATACAGACATTGCCAATACAATGGGTGTCAATACAGACATTGCCAATACAATGGGTGTCAATACAGACATTGCCAATACAATGGGTGCCAATACAGACATTGCTAATACAATGGGTGTCAATACAGACATTGCCAATACAATGGGTGCTAATACAGACATTGCCAATACAATGGGTGTCAATACAGACATTGCCAATACAATGGGTGCCAATACAGACATTGCCAATACAATGGGTGTCAATACAGACATTGCCAATACAATGGGTGTCAATACAGACATTGCTAATACAATGGGTGTCAATACAGACATTGCCAATACAATGGGTGTCAATACAGACATTGCCAATACAATGGGTGTCAATACAGACATTGCCAATACAATAGGTGTCAATACAGACATTGCCAATACAATGGGTGCCAATACAGACATTGCCAATACAATGGGTGCCAATACAGACATTGCTAATAGGATGGGTGCCAATACAGATATTGCTAATAGGATGGGTGCCAATACAGACATTGCCAATACAATGGGTGTCAATACAGACATTGCTAATAGGATGGGTGCCAACACAGACATTGCCAATACAATGGGTGTCAATACAGACATTGCCAATACAATGGGTGTCAATACAAACATTGCCAATACAATGGGTGTCAATACAAACATTGCCAATACAATGGGTGTCAATACAGACATTGCTAATAGGATGGGTGCCAATACAGACATTGCTAATACAATGGGTGTCAATACAGACATTGCCAATACAATGGGTGTCAATATAGACATTGCCAATAGGATGGGTGTCAATACGACGGTTGATAATTGCTTTCGAAGCGTTGCACTCATTCGACTGTCAATACGTCAATGCTCTTGTAGCTCTGTGCTCATTCGACTGTCACTACGTCAATGCTCTTGTAGCTCTGTGCTCATTCGACTGTCAATACGTCAATGCTCTTGTAGCTCTGTGCTCATTCGACTGTCAATACGTCAATGCTCTTGTAGCTCTGTGCTCATTCGACTGTCAGAACGTCAATGCTCTTGTAGCTCTGTGCTCACTCGACTGTCAATACGTCAATGCCCTTGTAGCTCTGTGCTCATTCGACTGTCAATACGTCAATGCTCTTGTAGCTCTGTGCTCATTCGACTGTCAATACGTCAATGTTCTTGTAGCTCTGTGCTCATTCGACTGTCAATACGTCAATGCTCTTGTAGCTCTGTGCTCATTCGACTGTCAATACGTCAATGCTCTTGTAGCTCTGTGCTCATTCGACTGTCAATACGTCAATGCTCTTGTAGCTCTGTGCTCATTCGACTGTCAATACGTCAATGCTTTCGTAGCTCTGTTCATTCGACTGTCAATACATCAACATGATCAATGCTTTCGAAGCTCTTCCCTCATTCGACTATCAATACGCCAATGCTCTCATAGTTCTGCGCTCATCCCGGTGATGTTTTGCAGCCTGGCGGAAAGCATCTTTTCCTGTAACCACTGGTAACATACAAATTGTGACGTGGAATTTGAGAGAGCAGTGACTGTTGGTAGAGCAGTAACTGTTAGCCACAGAGGGGTCCCAGTGATATTATAGACACGGGAACGAGTTAACTGCAAGGCCCTGACATTCATCTTCACACGCCATGATTCATCTCGCGGCTGATCCCCGTGGCCAAGGTAGCTCAGGCTGATCCCCGTGGCCAAGGTAGCTCAGGTTGATCCCCGTGGCCAAGGTAGCTCAGGCTGATCCATGTGGCCAAGGTAGCTCAGGCTAATCCCCGTGGCCAAGGTAGCTCAGGCTAATCCCCGTGGCCAAGGTAGCTCAGGCTTTCATCGCTGGATTAACAGAAAGCCAGACACAATAGAGCCCCCCCCCCCCCACTAGAGGGGGTACTTTATTGGGCACCATGGTGAGCGGCTCACTGTGCTGCTCTAGACCTGGGGAGAGTGAGAGCGGGGAGGGGGGGGAGGGCAGAGGAAATGGATTCACTATAAATCTCATGTTCATTCATCGACAAGAAAAAACTAACAATATGCTGTCGTCCATTGAAAATACGTGGTCCATAGCACGTCTCTGGTAAGGTAATTGCGTCCTCCACTCGATACTGGGGCCAACACTATACTAACCTCTCTGTGATCCGAAAATGTAATGTGCCATTAATAGATAGCAATTATCTGAGAACCCTGTGATCCAGTGCAAATCAAGTCGCTCGAAGATATCTCTTGTGTGTGTAGATCTGCCACAAACAGTTCAACCCCCGATGTACAAGGGGCAGGGTGCGGAGGGTGGTGGATGGGGGGTGGTCGAATTTGTGTGGCGTAGGCACTTGGAAGAACGGAGGCGGAGAGATTGCAACACCAAAAGGAGCCATAGATCTACTCACCCCAAAACGAAACACTGTTACAGTACTATACCTATGGCTCTTTTAGCATATCGTTTACATTTATAGTAGTTTTATTAACACCGTACCCTTCGTGGATTCCACACGATTCGGTTAATCGTGTGGTGTTTTTCTGGTTTCTGTCGGCCATTGCTTGGCACTCGATCATGACGTCATCAGTTGCCAGCGCGCCTTGCACGAGCACGTCATGACACCGGCGGGTGGCGTAGCCCTGTGCCCGCTCCCTCCTCCCCCGCCCCCGCCATGCCCTGTGCCCGCTCCCTCCTCCCCCGCCCCCGCCATGCCCTGTACCCGCTCCCTCCTCCCCCGCCCCCGCCATACCCTATACCCGCTCCCTCCTCCCCCGCCCCCGCCATGCTCTGTGCCCGCGCCCTCCTCCCCCGCCCCCGCCATGCCCTGTACCCGCTCCCTCCTCCCCCGCCCCCGCCATGCTCTGTACCCGCTCCCTCCTCCCCCACCCCCGCCATGCCCTGTACCCGCTCCCTCCTCCCCCGCCCCCGCCATGCCCTGTACCCGCTCCCTCCTCCCCCGCCCCCGCCATGCCCTGTACCCGCTTCCTCCTCCCCCACCCCCGCCATGCCCTGTACCCGCTCCCTCCTCCCCCACCCCCGCCATGCCCTGTACCCGCTCCCTCCTCCCCCGCCACCGCACTTTGTGCCCGGAACAGGTCAGGAAACATCTGGTGTAGAACCACATCAAGGGTCTTATATAGCTTGCTCGGCGTCTAACGCCACGTTAGTGTACAAGGCGTACACGAATCAGGCCAAAAAGAAACACATATCCTGCCGATTCCTGGGCCCGTAAGTTCGAACGGCGGGGGCAAAATATTTCGCCCTAGACTAGGACATTAGCATGGAGCGGGGCGAAATATTTGGCCCCCGCCGTTCGAACTTACGGGCCCTGGACTAAGATGAAGGGTTTCACGTTGCTTTCAATGCGGGTTTTGTGGTTTGTCGCAGCCTTTTTTTCGTTTTTTTCGGGAACATTTACCATCAGTGTTCACATTAAATGGCGTCAGTATTTCATGACTCTGCATCCAATATTCGGGCATTCATGACTCCTGTTCCGTGTAGCGTCTGGTAACATTACCTCCCCCCCCCCCAACACTCCCAACCCCAACCCGAGGAATTGCCGCCAAACTCCCCCTCTCCTCCCCCCACCCCGGGCTGCGGATGAACCTCGACCTACAGCTGATCAGTCATAGCCAATTCATTACGCCAAGGTGCCCCCCCCCCTACCCGTCGTCTACCCACAATGAGGGCTTAGACCTCAGCAAAGCAGTGCAGATCAGAAACGAGCGCCGATCTAAATATGTGTGAGATTGGGGGGGGGTGTCAATGCACAGGGGAGCGTCTGGGTACAGACTGACAACAGAAAGGGGGCCGGGACAGGACGTATGTCCAATGGTGAATGGCGAGTTAGGGGTGGTGGGGGAGGAGTGGGGAGGCACATGGCCAAATAGGGACAGGGAGAGGGTTACGCCCAACACAGTGTACTGTAACGTGAAGCGATGCGATGTAAACAGGATCATTTTAGATAACGGTAGAGACCGACAGAGGCGCACTCTGCCACTAGAGGGAGCTCGTCCCTCACATCACCTCTGCCTCATGTAACCGCCAACGTCACGGTTGGCCTCATCGGTGCTGGGGTCATAAATGGTTTTAGAGGGTTTCGGTTGAATTTCGGTTGAATTTTGTATTTTTTTATGCAGATTTCGAAAAAGTTCAAAGCGTTTCACGCCTTAGACCTCGATAGAACTCGAAAACATAGTCCGAAAGTAACATGGCTTTTAATAAATTAAAGTCGAATCAATTCGCCCGGTTCGGTACCAGTAGCCCAGTAAATGCTAATGGTGTATTTGATGCAAACTGCCAATATATTTTCGATTAGACGCATTTCAATTGTCGCGTATGAAGGATAATTCTGATGGGTAAATTTGACGTGGGGCAGAGGGACTATAGCATAAGCGAAACGCCCTTTGCCGGGAGATCGAACGAGGCTTGTATAAAGGCGACCCACCAAGCATGGTCACCTTAGGTCACTCTGTACTCACGTATACACGTGTTAGACTGCGTGGTTAGCTGCGTAGTCGTGGCGGGTGTGTTTTCTTTCGCTCCACCTCCCTTCCTCTGTCTCACCTGATGTGACTCGGGTTTGGGCCGGGATTGGTGCGGAATTGGGGCGGGATTGGGGCGGGATTGCAATACCGACACACAAACTACTGTGAATCGGCCAAAAAGCAAAACTCTTCTGTCAAATATGCAGTGAATGGAATGAAATAAAAACCTGGCTATGACGCATGGTGTATTCCATCTTTAAGAAACACAAACCTTCAATTTCTTTTTTTGGCCAACGCCATATTCATTACGACGACACGCTCCCGTACATAGCGTGTCTTACATACATGATGGGCGACGCACACCTCATGTCATTAGGCTGGGTCCATGGTCGACATCTGGTCCTAGCTATGTAAGCCAAGTCGCCGCTTAGTCTATCGCTCACACTTCAACAGTAAATGTCCTAGACCGCGCAGTGGCTGGTAATAGAAAGGATGACATGGACACAATGTGGTCTCTCTGTCCCGGTCTGTCACGGTGAGGACAGGACCCCGGCGCACCCCCCCCCCCCCCCCCGCCCCCCTGAGTGTATGAGAGCGTCCCAAGGTCGTGACCAAGCACTCAATAACAACAACACAGTGACTGTCCAGCACCGAGTTATTGAGACGATAAACTGGGGCACTGGGGCCCCCATGGTAGCTGAGTTGGTACAGACTACAGTGGCGGATCGGGGGGGTGGGGGGCACCCCTGGTAGCTGAGTGGGTACAGACTACAGTGGCGGATCGGGGGGGTGGGGTGCACCCCTGGTAGCTGAGTGGGTACAGACTACAGTGGCGGATCCAGGGGATACCCCTGGTAGCTGAGTGGGTACAGACTACAGTTGCTTATCCAGGGGACACCCCTGGTAGCTGAGTGGGTACAGACTACAGTGGCGGATCCAGGGGGCACCCCTGGTAGCTGAGTGGGTACAGACTACAGTGGCTGATCCAGGGGACACCCCTGGTAGCTGAGTGGGTACAGACTACAGTGGCGGATCCAGGGGACACCCCTGGTAGCTGAGTGGGTACAGACTACAGTGGCGGGACCAGGGGCACCCCTGGTAGCTGAGTGGATACAGACTATAGTGGCGGATCGGGGGGGCACCCCTGGTAACTGAGTGGGTACAGACTACAGTGGCGGATCCAGGGGGCACCCCTGGTAGCTGAGTGGGTACAGACTACAGTGGCGGATCGGGGGGGCACCCCTGGTAGCTGAGTGGGTACAGACTACAGTGGCGGATCCGGGTGTAGCACTATGATTGTATGGCAGTTATTGGTAGTTATTTACAGTCTGCCGGGTCTAGCACTATGATTGTATGGCAGTTATTGGTAGTTATTTACAGTCTGCCGGGTGTAGCACTATGATTGTAGGGCAGGTATTGGTAGTTATTTACAGTCTGCCGGGTGTAGCACTATGATTGGAGGGCAGTTATTGGTAGTTATTTACAGTCTGCCGGGTGTAACACTATGATTGTAGGGCAGTTATTGGTAGTTATTTACAGTCTGCCGGGTGTAGCACTATGATTGTAGGGCAGTTATTGGTAGTTATTTACAGTCTGTCGGGTGTAGCACTATGATTGTAGGGCAGTTATTGGTAGTTATTTACAGTCTGCCGGGTGTAGCACTATGATTGTAGGGCAGTTATTGGTAGTTATTTACAGTCTGCCGGGTGTAGCACTATGATTGTAGGGCAGTTATTGGTAGTTATTTACAGTCTGCCGGGTGTAGCACTATGATTGTAGGGCAGTTATTGGTAGTTATTTACAGTCTGCCGGGTGTAGCACTATGATTGTAGGGCAGTTATTGGTAGTTATTTACAGTCTGCCGGGTGTAGCACTATGATTGTATGGCAGTTATTGATAGTTATTTACAGTCTACCGGGTGTAGCACTATGATTGTAGGGCAGTTATTGGTAGTTATTTACAGTCTGCCGGGTGTAGCACTATGATTGTAGGGCAGTTATTGGTAGTTATTTACAGTCTGTCGGGTGTAGCACTATGATTGTCGGGCAGTTATTGGTAGTTATTTACAGTCTGCCGGGTGTAGCACTATGATTGTAGGGCAGTTATTGGTAGTTATTTACAGTCTGCCGGGTGTAGCACTATGATTGTAGGGCAGTTATTGGTAGTTATTTACAGTCTGTCGGATGTAGCACTATGATTGTATGGCAGTTATTGGTAGTTATTTACAGTCTGCCGGGTGTAACACTATGATTGTAGGGCAGTTATTGGTAGTTATTTGCAGTCTGCCGGGTGTAGCACTATGATTGTAGGGCAGTTATTGGTAGTTATTTACAGTCTGCCGGGTGTAGCACTATGATTGTAGGGCAGTTATTGGTAGTTATTTACAGTCTGCCGGGTGTAGCACTATGATTGTAGGGCAGTTATTGGTAGTTATTTACAGTCTGCCGGGTGTAGCACTATGATTGTAGGGCAGTTATTGGTAGTTATTTACAGTCTGTCGGGTGTAGCACTATGATTGTAGGGCAGTTATTGGTAGTTATTTACAGTCTGCCGGGTGTAGCACTATGATTGTAGGGCAGTTATTAGTGGTTATTTACAGTCTGCCGGGTGTAGCACTTTCGGAATTATCGGCAGTCTGCCAGCCCTGTTGCACGGCTATCATGTATATATGGTTATACGTCGCTGATTGTTCTGTGAAGGACGTTACTCAGCAAAACGTGCCATGATCTTCAACCAGAGACGGCCATAAACGCTATCGGGTCAACCGTCAAAGGCAGCTCCAAGGTCGACTTTGGGGAGACGCGGCTTCGGATTGGCTGTTAATGGTGTGATATTTGTTTGTCTGGATCCTCGCGGACCTCTGGGACGCGGGGGCGGCGGGGGCGGCGGGGGCGGCGTTCATTCCGAGTGTCTGACGGTGGCCATGGCGGAGTGGAGGGCTGGGCCACAAGGCGATCTTGGTACCAGTAGCCTGGCAGAGTCGTGCTGCCGCTAATCAAGGCTCGTACGGGAAGACCAAGGATTTCTATCCCAGGGACCAGCTCACCGAGGATGTACTTCTCCCCTAGTTCACGCTAAGGTTCACCTCAACTTGTTGAGGTACGTGACAAAGCAGCATTCGTGTGTTGATAAATGTCACAATGGTGACATGGGTGTTACACAGGGACCACATGACAAAGGCTGTGTGTGGAGCGGATATACCCCTGCAACACGAACCCTAAACGTCAATGATAGTTATATCAAGCTTGAAGCGTTAATAAGGTGTACCCTGGGTGAAGTCATATAACAAAGAGCGTGTTGTGCTGTTGGCGTGAGAGGGACAAACATTTGCAATAAATGTCCATACCGAACCAAATATTAAAGCTGCTCATACAGACATTTTCCCATGAGAAGCAGCTTAAATATTGTTAGTGTGAATGGCGTGCTTAGGTCCTTAGTTCGTAAATACACATGTTTACTGTTCAATGATGTGATAAGAAACTTGTTAGTCGGACTGGTGTATTTAATGTGGGGAAGTGGGCCTTTGTTGTGTGGTGCGTCACGCCCACCCGGACAGCATGGCTGTCCATTTAAACATGAAGATAATATAACGCTTGTTTACCGTTTCTGCAAATGTACCCATAAAATGTCTAAAAACTTATTTTTATCCACATTTTATATTTGTAAACCATTTCTGTATGATTGGTTCAGATTTATATTTCACCCTTTTTACGAAACGACAAATTTCACCTTTTTTAAGAAAGTATATATTTCCGAGAATGATTATTAGCATATTATTAGCATATCCGTGTATTTGTCGCGTTTTGACCGGAGTTAGGGATCCCACTATTACTATACTATATATTTACTACAGGAGATCACCATGGAATGCTGCTTGTAACGCTTAGCTAATTTGATCTTTCCGAAAACGGAAATGGCGACTGACTGAATATCGCGCGAGGATGAGTAGGTCTTGACCTAATCTATCTCACTAAAGTGGGATTTTCGTGTGTAAATCATTTAACAATACAGTGGAAGCCGCTAACTGATGGGTTTGCTTGCACAAGGCGATGATAAGGGAAAACATAACATTATAGACTAGGTGGGTCATAATTACCTTTTGTGATACTATAATACATGATTTAATATTGCTTAGGTGGGCACTGCCCTTCAACTGTGTGCTTGTCCAGGGCAAGGACTCAGAAACAGGACAGATTAGCCGTGATAGAGCATAGCAAACTGTGTCACTCGAGTGAGGGCCAGGTGTCAGTACGTAGATAGATCATAGCAGGCTGTGGCCCTTGGTGACCCTGGACTACCATTGGAGGCCCTTGACGGATTTGACGGCCCTTGGTGGCCTTTGACGGCCCTTGGTGGCCTTTGACGGCCCTTGGTGGCCCTTGACAGACTTTGACTGCCGTTGGTGGCCCTTGACTACCATTGGTGGCCCTTGACGGACTTTGACGGCCCTTAGTGGCCTTTGACGGCCCTTAGTGGCCCTTGACTACCATTGGTGGCCCTTGACGGACTTTGACGGCCCTTGGTGGCCTTTGCCGGCCCTTGGTGGCCCTTGACGGACTTTGACTGCCGTTGGTGGCCCTTGACTACCATTGGTGGCCCTTGACGGACAATGACTGCCCTTCGTGGCCTTTGACGGCTCTTGGTGGCCCTTGACGGACTATGACTGCCCTAGGTGGCCTTTGACTGCCATTGGACACCCTTGACGGAATTTGATTTTCCTCGGCGGCCCTTGGGGGTCCTTGGTCGCCCTTGACGAAATTTGACGACCCTTGGTGGCCCTTGATGGTCTTTGGTGGCCCGTAACGGACTTTGACGGCCCTTGGTGACCCTTGACGGTCCTTAGTGGCCTTTGACTGCCCTCCGTGGTCCTTGATGGCCCTTGACCGCCCTTGAAGACTTTGACTGCCCTTAGTGGCCTTTGCTTGCCCTTCGTGGTCCTTGACGGCCCTTGGTGGCCTTTGACGGCCCTTTGTGGCCTTTGACTGCTCTTAGTGGCCCTCGGTGGCCCTTGACGGAATTTGATGGCCCGTGACGGCCCTTGGTGGCCTTGGACGGGCTTTGACTGGGTGGCCCTTGGTGGCCCTTGACCGCCCTTAGTGACCCTTTACGGCCCTTGACGGCCCTTTGTGGCTTTTGACTGCTCTTGGTGGCCATCGGTGGCCCTTGACGGCCCTTGGTGGCCTTGGACGGGCTTTGACTGCCTTGGTGGCCTTTGACTGCCCTTGACGGCCCTTGGTGGCCTTTGACGGCCCTGGTGGTCCTTGACGGACTTTGACGGCCCTTGGTCGCCTTTGACTGCCTTTGGTGGCCTCTGACTGCCCTTGGTGGCCCTTGATGGCCCTTGACGGACGTTGACGGCCCTTGGTGGCTTTTGACTGCCCTTTGTGGCCCTTGGCGGCTTTTTTGGGTCCTTGGCTATCCTTGATGGCGTTTGGCGGCTCGTGGCGGCCGTCTGGGGTCTCACTGACCATTGTGTAAGTAAGTGTAATGTTGAATAGAGAACACAGTGCCGGCAGCTTAGATTGACATGACGTCATGCAGTCACAGCAAGTTAAATATCAATCTTAATCTCGTGCCAACCGACAAAGCCCGACACATTGGTCAAAGCCCGACACCTTGGTCAAACCCCGACCCCTGGTCAAAGCCCGACACATTGGTCACGCGTTCACAAACATCTGCAGGTCATCGCGGGAAATGGAGCTGAAAGGGTAGGGTGTGACAGTCTGTCAGAGGTATAACTTTGCCTTGATTTACGGACAGGGTGACCCACAATCCATGATCCAGCGCAGCTGCACTGGCCACAACATCACGCATGCTACAGCTGTGACAACCTATGACACATGCTACAGCTGTGACACATGCTACAGTTGTGACACATGCTACAGGGTGGCACACCTGTAGAGGCACAGCTGTAACATGTGTCACAGGGTGTCACAGCTGTCGCCCGCGTCTATAGTCTGAGTGCATTACTCACACCTATGATTTACTCCAAGGCTCCCCGGGTCCGCTTCCCACTGACGCCCATCGTTTACTCCAAGGCTCCCCGGGTCCGCTTCCTACTCACGCCTATCATTTACTCCAAGGCTCCCCCGGGTCCGCTTCCCACTGACGCCCATCGTTTACTCCAAGGCTCCCCGGGTCCGCTTCCTACTCACGCCTATCATTTACTCCAAGACTCCCCCGGGTCCGCTTCCCACTGACGCCCATCATTTACTCCAAAGCTCGCCGCTTCCGCTTCCTACTCACGCCCATTATTTACTCCAAAGCTCCCGGGTCCGCTGCCTACTCACGCCCATTATTTACTCCAAGGCTCCCCGGGTCCGCTGCCTACTCACGCCCATCATTTACTCCAAAGCTCCCCGGGTCCGCTTCCTACTCACGCCTATTATTTACTCCAAAGCTCCCCGCTTCCGCTTCCTACTCACGCCCATCATTTACTCCAAGGCTCCCCGGGTCCGCTTCATACTCACGCCCATCATTTACTCCAAGGCTCCCTGGGTCCGCTTCCTACTCACGCCCATCATTTACTCCAAGGCTCCCGGGGTCCGCTTCCCACTCATGCCCATCATTCACTCCAAGGCTCCCTGGGTCCGCTTCCCACTCACGCCCATCATTTACTCCAAGGCTCCCGGGGTCCGCTTCCCACTCATGCCCATCATTTACTCCAAGGCTCCCGGGTCCGCTTCCCACTCACGCCCATCATTTACTCCAAAGCTCCCCGCTTCCGCTTCCTATTCACGCCCATAATTTACTCCAAAGCTCCCCGGGTCCGCTTCCTACTCACGCCTGTCATTTACTCCAAATCTCACTGGGTCCGCTTCCCACTCAGGCCCATCATTTACTCCAAAGCTCCCCGCTTCCGCTTCCTACTCACGCCCATCATTTACTCCAAGGCTCCCCGGGTCCGCTTCATACTCACGCCCATCATTTACTCCAAGGCTCCCCGGGTCCGCTTCCCACTCACGCCCATCATTTACTCCAAGGCTCCCGGGTCCGCTTCCCACTCACGCCCATCATTTACTCCAAAGCTCCCTGGGTCCGCTTCCCACCCACGCCCATCATTTACTCCAAAGCTCCCCGGGTCCGCTTCCCACTCACGCCCATCATTTACTCCAAAGCTCCCTGGGTCCGCTTCCCACCCACGCCCATCATTTACTCCAAGGCTCCCCGGGTCCGCTTCATACTCACGCCCATCAGTTACTCCAAGGCTCCCTGGGTCCGCTTCCTACTCACGCCTATCATTCACCCCAAGGCTCCCTGGGTCCGCTTCCCACTCATGCCCATCATTTACTCCAAAGCTCCCCGCTTCCGCTTCCTATTCACGCCCATAATTTACTCCAAAGCTCCCTGGGTCCGCTTCCTACTCACGCCTGTCATTTACTCCAAATCTCACTGGGTCCGCTTCCCACTCACGCCCATCATTTACTCCAAAGCTCCCCGCTTCCGCTTCCTACTCACGCCCATCATTTACTCCAAAGCTCCCGGGTCCGCTGCCTACTCACGCCCATCATTTACTCCAAAGCTCCCTGGGTCCGCTTCCCACTCACGCCCATCATTTACTCGAAAGCTCCCCGGGTCCGCTTCCCACTCACGCCCATCATTTACTCCAAAGCTCCCCGGGTCCGCTTCCCACTCAAGCCCATCATTTACTCCAAGGCTCCCCGGGTCCGCTTCCCACTCACGTCCATCATTTACTCCAAAGCTCCCCGGGTCCGCTTCCCACTCACGTCCATCATTTACTCCAAAGCTCCCCGGGTCCGCTTCCCACTCACGCCCATCATTTACTCCAAAGCTCCCCGGGTCCGCTTCCCACTCACGTCCATCATTTACTCCAAAGCTCCCCGGGTCCGCTTCCCACTCACGTCCATCATTTACTCCAAAGCTCCCCGGGTCCGCTTCCCACTCACGCCCATCATTTACTCCAAAGCTCCCCGGGTCCGCTTCCCACTCACGTCCATCATTTACTCCAAAGCTCCCCGGGTCCGCTTCCCACTCACGCCCATCATTTACTCCAAGGCTCCCGGGGTCCGCTTCCCACTCACGTCCATCATTTACTCCAAAGCTCCCCGGGTCCGCTTCCCACTCACGCCCATCATTTACTCCAAAGCTCCCCGGGTCCGCTTCCCACTCACGTCCATCATTTACTCCAAAGCTCCTCGGGTCCGCTTCCCACTCACGCCCATCATTTACTCCAAGGCTCCCCGGGTCCGCTTCCCACTCACGTCCATCATTTACTCCAAAGCTCCCCGGGTCCGCTTCCCACTCACGTCCATCATTTACTCCAAAGCTCCCCGGGTCCGCTTCCCACTCACGCCCATCATTTACTCCAAAGCTCCCCGGGTCCGCTTCCCACTCACGTCCATCATTTACTCCAAAGCTCCCCGGGTCCGCTTCCCACTCACGCCCATCATTTACTCCAAAGCTCCCCGGGTCCGCTTCCCACTCACGCCCATCATTTACTCCAAAGCTCCCCGGGTCCGCTTCCCACTCAGGCCCATCATTTACTCCAAAGCTCCCGGGGTCCGCTTCCCACTCACGTCCATCATTTACTCCAAAGCTTCCTGGGTCCGCTTCCTACTCACGCCCATCATTTACTCCAAGGCTCCCGGGTCCGCTTCCCACTCACGCCCATCATTTACTCCAAGGCTCCCGGGGTCCGCTTCCCACTCACGTCCATCATTTACTCCAAAGCTCCCTGGGTCCGCTTCCCACTCACGCCCATCATTTACTCCAAGGCTCCCGGGGTCCGCTTCCCACTCACGTCCATCATTTACTCCAAAGCTCCCTGGGTCCGCTTCCTACTCACGCCCATCATTTACTCCAAGGCTCCCGGGTCCGCTTCCCACTAACGCCCATCATTTACTCCAAGGCTCCCCGGGTCCGCTTCCTACTCACGCCCATCATTTACTCCAAAGCTCCCTGGGTCCGCTTCCCACTCACGCCCATCATTTACTCCAAAGCTCCCTGGGTCCGCTTCTCACTCATGCCCATCATTTACTCCAAGGCTCCCGGGGTCCGCTTCCAACTCACGCCCATCATTTACTCCAAAGCTCCCCGGGTCCGCTTCCCACTCACGCCCATCATTTACTCCAAAGCTCCCTGGGTCCGCTTCTCACTCATGCCCATCATTTACTCCAAGGCTCCCGGGGTCCGCTTCCAACTCACGTCCATCATTTACTCCAAAGCTTCCTGGGTCCGCTTCCTACTCACGCCCATCATTTACTCCAAAGCTCCCCGGGTCCGCTTCCCACTCATGCCCATCATTTACTCCGAGGCTCCCGGGGTCCGCTTCCCACTCACGTCCATCATTTACTCCAAAGCTTCCTGGGTCCGCTTCCTACTCACGCCCATCATTTACTCCAAAGCTCCCCGGGTCCGCTTCCCACTCACGTCCATCATTTACTCCAAAGCTCCCCGGGTCCGCTTCCCACTCATGCCCATCATTTACTCCAAGGCTCCCGGGTCCGCTTCCCACTCACGCCCATCATTTACTCCGAGGCTCCCGGGGTCCGCTTCCTACTCACGCCCATCATTTACTCCAAAGCTCCCCGGGTCCGCTTCCCACTCATGCCCATCATTTACTCCGAGGCTCCCGGGGTCCGCTTCCTACTCACGCCCATCATTTACTCCAAAGCTCCCCGGGTCCGCTTCCCACTCATGCCCATCATTTACTCCAAAGCTCCCCGGGTCCGCTTCCCACTCATGCCCATCATTTACTCCGAGGCTCCCGGGGTCCGCTTCCCACTCACGTCCATCATTTACTCCAAAGCTTCCTGGGTCCGCTTCCTACTCACGCCCATCATTTACTCCAAAGCTCCCCGGGTCCGCTTCCCACTCACGTCCATCATTTACTCCAAAGCTTCCTGGGTCCGCTTCCTACTCACGCCCATCATTTACTCCAAAGCTCCCCGGGTCCGCTTCCCACTCATGCCCATCATTTACTCCAAAGCTCCCTGGGTCCGCTTCTCACTCATGCCCATCATTTACTCCAAGGCTCCCGGGGTCCGCTTCCAACTCACGTCCATCATTTACTCCAAAGCTTCCTGGGTCCGCTTCCTACTCACGCCCATCATTTACTCCAAAGCTCCCCGGGTCCGCTTCCCACTCACGCCCATCATTTACTCCAAGGCTCCCGGGGTCCGCTTCCCACTCACGTCCATCATTTACTCCAAAGCTCCCTGGGTCCGCTTCCCACTCACGCCCATCATTTACTCCAAGGCTCCCGGGGTCCGCTTCCCACTCACGTCCATCATTTACTCCAAAGCTCCCTGGGTCCGCTTCCCACTCATGCCCATCATTTACTCCAAGGCTCCCGGGGTCCGCTTCCAACTCACGCCCATCATTTACTCCAAAGCTCCCCGGGTCCGCTTCCCACTCATGCCCATCATTTACTCCGAGGCTCCCGGGGTCCGCTTCCCACTCACGCCCATCATTTACTCCAAAGCTCCTCGGGCCCGCTTCCCACTCACGCCCATCATTTACTCCAAGGCTCCCGGGTCCGCTTCCGACTCACGCCCATCATTTACTCCAAAGCTCCCCGGGTCCGCTTCCCACTCACGCCTATCATTTACTCCAAGGCTCCCTGGGTCCGCTTCCCACTCACGCCCATCATTTACTCCAAAGCTCCCCGGGTCCGCTTCCCACTCATGCCCATCATTTACTCCAAAGCTCCCTGGGTCCGCTTCTCACTCATGCCCATCATTTACTCCAAGGCTCCCGGGGTCCGCTTCCAACTCACGTCCATCATTTACTCCAAAGCTCCCCGGGTCCGCTTCCAACTCACGCCCATCATTTACTCCAAGGCTCCCGGGGTCCGCTTCCAACTCACGCCCATCATTTACTCCAAAGCTCCCCGGGTCCGCTTCCCACTCATGCCCATCATTTACTCCGAGGCTCCCGGGGTCCGCTTCCCACTCACGCCCATCATTTACTCCAAAGCTCCTCGGGCCCGCTTCCCACTCACGCCCATCATTTACTCCAAGGCTCCCGGGTCCGCTTCCGACTCACGCCCATCATTTACTCCAAAGCTCCCCGGGTCCGCTTCCCACTCACGCCTATCATTTACTCCAAGGCTCCCTGGGTCCGCTTCCCACTCACGCCCATCATTTACTCCAAAGCTCCCCGGGTCCGCTTCCCACTCATGCCCATCATTTACTCCAAAGCTCCCTGGGTCCGCTTCTCACTCATGCCCATCATTTACTCCAAGGCTCCCGGGGTCCGCTTCCAACTCACGTCCATCATTTACTCCAAGGCTCCCCGGGTCCGCTTCCAACTCACGTCCATCATTTACTCCAAAGCTTCCTGGGTCCGCTTCCTACTCACGCCCATCATTTACTCCAAAGCTCCCCGGGTCCGCTTCCCACTCACGCCCATCATTTACTCCAAGGCTCCCGGGGTCCGCTTCCCACTCACGTCCATCATTTACTCCAAAGCTCCCTGGGTCCGCTTCCCACTCACGCCCATCATTTACTCCAAGGCTCCCCGGGTCCGCTTCCCACTCACGCCCATCATTTACTCCAAGGCTCCCGGGGTCCGCTTCCTACTCACGCCCATCATTTACTCCAAAGCTCCCCGGGTCCGCTTCCCACTCACGCCCATCATTTACTCCAAAGCTCCCCGGGTCCGCTTCCCACTCACACCCATCATTTACTCCAAAGCTCCCTGGGTCCGCTTCCCACTCACGCCCATCATTTACTCCAAGGCTCCCGGGGCCCGCTTCCTACTCAAGCCCATCATTTACTCCAAAGCTCCCTGGGCCCGCTTCCTACTCAAGCCCATCATTTACTCCAAAGCTCCCCGGGTCCGCTTCCTACTCAAGCCCATCATTTACTCCAAAGCTCCCCGGGTCCGCTTCCTACTCACGCCCATCATTTACTCCAAAGCTCCCGGGGCCGGTGCGACAGCTCAGTGGGCTAGGGCGCTCGCGTTGAGCGCTCTGGTCACCTGAGAGCCTAACGGCACGTGGGTCGGTGGTTCGAGCCCTGCTGTGGCCATGTCTGTGTGGTCGCAGGATAAAGATCCCAGGTCTTTCTTCGTAAAGAGTAGGGGGTTACCCCCGGGGACATGGCTCCACTCTCCCTTCCTACATACATGGCAAAGAACACAAACGGCTCATCTAAATTGATTGTCCTTTGTGAGGACTTGATTTACCCCTTGCAATTCGCAGGTCACGTAAAGATAGAACTGTGTATTGCAGTCTGTATGTCTCCTCACGTTCGAACTCTATTGTGATCTGGCTCTGCGAGAGGGGGAGCAGGAGGAGGAGAGTAAAGCGGCCTTTGATGAGCCCCGACTGTTGTCTGCCGTATGAGGGCAGCAGCCTCTCGGCACTGACATCGCTATTTTTGGCGTGTCCTACTTTATGTCGCCTGAATGCTGAGCTGGGGCACACAACCATCACTCGTTGCGCTTGACTGGGAAATTGTGCAACACCTCCCCTGCCCCCCCCCCCCCTCCCCCCACCCCCAACCCCACCAGCTCGCCCCGTGTCTACACCCTGCGGTGTGTCCCTCAGGTTCTGCCCGCCTCACGCCGGCCGTGACTTACTCTGGTTGGCCACTGGTTGGAGGAACCGGCGGAAGCGACCAGGCGAATCGCCTGCTTAGGGGGCACCATTTAACTGCACCCCCCCCCCCCCCCCCACAACCCCCCACACACACCTCCTCCCGTGAATCGCACCCGGGTACCGTTCCAGGGTTCTTATTCACAACTCACGCGCCGTCTTCAGTCAGTTGTGGAATTGCTCGCCGCGTTAGACTGACGTGAGACAGACTGACAGACTACAGGAAACCTGCACTTGTCGGATTATTACTGTTAGCATGATGCCACGACGAGGAAGCTCGACGGCCGTGTTGGTGGGCGATGAGGCTGATGTGGAGGCCGGGGACCTGGGGGGTCCCGGGCCAGGAGCTGGCGGCACAGGTAGGTGGACAGTGAGGCTGATGTGGGGGTCCCGGCCCTGGAGGTCTCGGCCCTGGGGGTACCGGCCCTGGGGGTACCGGCCCTGGGGGTCCCGGACCTGGGGGTCCCGGCCGTGGGGATGCCGGACCTGGGGGTCCCGGACCTGTGGGTCCCGGACCTGGTGGTCCCGGCCGTGGGGGAACCGGACCTGGGGGTACCGGCCTGGGGGCTCGGCCCTAGGGGATCGGCCCTGGGGGTACCGGACCTGGGGTACCGGATCTGGTGGTACCAGACCTGGGGGTCCCGGACCTGGGGGTCCAGGCCCTGGGGGTCCCGACCTGGGGGTCCCGACCTGGAGGTACCGGACCTGGGGGTCCCGGACCTGTGGGTCCCGGACCTGTGGGTCCCGGACCTGGTGGTCCCGGCCGTGGGGGTCCCGGCCCTGGGGGTCCCGGCCCTGGGGGAACCGGACCTGGGGGTACCGGCCTGGGGGCTCGGCCCTAGGGGATCGGCCCTGGGGGTACCGGACCTGGGGTACCGGATCTGGTGGTACCAGACCTGGGGGTCCCGGACCTGGGGGTCCAGGCCCTGGGGGTCCCGACCTGGGGGTCCCGACCTGGAGGTACCGGACCTGGGGGTCCCGGACCTGGGGGTCCCGGACCTGGGGGTCCCGGACCTGGGGGTCCCGGACCTGGAGGTACCGGGCCTGGGGGTCCCGGACCTGGAGGTACCGGGCCTGGGGGTCCCGGCCCTGGGGGTCCCGGCCCTGGGGGTCCCGGCCCTGGGGGTCCCGGCCCTGGGGGTCCAGACCTAGGGTTGGCTAACCATAACAAGAGGGTAACTAAGATCAGGAGCTCGCACCCGGACACTGTCCCCCCGAGGATGATCTCACCTGCTATCAACATTAATGGAGAAAACACTTACCACAGCGAAATGGTCGAAGTGGTCTGTTCTGCCACTCGTTGTCCAAGTAGAAGGGATGTGAAAGCGACGTTCCTGTGTTCAGTGTCGATTTTTCAAAATTCTCAGTGTCGAATGTCGATTTTTCACGAAACGCATTTTGGCTAAATTCCGTGGGTTTTTTTTGGGCACAAATCTGTGTGAATGTCGCTTTTTCAGATTAGTGTCGAAACTTGGGGCTCAATGTCGAATATCGATTTTGAAATATGCCTGTGTCACGTGTCGCCATTTACCCCTTCCTGACACCTGGTAGGGAACAAGCGATGCGGGTGTCAAGGTGCCAAGCTCAGCCTGCTTACAAACTCATGCAAACTTTGTCCTTCACTTCATAGCTTCACGATAAAAACACCAGAAAAGCTCTGCCCGTCAATTTATAAGCCCAGAACGTACAGTGAACAATAACAGCCTAGTATTGTCCAGCTGGCCCTATACACCACACGTAGCGTACGCACGAAAAGTGCATTTTAGTTTTAGCCTCGCTAGCTCATTGTGGTAGAGCTCATGATAAAGAAATCATCTTCGATATAGTCTTAGTACTTGCTTCCGGCGAAACCGGTTTGCTCGAAACCGTAAAAACTATGAAGAGAGCTGGGCCCGTAAGTTCGAAACGGCCGAGCTAATTAATTCGCCCTAGAATAGGACATTAGCATGGAGCGGGGCGAAATATTTGGCCCCGGCCGTTTCGAACTTATGGGCCCTGGTTTGACTGTTTCGGTTCCGCAGAACTATCCGTTCAATCAACACATTCACCAGTTAATCATAAATATAATGTAGCCTAATAGAGACTTCTGGACAAAAGTATGATATTAATTTATGAACGGACGTTCCAATCGCGAGTAGAACATGAAACAGACGGCATATTATCATTAACTCCATAAGCACGTGGCCATTGCCAATACACGCTGAAACTGTACACAAATGTAAACTATGCGTTCGCCTTAAGGTGGGCAAACCGTTGAAACCAGTTTAAAAAACGGTTTCGGGTTCCCGTCGGTTTCAGGTAAATCGAACACGTTCTAAATTCAGAAATTCACCTCTTGGGTGACTAGGCCTACTTATGTATTTTGAACCCGATAATCGCTCGACAAATATTCCACTACTGGCGTAGCGTACATTTGTGATTAATTATGGTGTAAGTGTTGATTGAACTGACAGTTCTGCCGAACCAAAACCAGCCTACCAAGTATGGGTTATGAATTCCGGACGAATTCGGTAATAGACGTAATATTGAACCGGGAAGCCCTGACTGTTTGCTCCCCTTTGTCGCCCACTGGGTGAATGAGGCCTTGAAGTGGCATTTTTTGTGTGCATTCTCGTAAACATACCAAGGATAGTGTATTACACTACACTATCCCTGAACATACTCCGCCATGTCAACCTGTGAGTGCAGCGCCACCCACGTGACCCGGGTGTCTACCGGTCATTCAGTGCGTTACTTCGATCGCCAATGGTTGGGTTGTGAGGGGGGTGGGATGGGGGGGGGGGGGGGCAAGGGGTATTTTCGTTCCTTGGGATTGGGCTTTTCATATCACCGTGAACTGGGAATGCGGCCAATGATTCTTCGTGAGCTGGCATTGTGGTATTCATTGGCCGACCGCCGTGATAAAAAATGTTCATTAACCGTTCATTAACAGAAATTTTAATATTAAATAACCGTCAATCGGGAAATCGTCAATTTTGCATCACGTATCCGCCCTTTGTTTGTACGCGGGGGGTTCTCCTTTACATTCGTTGTGACCTGGGAATAAAGAAATTAACTCTTCCTGATCCCCTCTCTTGTGAAGTGAGCCCCGACCATCGCTATTGGGAGTGACCCATCTTGGCCTAGTCTTGTTCTCCATTTGACCTACCTCGCCGCCAATCTTGGCCTGGTGTTGTTCTCCGTATGACCTACCTCTCTGCCATATTGGCCTGGTGTTGTTCTCCGTATGACCTAGCTCTCTGCCATCTTGGTCTGGTGTTGTTCTCCGTATGACCTACCTCTCCGCCATCTTGGTCTGGTGTTGTTCTCCGTTTGACCTACCTCTCCGCCATCTTGGCCTGGTGTTGTTCTCCGTCTGTCTGCCCTCATGCCTGGTTACCTAGGCGTCTCGTGACTGGTTACCTTGGCGCCTCGTGCCTCGTGCCTGGTTACCTAGGCGCCCTTGTCAGAGCTCCCAGGTGACCTTCAACCCGACGTTTTGAGGGTTAAAACGCATAATTCATTTTTTTGCTACAGAAAGTTTATTGACCCTGTTTAGCCAGACGTCGGAAAATAACATTCATCCCTCCATCAATTCCACAGTGTCCCTGACCTTCAAATGTTAGGATGAACCGAGCGGCACCCCGTAACTCAGATTGCTGAAGAACGCACCCCGTGACACCTTCCCTATGAAGGAATCTCCAGCGTACCCCCCCCCCCCCCCCCAACCCCCTCCCCCCCCTCCCACCCCAAGCAGTCTTGAGTCACAAACCAATCGTGTCTTCAGTTTTTTCGCGTAGGTTATATCTTGTGTTTATATCCACGAGACATTAGATTGGTTTCCCATATCGGACGTGAGAGGGGACACATAGTCACCTGAATGTCAACAGGTTTGCAATGGTACCTCATGGAGCCATAGCCGCCATAGACCCACGCACCTTACACGCCTGCATCACATCGGTGTGGCAATTAAAAACTTCGCGTTGAATCGAAAGGTAATTACATCTGACCGTCGCTGTGTGCAGGTAAACAACGGGAAGTAAACTGTGTCACTGCACACGTAGTGCCACGACAGAAGGAACGTTTTGGTTGTGTAGGGATGGGCCACGACCATTAACGCCCCTTGTCACTTTGTATGGCGTCCCTTGTATCTACGAAGCCAACCCTCAACGTGAACCAGCGTCACCGTCAACTTCTGCGCAGTCGTTATGTCCGCATTTGGGGTAGGATGGGTGGTGAGGGTCGGACCATGCGTAGGGAGGGTGGGGGCCAGGGATGGGTGGGGAGGCTGGGGGGCCAGGGATGGGTGGGGAGGGTCGGACCATGCGTAAGGAGGGTGGGGGCCAGGGATGGGTGGGGAGGCTGGGGGGCCAGGGTTGGGTGGGGCCAGGGATGGGTGGTGAGGGTCGGACCATAGGTAGGGAGGGTTTGACCATGTGCAGTGATGGTGGGACCATGGGTGGGGAGAGTGGGTGGTGGCGGTTGGTGTATGTGAGCCGCCCCCTTCCTCCTCCCCTCACCCCCCACTACACGTGTGAGCGACCTGGCTGTGAAACAATTCGTCACGGTTTTACGGTTGCCCGACACATGCTGACGGTCACGTGACCGTCGTGCTGTCACTAAGTTACTGTTGCCTGTCCGCGTTGTCGTTGTAGCATTGCCGATGGCGTAAAGACTTATTACCTCATCACCCCTCCCCCCCTCCCCCCCTCCCCCCACCCCCTCGCCCCCCGTCTTCCTATAATGGGTCCTGCGGTTGTCCTTGAGCAAACTGTGTTGTTGGCATTAATTAATTAATTCACTGAACTAAAACGACGAAGGTAAAAAGTAGGTAAAAATTATGTCGGATGGGCTAACAGGGGTGGGGGAAGAGGGGGATTTTTAGCGACGAAATAGCTTTTTCTTACCTAGTCCCTTTGGACGTGCGCGCCGTATGTAATGTCAAAAAGCGGTCGGCATTGCTGGCTAATAAATGTTATTACTTCTGTCGCTCAGTTGCCATCCATATTGAGATGGTGCGGCGAGCAAGACCTCTGGTGGGGGTTGGGGGGGTGGGGGTGGGTATGCGGGTGTTGATGGTCGGGGTGGGGGTGATGGTGGTGGGGGCGGGTCAGGTACACGCCTGCAGGTACGGAGCATGACTGTGCTGGTCTCGTTCCTACCTCCTGTATCTAGGTACAGCCCTGGGGCCAGAGCTTGTGTCACCAAGGGTGCCCTACATGTGGCCGTGGTGGGAGCTCAAGCAGCCAGCTGTTCCGTATTCCTACATATAGATGTGACCTGCGATCGGGCTGCTGTCAGGTGGCCGGTAAACCCAAATCACGCTCAGAGCCATGTAATACACAGTCGCCCTGACCCAGTCTGCGGCGTCCTGACCCAGTCTGCTGCGTCCTGACCCAGTCTGCGGCGTCCTGGCCCAGTCTGAGGGCATCAGACCTGTAATAGACCGTCGCCCTGACCCAGTCTGAGAGGACCAGACCTGTAATAGACCGTCGTCCTGACACAGTCTGAGAGCACCAGACCTGTAATAGACCGCCGTCCTGACAGTCTGAGAGCACCAGACCTGTAACAGACCGTCGTCCTGACCCAGTCTGAGAGCACCAACCCTGTAATAGACCGTCGCCCTGACACAGTCTGAGAGCACCAGACCTGTAATAGACCGTCGCCCTGACACAGTCTGAGAGCACCAGACCTGTAATAGACCGTCGTCCTGACCCAGTCTGAGAGCACCAGACCTGTAATAGACCGTCGTCCTGACACAGCCTGAGACCACCAGACCTGTAATAGACCGTCGTCCTGACACAGTCTGAGAGCACCAGACCTGTAATAGACCGTCGTCCTGACACAGTCTGAGACCACCAGACCTCTAATAGACCGTCGTCCTGACACAGTCTGAGACCACCAGACCTGTAATAGACCGTCGTCCTGACACAGTCTGAGAGCACCAGACCTGTAATAGACCGTCGTCCTGACACAGTCTGAGAGCACCAGACCTCTAATAGACCGTCGTCCTGACACAGTCTGAGACCACCAGACCTCTAATAGACCGTCGTCCTGACACAGTCTGAGAGCACCAGACCCTGTAATAGACCGCCGTCCTGACAGTCTGAGAGCACCAGACCTGTAATAGACCGTCATACTGACACAGTCTGAGAGCACCAGACCTGTAATAGACCGTCGCCCTGACACAGTCTGAGAGCACCAGACCTGTAATAGACCGTCGTCCTGACACAGTCTGAGAGCACCAGACCTGTAATAGACCGTCGCCCTGACACAGTCTGAGAGCACCAGACCTGTAATAGACCGTCGCCATGCCACAGTCTGAGAGCACCAGACCTGTAACAGACCGTCGTCCTGACCCAGTCTGAGACCACCAGACCTCTAATAGACCGTCGCCCTGACACAGTCTGAGAGCACCAGACCTGTAATAGACCGTCGCCCTGACACAGTCTAAGAGCACCAGACCTGTAATAGACCGTCGCCCTGACACAGTCTGAGAGCACCAGACCTGTAACAGACCGTCGTCCTGACCCAGTCTGAGACCACCAGACCTGTAATAGACCGTCGCCCTGACACAGTCTGAGAGCACCAGACCTGTAATAGACCGTCGCCCTGACACAGTCTGAGAGCACCAGACCTGTAATAGACCGTCGCCATGCCACAGTCTGAGAGCACCAGACCTGTAACAGACCGTCGTCCTGACCCAGTCTGAGACCACCGGACCTCTAATAGACCGTCGCCCTGACACAGTCTGAGAGCACCAGACCTGTAATAGACCGTCGCCCTGACACAGTCTAAGAGCACCAGACCTGTAATAGACCGTCGTCCTGACACAGTCTGAGAGCACCAGACCTGTAATAGACCGTCGTCCTGACACAGTCTGAGAGCATTACACCTGTAATAGACCGTCGTCCTGACACAGTCTGAGAGCACCAGACCTCTAATAGACCGTCGCCCTGACACAGTCTGAGAGCACCGGACCTCTAATAGACCGTCGTCCTGACACAGTCTGAGCGCACCAGACCTGTAATAGACCGTCGTCCTGACACAGTCTGAGAGCACCGGACCTGTAATAGACCGTCGTCCTGACACAGTCTGAGACCACCAGACCTGTAATAGACCGTCGTCCTGACACAGTCTGAGACCACCAGACCTGTGATAGGCCGTCGTCCTGACCCAGTCTGAGAGCACCAGACCTGTAATAGACCGTCGCCCTGACACAGTCTGAGAGCACCAGACCTGTAATAGACCGTCGCCCTGACACAGTCTGAGAGCACCAGACCTGTAATAGACCGTCGCCCTGACACAGTCTGAGAGCACCAGACCTGTAATTGACCGTCGTCCTGACACAGTCTGAGAGCACCAGACCTGTAATAGACCGTCGTCCTGACCCAGTCTGAGACCACCAGACCTCTAATAGACCGTCGCCCTGACACAGTCTGAGAGCACCAGACCTGTAATAGACCGTCGCCCTGACACAGTCTAAGAGCACCAGACCTGTAATAGACCGTCGCCCTGACACAGTCTGAGAGCACCAGACCTGTAATAGACCGTCGCCCTGACACAGTCTAAGAGCACCAGACCTGTAATAGACCGTCGCCCTGACACAGTCTGAGAGCACCAGACCTGTAATTGACCGTCGCCCTGACACAGTCTAAGAGCACCAGACCTGTAATTGACCGTCGTCCTGACACAGTCTGAGAGCACCAGACCTGTAACAGACCGTCGCCCTGACACAGTCTGAGAGCACCAGACCTGTAATAGACCGTCGCCCTGACACAGTCTGAGAGCACCAGACCTGTAATAGACCGTCGTCCTGACCCAGTCTGAGAGCACCAGACCTGTAATAGACCGTCGTCCTGACACAGTCTGAGACCACCAGACCTGTAATAGACCGTCGTCCTGACACAGTCTGAGAGCACCAGACCTGTAATAGACCGTCGTCCTGACACAGTCTGAGACCACCAGACCTCTAATAGACCGTCGTCCTGACACAGTCTGAGAGCACCAGACCTGTAATAGACCGTCGTCCTGACACAGTCTGAGAGCACCAGACCTGTAATAGACCGTCGTCCTGACACAGTCTGAGACCACCAGACCTCTAATAGACCGTCGTCCTGACACAGTCTGAGACCACCAGACCTCTAATAGACCGTCGTCCTGACACAGTCTGAGAGCACCAGACCTGTAATAGACCGCCGTCCTGACAGTCTGAGAGCACCAGACCTGTAATAGACCGTCGTCTTGACTCAGTCTGAGAGCACCAGACCTGTAATAGACCGTCGCCCTGACACAGTCTGAGAGCACCAGACCTGTAATAGACCGTCGCCCTGACACAGTCTGAGAGCACCAGACCTGTAATAGACCGTCGTCCTGACACAGTCTGAGAGCACCAGACCTGTAATAGACCGTCGCCCTGACACAGTCTGAGAGCACCAGACCTGTAATAGACCGTCGCCATGCCACAGTCTGAGAGCACCAGACCTGTAACAGACCGTCGTCCTGACCCAGTCTGAGACCATAGGACCTCTAATAGACCGTCGCCCTGACACAGTCTGAGAGCACCAGACCTGTAATAGACCGTCGCCCTGACACAGTCTAAGAGCACCAGACCTGTAATAGACCGTCGTCCTGACACAGTCTGAGAGCACCAGACCTGTAATAGACCGTCGTCCTGACACAGTCTGAGAGCATTACACCTGTAATAGACCGTCGTCCTGACACAGTCTGAGAGCACCAGACCTCTAATAGACCGTCGCCCTGACACAGTCTGAGAGCACCGGACCTCTAATAGACCGTCGTCCTGACACAGTCTGAGCGCACCAGACCTGTAATAGACCGTCGTCCTGACACAGTCTGAGAGCACCGGACCTGTAATAGACCGTCGTCCTGACACAGTCTGAGACCACCAGACCTGTAATAGACCGTCGTCCTGACACAGTCTGAGACCACCAGACCTGTGATAGGCCGTCGTCCTGACCCAGTCTGAGAGCACCAGACCTGTAATAGACCGTCGCCCTGACCCAGTCTGAGAGCACCAGACCTGTAATAGACCGTCGCCCTGACCCAGTCTGAGAGCACCAGACCTGTAACAGACCGTCGTCTTGACTCAGTCTGAGATCACCAGACCTGTAATAGACCGTCGTCTTGACTCAGTCTGAGAGCACCAGACCTCTAATAGACCGTCGTCCTGACACAGTCTGAGAGCACCAGACCTGTAATAGACCGTCGTCCTGACAGTCTGAGAGCACAATACCTGTAATAGACCGTCGTCCTGACACAGTCTGAGAGCACCAGACCTGTAATAGACCGTCGTCCTGACACAGTCTGAGAGCACCAGACCTGTAATAGACCGTCGCCCTGACACAGTCTGAGACCACCAGACCTGTGATAGGCCGTCGTCCTGACACAGTCTGAGAGCACCAGACCTGTAATAGACCGTCGCCCTGACACAGTCTGAGAGCACCAGACCTGTAATAGACCGTCGTCCTGACACAGTCTGAGACCACCAGACCTGTGATAGGCCGTCGTCCTGACCCAGTCTGAGAGCACCAGACCTGTAATAGACCGTCGCCCTGACCCAGTCTGAGAGCACCAGACCTGTAATAGACCGTCGCCCTGACCCAGTCTGAGAGCACCAGACCTGTAATAGACCGTCGTCTTGACTCAGTCTGAGATCACCAGACCTGTAATAGACCGTCGTCTTGACTCAGTCTGAGAGCACCAGACCTGTAATAGACCGTCGTCCTGACACAGTCTGAGAGCACCAGACCTGTAATAGACCGTCGTCCTGACAGTCTGAGAGCACAAGACCTGTAATAGACCGTCGCCCTGACACAGTCTGAGAGCACCAGACCTGTAATAGACCGTCGCCCTGACACAGTCTGAGAGCACCAGACCTGTAATAGACCGTCGCCCTGACACAGTCTGAGACCACCAGACCTGTGATAGGCCGTCGTCCTGACACAGTCTGAGAGCACCAGACCTGTAATAGACCGTCGCCCTGACACAGTCTGAGAGCACCAGACCTGTAATAGACCGTCGCCCTGACACAGTCTGAGAGCACCAGACCTGTAATAGACCGTCGCCCTGACACAGTCTGAGAGCACCAGACCTGTAATAGACCGTCGCCCTGACACAGTCTGAGAGCACCAGACCTGTAATAGACCGTCGCCCTGATACAGTCTGAGACCACCAGACCTGTGATAGGCCGTCGTCCTGACACAGTCTGAGAGCACCAGACCTCTAATAGACCGTCGCCCTGACACAGTCTGAGAGCACCAGACCTGTAATAGACCGTCGCCCTGACACAGTCTGAGAGCACCAGACCTGTAATAGACCGTCGCCCTGACACAGTCTGAGAGCACCAGACCTGTAATAGACCGTCGCCCTGACACAGTCTGAGACCACCAGACCTGTGATAGGCCGTCGTCCTGACACAGTCTGAGAGCACCAGACCTGTAATAGACCGTCGCCCTGACACAGTCTGAGAGCACCAGACCTGTAATAGACCGTCGTCCTGACACAGTCTGAGAGCACCAGACCTGTAATAGACCGTCGCCCTGACACAGTCTGAGACCACCAGACCTGTGATAGGCCGTCGTCCTGACACAGTCTGAGAGCACCAGACCTGTAATTGACCGTCGTCTTGACACAGTCTGAGAGCACCAGACCTGTAATAGACCGTCGTCCTGACACAGTCTGAGACCACCAGACCTGTGATAGGCCGTCGTCCTGACCCAGTCTGAGAGCACCAGACCTGTAATAGACCGTCGCCCTGACCCAGTCTGAGAGCACCAGACCTGTAATAGACCGTCGCCCTGACCCAGTCTGAGAGCACCAGACCTGTAATAGACCGTCGTCTTGACTCAGTCTGAGATCACCAGACCTGTAATAGACCGTCGTCTTGACTCAGTCTGAGAGCACCAGACCTCTAATAGACCGTCGTCCTGACACAGTCTGAGAGCACCAGACCTGTAATAGACCGTCGTCCTGACAGTCTGAGAGCACAAGACCTGTAATAGACCGTCGCCCTGACCCAGTCTGAGAGCACCAGACCTGTAATAGACCGTCGTCTTGACTCAGTCTGAGATCACCAGACCTGTAATAGACCGTCGTCTTGACTCAGTCTGAGAGCACCAGACCTCTAATAGACCGTCGTCCTGACACAGTCTGAGAGCACCAGACCTGTAATAGACCGTCGTCCTGACACAGTCTGAGGGCACCAGACCTGTAATAGACCGTCGCCCTGACACAGTCTGAGAGCACCAGACCTGTAATAGACCGTCGTCCTGACACAGTCTGAGAGCACCAGACCTCTAATAGACCGTCGTCCTGACACAGTCTGAGAGCACCAGACCTGTAATAGACCGTCGTCTTGACTCAGTCTGAGAGCATCTGACCTGTAATAGACCGTCGCCCTGACACAGTCTGAGGGCACCAGACCTGTAATAGACCGTCGCCCTGACACAGTCTGAGAGCACCAGACCTGTAATAGACCGTCGTCCTGACACAGTCTGAGAGCACCGGACCTGTAATAGACCGTCGTCCTGGCCCAGTCTGAGAGCCCCGTCCCCGCCATGGACATAGAAGAAGATGGCCCGTCATAACCCCCCCCCCCCCCCCCGCCCACCCCCTCTACCCCCATCCTCCTTCCCATTGTGGCCGCTTCTTTCACGGCGCTGAACAGCCGTCTGGGCTGAAGGTTTATCGTCCTCATCACAGTGAACACCTAGATGGCTGAGCACCCGGTAACGACTGGACAGCAGCCCCGCAGTGAATGTAACAGAGTCACAGAGTATCTAGCGACTGACTACGAACAAAATAAACGGCGCAATCGCTTGACATGGAGACACTTTTTCGCCACGTTTAAGAGTCGGGGACGTCTTTTTTGTAAAGTTATACTGAGGAAAGATATTTATAATTGAACAGGACAAGCCCTGGTGTGCCTCTGGGGGTATCTTGGTAAGTCCAGAGTGTCTCCCTGTGACGTCAGTATTGATCCCGAAGTGTCGGCCGGCGGCGTGGCTCCTCTTAGAGCTATGGGTGGGAAAACATTCGGTGTTCAGTCGGCCGTCAGCGCCCTGCAAGTGACAGCATCAATGAGGAAACTCCCCCCCCCCCCTCCCCTCAACCTCCCCTCCCACCGTCGCGGGCTGTGTCTCGGGCCGGCACTGACTGGCCCCGGGCTACCCCCGCCCCCCTCCGCCCCACCACCCTCCCTCGTCAGGTCGCTTCGGGGTTATCACGGTAAATTTTGCCAATACATTCTGTGCGGCCTCCATGGAACAGACGTCTAATGTGTTCCGGCCGGTGGGATTAATTCTCATTTGCTGGGGCAAGTAATACATGTGAATTTGCTCCCTGTAATATTCATCACTGTGTGAATACTCAATATGGTGTTTTCTCATCCATTGAGCATGTGGGAAAGAACTTTATTGTTCAAGATGCATCGTTAGGACCTTACGTTTTGTGCATTGTTCAAGTTACGTCACAATAGAATGACGTCACACCGTCTGACGTCACACAGAATATTAAGATCACTTCTCGCGTAAGAATAACGTTACTAAGGATACAGCTGAAACATAGAGACGACGTGTCGCAACTTTTCTTGGGGTAATCCATACCAGATTATAGCGTAACCGTTTCACTTATTATTGCATAGAGAGATGTTGGCCGAACTGACTGTTCGAAATCGTGAAACTATCAAGAGAGCTGGTTTGACGGGTTCGGTTCCGTGGAACTGTTTGTTTGATCAACGCATGCACCATATTATATGATAAATGTAATAAATAGAGACTTCTTGAAAACCTGTAACTGTCACAGCGGCATACGCACATGGTCATGGCCCATGCCACTGAAACTGTAAACAAAGGAAACGATGCGTGCGCCATTTGGTGGGCAACCCGTAAAATCTCTTTCATAAACAGTTTCTGTTGCCAGCCGGTTTCATGTAAATGAAACAGGCCCTTCGAACTACGTACCGCGGGTATGTCATACCTCGAGACTTCTTGAAGGTTGCCTGGAGTTTTTAGAAAAGAGACCGAGGCTCGTTTGTCACTTGCACCTTGGACCCCCCCCCCCCCTTCCCAATCCCCACTCCCCGTTCATCACGTATCCCTTCAATAAGAGTAGGTGAGCCTTGTTACCACCCAGTGCCACAACCCCGTCTAGTCTGTTCATGATGACCGGTATCCGAAGGGCAGTCACAGATGCCAGTCACCCCCACCCCCCCCCCCGCACCGTCCCTTTATGGCCAGTCATCGCTCTGAGGTTCTTTTGTATTGAAATTATCTGCGTGAAAAAAACGAACGTGTTTTTGTCCGGAACCGGACCTTAGCGTCCGAGAACTGATCGTCTGGTCCGGGAACTGATTTTTTGTCCGGAAAGTGACCGCCTTGTCCGGGAAGTGACTATTTGGGGCGGGAAGTGACCTTATTCTGCGAGAACCCATCCTATTATGCCTTACATCCGGGCTATTGCCTCAGTCTTAGTGTCTCAGCACCGTGAGACCTAATTTCCGGAATATGTTTTTTATTGATTGTTTTTTTTCCTATGGACATTTAGTTTTAGTTTGTTTATATATGCAATATGTAAGAGAACCTTTGATATCTTTACAGAAAATCCGGTCTTTGAGGAAGAGCTTGAGGGTGAAGCCCCCAGCACCCCTACCGCCCCACCAGACCCCACACCAGGCGCCCCACCAGGCCCCACACCAACCATGACGGACCGACCGGGCAAGCGCGAGAAGGAGTCCCTCCTGAATCCCGACACCGGGCAGGGGGGCCAGGGCGCCGGCCCCGCCACCCCCGCCGCCCCGGTAGCCGCCACCCACCCCCCAGGGGGCGACCCCCACCCCGAGCCGCCCCAGACACTGGTGACGGGCCCCCAGGACGGCGCAGAGCAGCACCTGGAGATCCCCGTGGCGGGGGGCAGTAACCCCCGCGGCCGGTCGCCCTCCCCCGGGGCGGGGGGGTCGGACCAGCGGCGGGGGCGCTCCCGCTCCCCCCGGGGGTACGGCGCCTCGGGCACCATCACGGAGATCCCCTCCCGCTCCCGCTCCCCCACCCCCACCAGGGACGGCTTCGGGTTGCGCGGCAACAGTATGCATGACGGGCGGGGGAGGTACTCCCTCAACCCGCCCGCCATCACCTACGACGAGGTGTCCACGGCGCCCAACTCGCCGACCAAGGACGGAATCATGCTGCGAGACATCCGCATGTACGGCTCCAACAACCAGCTGCACAACAAAGCCGTGATGATGACCCCAAGCGGCAGCCTGCTGGCCGTCAACCAGTCACCCCTCGAGCTGAGGGAGTCCACCCTCACCGTCAACTACCCCGACTGTGATGGTAAGCACCCCCTCCCTCTCCCCCACCCCCCTGCCCACCCCCTCGTCTCCTCTTGCATCGTCAGCAGTAACAGGCCAGTGCTGCATGTCCTCAGTGATGTATCCCCCCTTATTGTACCCCCCCCCCCCACCCCGCCTCACCCCTCACCCCTATCCGCATGTAATAATCCAGCCACCTGTTGAATCGGCCATATTTATTCATATCTAACGCACAGTATTGCGCGCCGAAGAGATATTATATATACATATATTTATATATGTCGATGTCACGCGCCACCCAAACTTAATCTGACGACATAACGCGATGGATAAAGCAGTGCCTCCATGACCTGGCACCCGGCGGCAGACCGCTAGCGCCACCCGGCGGCAGACCGCTAGCGCCACCCAGCGGCAGACCGCTAGCGCCACCCGGCGGCAGACCGCTAGCGCCTCCCGGCGGCAGACCGCTAGCGCCACCCGGCGGCAGACCGCTAGCGCCACCCGGCGGCAGACCGGTAGCGCCACCCGGCGGCAGACCGCTAGCGCCTCCCGGCGGCAGACCGCTAGCGCCACCCGGCGGCAGACCGGTAGCGCCTCTCGGCGGCAGACCGCTAGCGCCACCCGGCGGCAGACCGCTAGCGCCACCCGGCGGCAAACCGCTAGCGCCACCCGGCGGCAGACCGCTAGCGCCACCCGGCGGCAGACCGCCCTAGCGCCTCCCGGCGGCAGACCGGCGGCAGAGCGCTAGCGCCACCCGGCGGCAGACCGCTAGCGCCACCCAGCGGCAGACCGCTAGCGCCACCCGGCGGCAAACCGCTAGCGCCACCCGGCGGCAGACCGCTAGCGCCACCCGGCGGCAGACCGCTAGCGCCACCCGGCGGCAGACCGCTAGCGCCTCCCGGCGGCAGACCGCTAGCGCCACCCGGCGGCAGACCGCTAGCGCCTCCCGGCGGCAGACCGCTAGCGCCACCCGGCGGCAGACCGCTAACGCCACCCGGCGGCAGACCGCTGGCGCCACCCGGCGGCAGACCGCTAGCGCCACCTGGCGGCAGACCGCTAGCGCCACCCGGCGGAGGAATATTCCAAGGAAGCCCGACGAAAGAATGTTTTTCGCCGGCCCTGTTCGGTTACCTCTCATGCATAATTTAAGAAGACGCCACTTCATTGTTAATTCTGCATGGCGGGATAAAAGACAGAGCGGCGGTTGAAGCTCGCAGTGTGCTTCAATGAGCTACGCTTTTTATTATCCTGACCAAGCTGGGCGTGAAATGGGAGGGTTTTTATGCTGAGAGCCATTAGAACGACGGTTACATCAGAGTATCGCAGTCTTCTCCGGTGGAACCAGCTTCCGTGGGAGGCGCCCCACCCTCGTTCTAGCCTCGTTCTGGCTTCGTCCTAACTCCTTGTGGATTGCTGCTTGATTCAGTCGCGTTTTTGGATCTCGAGTCGCAAAGTCCAACGTAACATTCCACACCCACCACCCAAACCCCGCAGCCCACACCCCGCAACCCACACCCCACACCCCACCGCCCACATCCCACGGCCCGCACCCACCTACCACACCACTGCCCACACCCCACAGCCCACACCCCAAAGCCCACACCCACCGCCCACACCTCACCGACCACACCCCACCGCCCCCACCCACCTCTCACACACCACCACCCAACGCCCACAACCCACCGCCCACAGCCCGCTTTTCTCATCCCACACCCCACCGCCCACACCCACCTCCCACGCTATACCGCGCAGCGCCCACACGCCACCGCCCACAGCTCGCTTTCCAAAGCCCGCACCCGCCGCTCACACCCCACCGCCCACAGCCAACCTCTCACTGCCCACAACCCACCTCTCACACACCACCACACCTGCTTACACCCCACCGCCCACTGCCTACACCCCACCGCCCACAGCTCACCGCCCACACCACACCGCCCCGCGCCCTCACCCCACCTCCCACCACCCACACCTCCCACCAGCCACATCCCACAGCCCACGTCCCACCTCCCACCACCCACACCTCCAACCACCCACACCTCCCACACCCCACAGCCTACGTCCCACCTCCCACTACCCACACCTCCCACCATCTACACCTCCTACCTCCCACCTCCCACACTTTACCGCGCGGCGCCCACACCTCACCGCCCATACCCACCTCTCACACACCACCACCCTGCATCCACAACCCACCGCCCACACCCACCGCCCACAGCCCACGCCCCACTGCCCCTGCATGGTCGGTCTGCCGTCAGGGTGTTCGGGGGTAGTAGGTGGGGTTGGGGACAGTACTATGGAGACGGTGGGGCGCCTTTAAGGGTTCATGAGGGATTCCAGCCGAGATTCCCCAGTCAGTCCACCTCCCTCCCTCCCTCCCAAGCCTCCACCTCTCCCTCCCTCCCGCCTCCCCCGCTCCCTCTCGCCCCCTCCTCCGCTCCCTCCCGCCTCCCCCGCTCCCTCTCGCCC
>OZ025249.1:3162892-3206187 GCA_964019135.1 Arenicola marina | reverse complement strand
CGCTCCCTCTCGCCCCCTCCTCCGCTCCCTCTCGCCCCCTCCTCCGCTCCCTCTCGCCCCCTCCTCTGCTCCCTCTCGCCCCCTCCTCCGCTCCCTCTCGTCCCCTCCTCCGCTCCCTCTCGCCCCCTCTCGCCCCCTCCTCCGCTTCTTCTCGCCCCCTCCTCCGCTCCCTCTCTCCCCCCCGCTCCCTTTCGCCCCCTCCTCCGCTCCCTCTCTCCCCCCCCCCGCTCCCTCTCGCCCCCCTTTCTCCGCTCCCTGCCACCCCACCCCACCCCCTCCCACCCGGGAGTATACCTATACCTTTCCCCTGTCCTCACCCCATATTTTCCCCGCTGTGTCTGACATTTAACGATGTCTCCGGCAGTCGGGAAAACTGGGTCAGCCAGAAAAAGGGTTAAGCATGGGAGCATGGCCTTAACAGTCCTTGTCTGCCCGGTACATCTCACCCCGTCCCGTCCCGGCCCGCCCCGCCCCGCCCCGCCCCGCCCCCGCCACCCTACCACCTCCAGGCGACAAGGACAGAAAAGATGGGAAGCTGAGCTCAGTTGGCGCGACATCAGGGGTGAGGAAACCTACCGCCGGTAAAGGGCAGCCGTATGGAGGGGCGGAGGGGCAGGGTGGGGCGGGGTGAAGCGAGGCGGGGAGGGCGGGGCGGGGCGGGCACGATCCTGCCGGGCCTAAGCCGTCTGCATCGGTCTGCCGCTGGATGATCGGTGGTCAGACGGCCGGGCGAGTGTCTCTGGCGGAGGACGTGCCTGCCCCTGCCTGGCTGCCCCCTATCTGGCTGCTCTCTCCCTGCCTGCCACCGGCGGCCTGCTTCCTGGCCGCCCCCTGCCGGGGACTCCCGACAATGGCGGAGAGGGAGCGCGAGTCCAAGATGGAAAACTCCAGTCTGATCCTGGTGTCGCCGGACGCGCCGACGGGGCAGCGTCTGTGGCGAGAACACAGCTCCCAGTGGTCCCTGACGGAGGGTAAGCCAAGGGGGGGGGGGGGGTGGGGGGGGGGCGGGTAAGATGGGTAGGGGTCCCCAGGAAAGCAGGTGACAGCTGGGCCAAGACCAAACTGCTGGCATGTCCATGGTTCCCCAACAGGTGGTCAGCTCACTGTCGTTGTTGTTACCTATTCGCTGTTTGCCGAGATGACGTCACTCGCCGTCGCCAAGACAACCGCCGTGCTCGCGCTCTTCCGGATAGCTGTCATGCACTGGATATGGAACGCTGATCACGTGACGGTTTATCTCGGCGTCACGTGCTCGCCTAAATGGGTTGGGGAGGGGGATCCATCCGTGCACCCACCCGGATGAGGTGGGGATTCTTTCGTGCACGCAGCCGGATATAGTACGGATCCGTTATTTTCAGGGACAATTTTTGCGTTGATTCCATGTTTTAGCTTCGCATGTTGTTATGTGTAATGTTAGACTTATAGTTTGTGTGTACAGCCCACTGAACGTCTGTAGTGACCGCCTTTTTGGAAAATAGTTTGTGTTAGCCCATTATGCATGTATATACACTCGCCCGGTCCCTGGCGGACAATTTGGCTGCAGTGTTTGTTTTCGGTTGTTTCTGTACGTGGCTTTATCGGTGTGAGGCTTTATTTACAGTTAAAGTTGTTCCTAATGGCGCAGCGGCACCCGGGACGGATCCAGAGCGGGGTAAGTGTCACGTGGTGATGGGTTGGGACGGATCAAGAGCGGGGTAAGTGTCGCGTGGTGATGGGTTGGGGCGGATCCAGATTGGGGTAAGTGTCACGTGGTGATGGGTTGGGGCGGATCCAGAGCGGGGTAAGTGTCACGTGGTGATGGGTTGGGGCGGATCCAGATCGGGGTAAGTGTCACATGGTGATGGGTTGGGGCGGGCCCAGAGCACCACATGGCACTCAGAGTAGAATCTCAAACACATGTAGTCTATTGCCTTCGGGATCTTGGGATCTTGGCTTGCCATATACAGTACACGTACATGAGGTACGCCCAAAACTCTGACCTAGTTCGGCCATGTCATGACAAACAAATGTGACCTGCTAGACACTCATTGTAGGTGGCGACAATCTCGCGGATTCCAACAGCCAAGACGATGACGACGGTAACTATACCATGCTATAACCCGCAATGTATGGGTTTTTAATTAATAACCATACTATGCTAAATCCCGTAATGCAAGTGGTTATGATTAATTAATCATTATGCCATGCTTAAAACCCGCAATGTAAGGTTTTTTAGTAAGTAATAACTATGCTATGCTAAAACCCGTAATGTTTTTAATTAAAGCCTAACATAAGACCACGTGGTAATTAACCCTTGTCAGCTGGTAGTCCACGGTCTCTGATGAATGGATGGCCTCCGACACATACTAAGGTTACCAATGTATTTATGTGTCCTGATCTCTGGTTAACCACGGTGTTGTCCACTGTGAGATAGGGGGTGTTGGTGGTGGTGGTGTTAGGGATAGAACTAACATAAGACTGTTTAGTGAAAGTATGTCTTGTGTACAGTTGGAACATGACCCTCTGTTCTGTTGTATCCAGGGCTACACCTACCACCTCAGTATGTAAGTCCTACCTGCCCAGTGCGTCTGTCCTGTAGTCCAGTATGTATGTAAGTCTATCAGCTTTCTGCAGAGGGTGTATTTGCGGTTACGATTACATTGGTCACGTCGTGTTGTATTTTGTTTTGACATTTCAATCGGATTTTTTATAAAGCGCTATTGATTATATTTGAAAGTGCACCCATGACACACAGATGACAAAGATACTAGCTCTTATGTTCTCTCACGGTATGGTGGCGCCATCTGTCGTTGTGGGACTGAACTAACGCAGCCAGGTCTTCCTAGTTTATTTGTCGCTGGAGAGTAACGGTTAGATCTAACGAGATGAACAACGACACCATGACCCCCCCCCCCCGCCCCCTCATCTCCCGTTCCTTTCTAACCCGGTACAATGTGGTCTGTGGTCACACGGTGGTCACACAGTGGTTGATGAGTTGTTTTGTTTTCATCCAGATAGTCCGGGGGTTCGGTTCATTGTCTGACATTATCCATTAATGATGTAAGGAGAGCAATCAGATTGTAAGATTAACGTGGCATCTTTATGTCCCAAGCGTTACGGCCTCAACCAGTAACATATTTTATAGATGGATTCACTCTCTATAGTATATCGTCTTTATCAATGGCAGTTAAGGCTTACCTCCTTTCTGATTGGCTTATTTGGCTAGCAATACTTTAACACGTGCTGTAAGCCGGTGTATGATGGTATGTTACGCTCATCTATGCTGCCAGAAAGTAAGGCGTCCAGTGGTGACTGACTATAAATGGAAGGAGTGGCTGTCTTTGGGGTCACCCCTCGCCGTCCAGTGCGGGCTGTACAGAGACAACACACACTCCGATGAATAATGGGTGACCCTGCTGGCTGCCAAACAAATCGCGTTTGAACGGATGCCGTAGGTTCCAAGGCCAAGGCCACACCTACACTAATTGTGGTTCCATGTCAGTGATTAATGCCCAGCCATATATTTTACGGGTTTTGCATTATTATTTAGAGAAAAGTGTTTCATTGCTTTGGCAGGACATATAGATCATCTTGAGCGATACATAACTCTGGACTTGCTTCGGTGACCATCAGTTATGTTTAACTTCGCATAACCTATCCCACAGCCCTGGCCGTTGGTAAAAACACCTTGACTCCCGCACGAAGAGAACCATTTGCTGAAAGGAGAAATTAGAGGAATTAAATTAGATTGTCTGTCCACAATCCCAACATAACACCTTGTGTATAACACGTGTCTGCGTTAGTGTTCGCTTGGCCGATGTGTCACAGAGTCATGCATTCCCTGCACCAGTGGCTACGGTGATGCAGCTTGCAAGGTCTCAGCCCTCGACCCTGGGTCATACGTGGACTTGTAAGGTCTCAGCCCTCGACCCTGGGTCATACGTGGACTTGTAAGGTCTCAGCCCTCGACCCTGGGTCATACGTGGACTTGTAAGGTCTCAGCCCTCGACCCTGGGTCATACGTGGACTTGTAAGGTCTCAGCCCTCGACCCGGGGTCATACGTGGACTTGTAAGGTCTCAGCCCTCGACCCTGGGTCATACGTGGACTTGTAAGGTCTCAGCCCTCGACCCGGGGTCATACGTGGACTTGTAAGGTCTCAGCCCTCGACCCTGGGTCATACGTGGACTTGTAAGGTCTCAACCCTCGACCCTGGGTCATACGTGGACTTGTAAGGTCTCAGCCCTCGACCCTGGGTCATACGTGGACTTGTAAGGTCTCAGCCCTCGACCCTGGGTCATACGTGGACTTGTAAGGTCTCAGCCCTCGACCCTGGGTCATACGTGGACTTGTAAGGTCTCAGCCCGCGACCCTGGGTCATACGTGGACTTGTAAGGTCTCAGCCCTCGACCCTGAGTCATACGTGGACTTGTAAGGGGTCAGCCCTCGACCCTGGGTCATACGTGGACTTGTAAGGTCTCAGCCCTCGACCCTGGGTCATACGTGGACTTGTAAGGTCTCAGCCCGCGACCCTGGGTCATACGTGGACTTGTAAGGTCTCAGCCCTCGACCCTGGGTCATACGTGGACTTGTAAGGTCTCAGCCCTCGACCCTGGGTCATACGTGGACTTGTAAGGTCTCAGCCCTCGACCCTGGGTCATACGTGGACTTGTAAGGTCTCAGCCCTCGACCCTGGGTCATACGTGGACTTGTAAGGTCTCAGCCCTCGACCCTGGGTCATACGTGGACTTGTAAGGTCTCAGCCCTCGACCCTGGGTCATACGTGGACTTGTAAGGTCTCAGCCCTCGACCCTGGGTCATACGTGGACTTGTAAGGTCTCAGCCCTCGACCCTGGGTCATACGTGGACTTGTAAGGTCTCAGCCCTCGACCCTGGGTCATACGTGGACTTGTAAGGTCTCAGCCCTCGACCCTGTGTCATACGTGGACTTGTAAGGTCTCAGCCCTCGACCTTGGGTCATACGTGGACTTGTAAGGTCTCAGCCCTCGACCCTGGGTCATACGTGGTCTTGTAAGGTCTCAGCCCTCGACCCTGGGTCATACGTGGACTTGTAAGGTCTCAGCCCTCGACCCTGGGTCATACGTGGACTTGTAAGGTCTCAGCCCTGGACCCTGGGTCATACGTGGACTTGTAAGGTCTCAGCCCTCGACCCTGGGTCATACGTGGACTTGTAAGGTCTCAGCCCTCGACCCTGGGTCATACGTGGGCTTGTAAGGTCTCAGCCCTCGACCCTGGGTCATACGTGGACTTGTAAGGTCTCAGCCCTCGACCCTGGGTCATACGTGGACTTGTAAGGTCTCAGCCCTCGACCCTGGGTCATACGTGGACTTGTAAGGTCTCAGCCCTCGACCCTGGGTCATACGTGGACTTGTAAGGTCTCAGCCCTCGACCCTGGGTCATACGTGGACTTGTAAGGTCTCAGCCCTCGACCCTGGGTCATACGTGGACTTGTAAGGTCTCAGCCCTCGACCCTGGGTCATACGTGGACTTGTAAGGTCTCAGCCCTCGACCCTGGGTCATACGTGGGCTTGTAAGGTCTCAGCCCTCGACCCTGGGTCATACGTGGACTTGTAAGGTCTCAGCCCTCGACCCTGGGTCATACGTGGACTTGTAAGGTCTCAGCCCTCGACCCTGGGTCATACGTGGACTTCATACTTCATAAAGTAATGCTCATGCATATTAAAGTGACTTCGCATTCACTTTGTTTACCTTTCTCTTGGCGACTCTATGGTAACGAATAGAACGTTTTCCTGATATAATGGATGTTTCGCTCATGTTGTCTTTGCACATTGAGATGTTCTAAATCATGTTGAAAAACTATAAAAAACTGATCGATTGGTTTATTGATCACATCCCCGCGATTATCGATAGACCCTATATATCATGGGTAGCGCAGAGATAGGCACCCAGCCTACATACCAGGGGACACTAGTACGCAGGCATAGTGCATCAAATGGCGTCGATATTTACCAAATCCATTTGCAAATACAGCTGGTACGCATCTGTTCCGCTCTTGTAAAACGACGGAATGTTGGGGGTCGGTCTAAGCTGGATGGCGGTAATGACTATTGTGTCCTATTATCTAAAGGATTGCGCCTGAAGCCATCGGCCTGGAGTGCGTGACGCGCACCCACCCGAAGCTGGAGATGCGTGGCTCGGGCTGCATACGGTGAAGCCGGCGGACGAGCCTTAGGTGTCCTAAGGCAGTGTCACGCTGGAGGTATCACACAACTTAGGGCGTTATGTGTCTGGTTACTGTTGTGGGGGGCTCAGCCCTAATATAGTTCCTGCCTCTCACAAAGCGTGACGGACCAGGAAGGCGAGGCCAGACAGCCACCACTCATTATTTAGCATGGCGTAACGCCATTTAAAGGTATTTGTTTGTGTAACTTAATGCCCATTTAAAGTTGAATCATCACGTGATGGGGTAAGGACGCTATGCGGTAGACAGGATCCCCGAGACCAATTACTACACAATAAGATCAGTGGTTGACTGGCGGGTGGGGGGATTCCTGTTTCCCACAGGGACATCCTCTCACGCTAATCGTATGTCAAACACTTCTCGTTTCTCCTTGGGCCAAAAATGTGGCTGAAAACACGAATCCACCCAGTGGCCTTCTTGACGCCCCGCGCCAGCGTGATCCCACATTCTAACCTTGTGACGTGCCCGGCGCCTGTGGCGACCCCAAGTGGTGGAAGTTGACAGTTTACGACGGGGAGGATGGGGGAGGTGGGGGTGGGTGGGGTTGGGGGGGGGGGAGGCAACTGGCGAGACGGCGACTGTGTTCTTTATGTGATGAGAGCGATGTCGCGTCGTTCATCATGTGTCGGACTGTCCGGAGAGCAGAGACTGGACACACTGTCGGCAAGGTGTTCTGTCAACCTTATAGAGACACCTGTCAACCCAATTGTCCAGCTTGCCGTCGCCTCTGGGTCTCCGCTTCACCCTCTCCCTCGGTGCCCCCCTCCCCCAATCCCACAGTCCTTCTCCGGCCCCTCTTTCTGCCACTATGTCTTGCCCCTCTCCCTGCCCCTCTCCCCTGCCACTATGTCTTGCCCCTCTCTCTGCCCCTCTCCACTGCCACTGTGTCTTGCTTCTCTCTCTGCCCCTCTCCCCTGCCACTATGTCTTGCTTCTCTCTCTGCCCCTCTCCCCTGCCACCATGTCTTGCCTCACTCTCTCTGCACCTCTTCCCTGCCACTATGTCTTGCCCCTCTCTCTGCCCCTCTCCACTGCCACTGTGTCTTGTCCCTCTTTCTGCCCCTCTCCCCTGCCACTGTGTCTTGTCCCTCTTTCTGCCCCTCTCCACTGCCACTATGTCTTGTTCCTCTCTCTGCCCCTCTCCCCTGCCACTGTGTCTTGTCCATCTTTCTGCCCCTCTCCCCTGCCACTGTGTCTTGTCCCTCTTTCTGCCCCTCTTCCCTGCCACTATGTCTGGCCCCTCTCCCCTGCCACTGTGTCTTGTCCCTCTTTCTGCCCCTCTCCCCTGCCACTGTGTCTTGTCCCTCTTTCTGCCCTTCTCCCCTGCCACTATGTCTGGCCCCTCTCCCCTGCCACTATGTCTTGTCCCTCTTTCTGCCCCTCTCCCCTGCCACTGTGTCTTGTCCCTCTTTCTGCCCCTCTCCCCTGCCACTATGTCTTGTCCCTCTTTCTGCCCGTCTCCCATGCCCCTCTCCCTTGCCACTGTGTCTTGTCCCTCTTTCTGCCCCACTCCCCTGCCACTATGTCTGGCCCCTCTCCCCTGCCACTATGTCTTGTCCATCTTTCTGCCCCTCTCCCCTGCCACTGTGTCTTGTCCCTCTTTCTGCCCCTCTCCCCTGCCACTATGTCTTGTCCCTCTTTCTGCCCCTCTCCCCTGCCACTATGTCTGGCCCCTCTCACCTGCCACTATGTCTTGTCCCTCTTTCTGCCCCTCTCCCCTGCCACTGTGTCTTGTCCCTCTTTCTGCCCCTCTCCCCTGCCACTATGTCTTGTCCCTCTTTCTGCCCCTCTCCCCTGCCACTATGTCTGGCCCCTCTCACCTGCCACTATGTCTTGTCCCTCTTTCTGCCCCTCTCCCCTGCCACTGTGTCTTGTCCCTCTTTCTGCCCCTCTCCCCTGCCGCTATGTCTTGTCCATCTTTCTGCCCCTCTCCCCTGCCACTGTGTCTTGTCCCTCTTTCTGCCCCTCTCCCCTGCCGCTATGTCTTATCCATCTTTCTGCCCCTCTCCCCTGCCACTGTGTCTTGTCCATCTTTCTGCCCCTCTCCCCTGCCACTATGTCTGGCCCCTCTCACCTGCCACTATGTCTTGTCCCTCTTTCTGCCCCTCTCCCCTGCCACTGTGTCTTGTCCATCTTTCTGCCCCTCTCCCCTGCCACTATGTCTTGTCCATCTTTCTGCCCCTCTCCCCTGCCGCTATGTCTTGTCCCTCTTTCTGCCCCTCTCCCCTGCCACTGTGTCTTGTCCATCTTTCTGCCCCTCTCCCCTGCCGCTATGTCTTGTCCATCTTTCTGCCCCTCTCCCCTGCCGCTATGTCTTGTCCATCTTTCTGCCCCTCTCCCCTGCCACTGTGTCTTGTCCATCTTTCTGCCCCTCTCCCCTGCCGCTATGTCTTGTCCATCTTTCTGCCCCTCTCCCCTGCCGCTATGTCTTGTCCATCTTTCTGCCCCTCTCCCCTGCCACTGTGTCTTGTCCATCTTTCTGCCCCTCTCCCCTGCCACTGTGTCTTGTCCATCTTTCTGCCCCTCTCCCCTGCCACTATGTCTTGTCCCTCTTTCTGCCCCTCTCCCCTGCCACTGTGTCTTGTCCATCTTTCTGCCCCTCTCCCCTGCCGCTATGTCTTGTCCATCTTTCTGCCCCTCTCCCCTGCCGCTATGTCTTGTCCATCTTTCTGCCCCTCTCCCCTGCCACTGTGTCTTGTCCATCTTTCTGCCCCTCTCCCCTGCCACTATGTCTGGCCCCTCTCACCTGCCACTATGTCTTGTCCCTCTTTCTGCCCCTCTCCCCTGCCACTGTGTCTTGTCCATCTTTCTGCCCCTCTCCCCTGCCACTATGTCTTGTCCCTCTTTCTGCCCCTCTCCCCTGCCACTGTGTCTTGTCCCTCTTTCTGCCCCTCTCCCCTGCCGCTATGTCTTGTCCATCTTTCTGCCCCTCTCCCCTGCCACTGTGTCTTGTCCATCTTTCTGCCCCTCTCCCCTGCAACTATGTCTTGTCCCTCTTTCTGCCCCTCTCCCCTGCCACTGTGTCTTGTCCATCTTTCTGCCCCTCTCCCCTGCCACTATGTCTTGTTTCACTCTTTCTGCCCCTCTCCCCTGCCACTATGTTTTGTCCCTCTTTCTGCCCCTCTCCCATGCCACTGTGTCTTGTCCGTCTTTCTGCCCCTCTCCCCTGCCACTGTGTCTTGTCCCTCTTTCTGCCCCTCTCCCCTGCCGCTGTGTCTTGTCCATCTTTCTGCCCCTCTCCCCTGCCACTATGTTTTGTCCCTCTTTCTGCCACTCTCCCCTGCCACTGTGTCTTGTCCCTCTTTCTGCCCCTCTCCCCTGCCGCTGTGTCTTGTCCATCTTTCTGCCCCTCTCCCCTGCCACTGTGTCTTGTCCATCTTTCTGCCCCTCTCCCCTGCCACTATGTCTTGTTTCACTCTTTCTGCCCCTCTCCCCTGCCACTATGTTTTGTCCCTCTTTCTGCCCCTCTCCCCTGCCACTATGTTTTGTCCCTCTTTCTGCCCCTCTCCCCTGCCACTGTGTCTTGTCCCCCTTTCTGCCCCTCTCCCCTGCCACTGTGTCTTGTCCATCTTTCTGCCCCTCTCCCATGCCACTATGTCTTGTCCCTCTTTCTGCCCCTCTCCCCTGCCACTGTGTCTTGTCCATCTTCTGCCCCTCTCCCCTGCCACTGTGTCTTGTCCATCTTTCTGCCCCTCTCCCCTGCCACTATGTCTGGCCCCTCTCCCCTGCCACTATGTCTTGTCCCTCTTTCTGCCCCTCTCCCCTGCCACTGTGTCTTGTCCATCTTTCTGCCCCTCTCCCCTGCCACTGTGTCTTGTCCATCTTTCTACCCCTCTTCCCTGCCACTGTGTCTTGTCCCTCTTTCTGCCCCTCTCCCCTGCCACTATGGCTGGCCCCTCTCCCCTGCCACTATGTCTTATCCCTCTTTCTGCCCCTCTCCCCTGCCACTGTGTCTTGTCCCTCTTTCTGCCCGTCTCCCATGCCACTATGTCTGGCCCCTCTCCCCTGCCACTGTGTCTTGTCCCTCTTTCTGCCCCTCTCCCCTGCCACTATGTCTTGTCCCTCTTTCTGCCCCTCTCCCCTGCCACTATGTCTGGCCCCTCTCCCCTGCCACTGTGTCTTGTCCATCTTTCTGCCCCTCTCCCCTGCCGCTGTGTCTTGTCCATCTTTCTGCCCCTCTCCCCTGCCACTATGTCTGGCCCCTCTCCCCTGCCACTGTGTCTTGTCCCTCTTTCTGCCCCTCTCCCCTGCCACTGTGTCTTGTCCATCTTTCTGCCCCTCTCCCCTGCCGCTGTGTCTTGTCCATCTTTCTGCCCCTCTCCCCTGCCACTGTGTCTGTCCCTCTTTCTGCCCCTCTCCCCTGCCACTATGTCTGGCCCCTCTCCCCTGCCACTGTGTCTTGTCCCTCTTTCTGCCCCTCTCCCCTGCCACTGTGTCTTGTCCATCTTTCTGCCCCTCTCCCCTGCCGCTGTGTCTTGTCCATCTTTCTGCCCCTCTCCCCTGCCACTGTGTCTGTCCCTCTTTCTGCCCCTCTCCCCTGCCACTGTGTCTGTCCCTCTTTCTGCCCCTCTCCCCTGCCACTGTGTCTTGTCCCTCTTTCTGCCCCTCTCCCCTGCCACTGTGTCTTGTCCCTCTTTCTGCCCCTCTCCCCTGCCATTGTGTCTTGTCCATCTTTCTGCCCCTCTCCCCTGCCACTATGTCTTGTCCCTCTTTCTGCCCCTCTCCCCTGCCACTGTGTCTTGTCCATCTTTCTGCCCCTCTCCCCTGCCGCTGTGTCTTGTCCCTCTTTCTGCCCCTCTCCCCTGCCACTGTGTCTTGTCCATCTTTTTGCCCCTCTCCCCTGCCGCTATGTCTTGTCCATCTTTCTACCCCTCTTCCCTGCCACTGTGTCTTGTCCCTCTTTCTGCCCCTCTCCCCTGCCACTATGTCTGGCCCCTCTCCCCTGCCACTATGTCTTATCCCTCTTTCTGCCCCTCTCCCCTGCCACTGTGTCTTGTCCCTCTTTCTGCCCGTCTCCCATGCCACTATGTCTGGCCCCTCTCCCCTGCCACTGTGTCTTGTCCCTCTTTCTGCCCCTCTCCCCTGCCACTATGTCTTGTCCCTCTTTCTGCCCCTCTCCCCTGCCACTATGTCTGGCCCCTCTCACCTGCCACTATGTCTTGTCCCTCTTTCTGCCCCTCTCCCCTGCCACTGTGTCTTGTCCATCTTTCTGCCCCTCTCCCCTGCCGCTGTATCTTGTCCATCTTTCTGCCCCTCTCCCCTGCCACTATGTCTGGCCCCTCTCCCCTGCCACTGTGTCTTGTCCCTCTTTCTGCCCCTCTCCCCTGCCACTGTGTCTTGTCCATCTTTCTGCCCCTCTCCCCTGCCGCTGTGTCTTGTCCATCTTTCTGCCCCTCTCCCCTGCCACTGTGTCTGTCCCTCTTTCTGCCCCTCTCCCCTGCCACTATGTCTGGCCCCTCTCCCCTGCCACTGTGTCTTGTCCCTCTTTCTGCCCCTCTCCCCTGCCACTGTGTCTTGTCCATCTTTCTGCCCCTCTCCCCTGCCGCTGTGTCTTGTCCATCTTTCTGCCCCTCTCCCCTGCCACTGTGTCTGTCCCTCTTTCTGCCCCTCTCCCCTGCCACTGTGTCTTGTCCCTCTTTCTGCCCCTCTCCCCTGCCACTGTGTCTTGTCCCTCTTTCTGCCCCTCTCCCCTGCCACTGTGTCTTGTCCATCTTCTGCCCCTCTCCCCTGCCACTATGTCTTGTCCCTCTTTCTGCCCCTCTCCCCTGCCACTGTGTCTTGTCCATCTTTCTGCCCCTCTCCCCTGCCGCTGTGTCTTGTCCATCTTTCTGCCCCTCTCCCCTGCCACTATGTCTGGCCCCTCTCCCCTGCCACTGTGTCTTGTCCCTCTTTCTGCCCCTCTCCCCTGCCACTGTGTCTTGTCCATCTTTCTGCCCCTCTCCCCTGCCGCTGTGTCTTGTCCATCTTTCTGCCCCTCTCCCCTGCCACTGTGTCTGTCCCTCTTTCTGCCCCTCTCCCCTGCCACTGTGTCTTGTCCATCTTTCTGCCCCTCTCCCCTGCCACTGTGTCTTGTCCATCTTTCTGCCCCTCTCCCCTGCCACTATGTCTTGTCCCTCTTTCTGCCCCTCTCCCCTGCCACTGTGTCTTGTCCCTCTTTCTGCCCCTCTCCCCTGCCACTGTGTCTTGTCCATCTTTCTGCCCCTCTCCCCTGCCGCTGTGTCTTGTCCCTCTTTCTGCCCCTCTCCCTGCCACTATGTCTTGTCCCTCTTTCTGCCCCTCTCCCCTGCCACTGTGTCTTGTCCCTCTTTCTGCCCCTCTCCCTGCCACTATGTCTTGTCCCTCTTTCTGCCCCTCTCCCCTGCCACTGTGTCTTGTCCCTCTTTCTGCCCCTCTCCCCTGCCACTGTGTCTTGTCCATCTTTCTGCCCCTCTCCCCTGCCACTGTGTCTGGCCCCTCTCCCCTGCCACTGTGTCTTGTCCCTCTTTCTGCCCCTCTCCCCTGCCACTGTGTCTTGTCCATCTTTCTGCCCCTCTCCCCTGCCACTGTGTCTTGTCCCTCTTTCTGCCCCTCTCCCCTGCCACTGTGTCTTGTCCATCTTTCTGCCCCTCTCCCCTGCCACTATGTCTTGTCCATCTTTCTGCCCCTCTCCCCTGCCACTGTGTCTTGTCCCTCTTTCTGCCCCTCTCCCCTGCCACTGTGTCTTGTCCCTCTTTCTGCCCCTCTCCCCTGCCACTGTGTCTTGTCCATCTTTCTGCCCCTCTCCCCTGCCACTGTGTCTTGTCCATCTTTCTGCCCCTCTCCCCTGCCACTGTGTCTTGTCCATCTTTCTGCCTCTCTCCCCTGCCACTGTGTCTTGTCCCTCTTTCTGCCCCTCTCCCCTGCCACTGTGTCTTGTCCCTTTTTCTGCCCCTCTCCCCTGCCACTGTGTCTTGTCCCTCTTTCTGCCCCTCTCCCCTGCCACTGTGTCTTGTCCCTCTTTCTGCCCCTCTCCCCTGCCACTGTGTCTTGTCCATCTTTCTGCCCCTCTCCCCTGCCACTGTGTCTGGCCCCTCTCCCCTGCCACTATGTCTTGTCCATCTTTCTGCCCCTCTCCCCTGCCACTATGTCTTGTCCCTCTTTCTGCCCCTCTCCCCTGCCACTGTGTCTTGTCCATCTTTCTGCCCCTCTCCCCTGCCACTGTGTCTTGTCCATCTTTCTGCCCCTCTCCCCTGCCACTGTGTCTTGTCCATCTTTCTGCCCCTCTCCCCTGCCACTGTGTCTTGTCCCTCTTTCTGCCCCTCTCCCCTGCCACTGTGTCTTGTCCCTCTTTCTGCCCCTCTCCCCTGCCACTGTGTCTTGTCCATCTTTCTGCCTCTCTCCCCTGCCACTGTGTCTTGTCCCTCTTTCTGCCCCTCTCCCCAGCCACTATGTCTTGTTTCACTCTTTCTGCCCCTCTCCCCTGCCACTGTGTCTTGTCCATCTTTCTGCCCCTCTCCCCTGCCACTATGTCTGGCCCCTCTCCCCTGCCACTATGTTTTGTCCCTCTTTCTGCCCCTCTCCCCTGCCACTGTGTCTTGTCCATCTTTCTGCCCCTCTCCCCTGCCATTATGTCTTGTCCATCTTTCTGCCCCTCTCCCCTGCCACTATGTCTGGCCCCTCTCCCCTGCCACTATGTTTTGTCCCTCTTTCTGCCCCTCTCCCCTGCCACTGTGTCTTGTCCATCTTTCTGCCCCTCTCCCCTGCCGCTGTGTCTTGTCCATCTTTCTGCCCCTCTCCCCTGCCACTATGTCTGGCCCCTCTCCCCTGCCACTATGTTTTGTCCCTCTTTCTGCCCCTCTCCCCTGCCACTGTGTCTTGTCCATCTTTCTGCCCCTCTCCCCTGCCGCTGTGTCTGGCCCCTCTCCCCTGCCACTGTATCTTGTCCATCTTTCTGCCCCTCCCCCCTGCCACTGTGTCTTGTCCCCCTTTCTGCCCCTCTCCCCTGCCACTGTGTCTTGTCCATCTTTCTGCCCCTCTCCCCTGCCACTGTGTCTTGTCCATCTTTCTGCCCCTCTCCCCTGCCACTGTGTCTTGTCCCTCTTTCTGCCCCTCTCCCCTGCCACTGTGTCTTGTCCCTCTTTCTGCCCCTCTCCCCTGCCACTGTGTCTTGTCCCTCTTTCTGCCCCTCTCCCCTGCCACTGTGTCTTGTCCCTCTTTCTGCCCCTCTCCCCTGCCACTGTGTCTTGTCCATCTTTCTGCCCCTCTCCCCTGCCACTGTGTCTTGTCCATCTTTCTGCCCCTCTCCCCTGCCACTATGTCTGGCCCCTCTCCCCTGCCACTATGTTTTGTCCCTCTTTCTGCCCCTCTCCCCTGCCACTGTGTCTTGTCCATCTTTCTGCCCCTCTCCCCTGCCATTATGTCTTGTCCATCTTTCTGCCCCTCTCCCCTGCCATTATGTCTTGTCCATCTTTCTGCCCCTCTCCCCTGCCATTATGTCTGGCCCCTCTCCCCTGCCACTGTGTCTTGTCCATCTTTCTGCCCCTCTCCCCTGCCATTATGTCTGGCCCCTCTCCCCTGCCACTGTGTCTTGTCCATCTTTCTGCCCCTCTCCCTGCCACTATGTCTTGTCCCTCTTTCTGCCCCTCTCCCCTGCCACTGTGTCTTGTCCATCTTTCTGCCCCTCTCCCCTGCCACTATGTTTTGTCCCTCTTTCTGCCCCTCTCCCCTGCCACTGTGTCTTGTCCATCTTTCTGCCCCTCTCCCCTGCCACTGTGTCTTGTCCATCTTTCTGCCCCTCTCCCCTGCCACTATGTCTTGTTTCACTCTTTCTGCCCCTCTCCCCTGCCACTGTGTCTTGTCCATCTTTCTGCCCCTCTCCCCTGCCACTATGTCTTGTTTCACTCTTTCTGCCCCTCTCCCCTGCCACTGTGTCTTGTCCATCTTTCTGCCCCTCTCCCCTGCCACTATGTCTTGTCCATCTTTCTGCCCCTCTCCCCTGCCACTGTGTCTTGTCCCCCTTTCTGCCCCTCTCCCCTGCCACTGTGTCTTGTCCATCTTTCTGCCCCTCTCCCCTGCCACTATGTCTGGCCCCTCTCCCCTGCCACTATGTCTTGTCCCCCTTTCTGCCCCTCTCCCCTGCCACTGTGTCTTGTCCATCTTTATGCCCCTCTCCCCTGCCACTATGTCTGGCCCCTCTCCCCTGCCACTGTGTCTTGTCCCCCTTTCTGCCCCTCTCCCCTGCCACTGTGTCTTGTCCATCTTTCTGCCCCTCTCCCCTGCCACTATGTCTTGTCCATCTTTCTGCCCCTCTCCCCTGCCACTGTGTCTTGTCCCTCTTTCTGCCCCTCTCCCCTGCCACTGTGTCTTGTCCATCTTTCTGCCCCTCTCCCCTGCCACTATGTCTTGTCCATCTTTCTGCCCCTCTCCCCTGCCACTGTGTCTTGTCCATCTTTCTGCCCCTCTCCCCTGCCACTGTGTCTTGTCCATCTTTCTGCCCCTCTCCCCTGCCACTGTGTCTTGTCCATCTTTCTGCCCCTCTCCCCTGCCACTGTGTCTTGTCCATCTTTCTGCCCCTCTCCCCTGCCACTGTGTCTTGTCCCTCTTTCTGCCCCTCTCCCCTGCCACTATGTTTTGTCCCTCTTTCTGCCCCTCTCCCCTGCCACTGTGTCTTGTCCATCTTTCTGCCCCTCTCCCCTGCCGCTGTGTCTGTCCCCTCTCCCCTGCCACTGTGTCTTGTCCCTCTTTCTGCCCCTCTCCCCTGCCACTGTGTCTTGTCCATCTTTCTGCCCCTCTCCCCTGCCACTGTGTCTTGTCCCTCTTTCTGCCCCTCTCCCCTGCCACTGTGTCTTGTCCATCTTTCTGCCCCTCTCCCCTGCCACTGTGTCTTGTCCATCTTTCTGCCCCTCTCCCCTGCCACTGTGTCTTGTCCATCTTTCTGCCCCTCTCCCCTGCCACTGTGTCTTGTCCCTCTTTCTGCCCCTCTCCCCTGCCACTGTGTCTTGTCCATCTTTCCGCCCCTCTCCCCTGCCACTATGTCTGGCCCCTCTCCCCTGCCACTATGTCTTGTCCCTCTTTCTGCCCCTCTCCCCTGCCACCATGTCTTGTCCATCTTTCTGCCCCTCTTCCCTGCCACTGTGTCTTGTCCATCTTTCTGCCCCTCTCCCCTGCCACTATGTCTGGCCCCTCTCCCCTGCCACTATGTCTTGTCCATCTTTCTGCCCCTCTCCCCTGCCACTGTGTCTTGTCCATCTTTCTGCCCCTCTTCCCTGCCACTGTGTCTTGTCCCTCTTTCTGCCCCTCTCCCCTGCCACTGTGTCTTGTCCATCTTTCTGCCCCTCTCCCCTGCCACTGTGTCTTGTCCCTCTTTCTGCCCCTCTCCCCTGCCACTGTGTCTTGTCCCTCTTTCTGCCCCTCTCCCCTGCCACTGTGTCTTGTCCATCTTTCTGCCCCTCTCCCCTGCCACTATGTTTTGTCCCTCTTTCTGCCCCTCTCCCCTGCCACTGTGTCTTGTCCCTCTTTCTGCCCCTCTCCCCTGCCACTGTGTCTTGTCCATCTTTCTGCCCCTCTCCCCTGCCACTATGTTTTGTCCCTCTTTCTGCCCCTCTCCCCTGCCACTGTGTCTTGTCCATCTTTCTGCCCCTCTCCCCTGCCACTATGTCTTGTCCCTCTTTCTGCCCCTCTCCCCTGCCACTGTGTCTTGTCCATCTTTCTGCCCCTCTCCCCTGCCACTGTGTCTTGTCCATCTTTCTGCCCCTCTCCCCTGCCACTATGTTTTGTCCCTCTTTCTGCCCCTCTCCCCTGCCACTGTGTCTTGTCCATCTTTCTGCCCCTCTCCCCTGCCACTGTGTCTTGTCCCTCTTTCTGCCCCTCTCCCCTGCCACTGTGTCTTGTCCATCTTTCTGCCCCTCTCCCCTGCCACTGTGTCTTGTCCCTCTTTCTGCCCCTCTCCCCTGCCACTGTGTCTGGCCCCTCTCCCCTGCCACTGTGTCTGGCCCCTCTCCCCTGCCACTATGTCTGGCCCCTCTCCCCTGCCACTGTGTCTTGTCCATCTTTCTGCCCCTCTCCCCTGCCACTGTGTCTTGTCCATCTTTCTGCCCCTCTCCCCTGCCACTGTGTCTTGTCCATCTTTCTGCCCCTCTCCCCTGCCACTGTGTCTTGTCCCTCTTTCTGCCCCTCTCCCCTGCCACTGTGTCTTGTCCCTCTTTCTGCCCCTCTCCCCTGCCACTGTGTCTTGTCCATCTTTCTGCCCCTCTCCCTGCCACTATGTCTTGTCCCTCTTTCTGCCCCTCTCCCCTGCCACTGTGTCTTGTCCATCTTTCTGCCCCTCTCCCCTGCCACTATGTCTTGTCCCTCTTTCTGCCCTTCTCCCCTGCCACTGTGTCTTGTCCATCTTTCTGCCCCTCTCCCCTGCCACTATGTCTTGTCCCTCTTTCTGCCCCTCTCCCCTGCCACTGTGTCTTGTCCCTCTTTCTGCCCCTCTCCCTGCCACTATGTCTTGTCCCTCTTTCTGCCCCTCTCCCCTGCCACTGTGTCTTGTCCATCGTTCTGCCCCTCTCCCCTGCCACTATGTCTTGTCCCTCTTTCTGCCCCTCTCCCCTGCCACTGTGTCTTGTCCCTCTTTCTGCCCCTCTCCCTGCCACTATGTCTTGTCCCTCTTTCTGCCCCTCTCCCCTGCCATTGTGTCTTGTCCATCTTTCTGCCCCTCTCCCCTGCCACTGTGTCTGTCCCCTCTCCCCTGCCCCTCTCCCCTGCCACTATGTCTTGTCCCTCTTTCTGCCCCTCTCCCCTGCCGCTATGTCTTGTCCATCTTTCTGCCCCTCTCCCCTGCCGCTATGCATTGTCCATCTTTCTGCCCCTCTCCCCTGCCACTATGTCTTGTCCCTCTTTCTGCCACTGTGTCTTGTCCATCTTTCTGCCCCTCTCCCCTGCCACTATGTCTTGTCCCTCTTTCTGCCCCTCTCCCCTGCCACTGTGTCTTGTCCCTCTTTCTGCCCCTCTCCCTGCCACTATGTCTTGTCCCTCTTTCTGCCCCTCTCCCCTGCCACTGTGTCTTGTCCATCTTTCTGCCCCTCTCCCCTGCCACTGTGTCTGTCCCCTCTCCCCTGCCCCTCTCCCCTGCCACTATGTCTTGTCCCTCTTTCTGCCCTTCTCCCCTGCCACTGTGTCTTGTCCATCTTTCTGCCCCTCTCCCCTGCCGCTATGCATTGTCCATCTTTCTGCCCCTCTCCCCTGCCACTGTGTCTTGTCCATCTTTCTGCCCCTCTCCCCTGCCACTGTGTCTGTCCCCTCTCCCCTGCCCCTCTCCCCTGCCACTATGTCTTGCCCCTCTCCCTGCCCCTCTCCCCTGCCACTATGTCTTGCCCCTCTCCCTGCTACTATGTCTTGCCCCTCTCCCTGCCCCTCTCCCCTGCCACTATGTCTTGCCCCTCTCCCTGCCCCTCTCCCCTGCCACTGTGTCTTGTCCCTCTTTCTGCCCCTCTCCCCTGCCACTGTGTCTGGTCCCTCTCTCTGCCCCTCGCCCCTGCCACTATGTCTTGCCCCTCTCCCTGCCCCTCTCCCCTGCCACTGTGTCTTGTCCCTCTTTCTGCCCATCTCCCCTGCCATTATGTCTTGTCCCTCTTTCTGCCCCTCTCCCCTGCCGCTATGTCTTTCCATCTTTCTACCCCTCTTCCCTGCCACTGTGTCTGTCCCCTCTCCCCTGCCACTATGTCTTGTCCCTCTTTCTGCCCCTCTCCCCTGCCACTGTGTCTTGTCCATCTTTCTGCCCCTCTCCCCTGCCACTATGTCTTGTCCCTCTTTCTGCCCCTCTCCCCTGCCACTGTGTCTTGTCCATCTTTCTGCCCCTCTCCCCTGCCACTGTGTCCTGTCCCTTTTTCTGCCCCTCTCCCCTGCCACTGTGTCTTGTCCATCTTTCTGCCCCTCTCCCCTGCCACTATATCTTGTCCCTCTTTCTGCCCCTCTCCCCTGCCACTCTGTCTTGTCCATCTTTCTGCCCCTCTCCCCTGCCACTGTGTCCTGTCCCTTTTTCTGCCCCTCTCCCCTGCCACTGTGTCTTGTCCATCTTTCTACCCCTCTTCCCTGCCACTATGTCTTGTCCCTCTTTCTGCCCCTCTTCCCTGCCACTGTGTCTTGTCCCTCTTTCTGCCCCTCTCCCCTGCCACTGTGTCTGGTCCATCTTTCTGCCCCTCTCCCCTGCCACTGTGTCTGTCCCCTCTCCCCTGCCACTATGTCTTGTCCCTCTTTCTGCCCCTCTCCCCTGCCACTGTGTCTTGTCCATCTTTCTGCCCCTCTCCCCTGCCACTGTGTCCTGTCCCTTTTTCTGGCCCTCTCCCCTGCCACTGTGCCTGGCCCCTCTCCCCTGCCACTGTGTCTTGTCCCTCTTTCTGCCCCTCTCCCCTGCCACTGTGTCTTGTCCATCTTTCTGCCCCTCTCCCCTGCCACTATGCCTGGCCCCTCTCCCCTGCCACTATGTCTTGTCCCTCTTTCTGCCCCTCTCCCCTGCCACTGTGTCTTGTCCATCTTTCTGCCCCTCTCCCCTGCCATTATGTCTTGTTTCACTCTTTCTGCCCCTCTCATCTGCCACTGTGTCTGGTCCATCTTTCTGCCCCTCTCCCCTGCCACTATGTCTGGCCCCTCTCCCCTGCCACTATGTCTTATCCCTCTTTCTGCCCCTCTCCCCTGCCACTATGTCTGGCCCCTCTCCCCTGCCACTATGTCTTGTCCCTCTTTCTGCCCCTCTCCCTGCCACTATGTCTTGTCCCTCTTTCTGCCCCTCTCCCCTGCCACTGTGTCTTGTCCATCTTTCTGCCCCTCTCCCCTGCCACTGTGTCTTGTCCCTCTTTCTGCCCCTCTCCCCTGCCACTGTGTCTTGTCCATCTATCTGCCCCTCTCCCCTGTCACTGTGTCTGGCCCCTCTTCCCTGCCACTATGTCTGGCCCCTCTCCCTGCCCCTCTCCCCTGCCACTATGTCTGGCCCCTCTCCCTGCCCCTCTCCCCTGCCACTATGTCTTGCCCCTCTCCCTGCCCCTCTCCCCTGCCACTATGTCTTGCCCCTCTCCCTGCCCCTCTCCCCTGCCACTATGTCTTGCCCCTCTCCCTGCCCCTCTCCCCTGCCACTATGTCTTGCCCCTCTCCCTGCCCCTCTCCCCTGCCACTATGTCTTGCCCCTCTCCCTGCCCCTCTCCCCTGCCACTATGTCTTGCCCCTCTCCCTGCCCATCTCCCCTGCCATTATGTCTTGTCCCTCTTTCTGCCCCTCTCCCCTGCCACTGTGTCTGGTCCCTCTCTCTGCCCCTCGCCCCTGCCACTATGTCTTGCCACTCTCCCTGCCCCTCTCCCCTGCCACGATGTCTTTCCCCTCTCTCTGCCCCGTTCCCCTGCCACTATATGTCTTGTCCCTCTCTCTGCCCCTCGCACCTGCCACTATGTCTTGCCCCTCTCTCTGCCGATTTCCCCTGCCACTAGGTCTTGCCCCTCTCTGTGCCCCTCTCCCCTGCCACTATGTCTTGCCCCTCTCTGTGCCCCTCTCCCCTGCCACTATGTCTTTCCCCTCTCTCTGCCCCGTTCTCCTGCCACTATATGTCTTGGCCCTCTCTCTGCCCCTCGCCCCTGCCATTATGTCTTGCCCCTCTCCCCTGCCACTATGTCTTGCCCCTCTCCCCTGCCGCTATGTCTTCTCCCTCTCCCCTGCCACTATGTCTTGCCCCTCTCTCTGCCCTCTCCCCTGCCCTCTCCCCTGCCACTATGTATTGCCCCTCTCTCTGCCCCTCTCCCCTGCCGCTATGTCTTCCCCCCCCCCCACCCCCCTCTTCTGCCCCTCCTCTCATACACACACGTGCACTGATGTACAACTAGGGAGTCACCGTTAACCCCTCGCGAACTGATTGCCCAAATCGCCCTGCTCCACGGCTAGGGTTGCCCCCCCCCCTTCCCACACCGATATCCCCACCACCACCCACTCACTAACAGCCCAAACTAAGCATTTTCTCATGTTAGGTAGAAATCGCACAGCAACACAGAGATATATTAGCTGGGCTCCAGTTAAACCCCCCCCCGCCCGCCCCCAACCCCTGCCGGGCTAAACGTTATGTCATTTGATTTTTTGCAGGGTTTAAGGTAGGACGACCCGCCAATCCCCCCCCCTGATCCCCAACTCCTAAACGTATTACAACGTAAAGACCCCCCCCCCCACACACACACACCCACACACACATAGACTTTGCTCTATCCCACCTCACCCACATACTTCAAGGGTTCGTTTGGTACACCGGAACTTTATGCTTGCACAATCTTTTAGTCCTTCAACCACAGCCACCTCGCGTTCATTTGCCCCTCCCCCAACCCATTCCCCCGCCGCTACACACACAGATATACGCTTGGGTCGGATGCTCACCCCCGCCCTCGCCCTCCCCCACCACCCCCCTGCACCCACAGATATAAACCTGGGTCCGGTGACCACCCTCGCCCCCACCCTCGCCTCGGTTAGGGTATCCCGGTCAGGACATTGGTCCGCCACTGCACCCCCATGTACTGGCCCGACACCTGTCTCCACCCCCCCCCCCCCCGCCAGGATGCGCAATGGTGTGATATTAACCTCCTGCCAGCTGGTCACTGGCGGGCACGCCGGCCACGCGTGTCTATGGACGGCCAGTACAACATTTATTGGTGAATTATTGATATTATCATATTATTAAATATGACGCAAACAACTACACTATGTTGGAATCAATTATTGATAGCAATACACATATTTCTGACATTCGACACAGATCAATATCTATTTTTTATGATTTAAGGAAACAGGTTCTAGGCTTGGGGATTAAATATGTTGCTGGCTTTCCATACGCTCATGGTCACTCGCGGACAAAGACGTGACGCCCACATGTTAACGGAATGGAATGTTGGTGTTTTAGGCCACTTTTGTGCACATACAGGCTAAATTGGGCCAAGGAACCTCCCGAGACGATGAAGGATGAAGGAATGAAACATGCCCCAGATAAGGTGCACTAGCCCGGATTCGAACCCAGGACCTATTACATGTTAACGGACAGGAGAGCATGTCCGGGTTAAGGTGAAATCGATGACCATCGAAAAACTAGATACCCACTGTACAGAGGCCGACCCTTGGCCGCTCAGTCTGTCCACAACCAGCTGGTGCCTCTGTTATAACAGGCTGGTCCCGGTACCAACCTAAGACCTCGCGTCGAACCAACCTGATGCCATTGCAATGTCAAACATCAACTTCCATCTGCTACTGATATAATATTAATGTTATAGGCAATCAAACATTGTTCAGAGCGTTTACCGTTGTCATGGTGATGGTAATTGTGGCCCTTGGGGGGAGGGGGGGGGCGCTATTGCTTGGCAACGCGAGTGACGCTGTGATCTGGATAGAAGTGTCCGCCGATGGTTATAACACGGGAGGCTGACGGAAGGTGTGATGTGACCGGCCCAGCTGCTGCGGCTGCTGCGGGGGCGGCTGGCTGGCTGGCTGGCTGGCTGCCTGGCTGCTGGAGCTGGAGCTCACCCCCTCATGATGATCGACCCTCAATGGCTGGCGCATTCCCCCCCCCCCCCCCCCCATCGCCTTCTCTCCCACCTCTTCTAGGAATACCTCGTGTTGTAGCACGCGGGCGCACCCCCCGCTCTGTGGGGCGGCCAGTCAGTCACTCACCCGTCAGTCACTCCCACAGGACGTGTTACAGCGAGGAGTGAGATCAGCTGATCGGGCGTGCACCGGCCGGGCCTTATGTCACAATAACCGCTCCGTCCACGTGGTTCTAAGGATATCAACCACGGAACACTGCCGACACGACTTGGACATAATCCAGAGACCTTTGTCTGAGCCCCGCGTCTCCCCTGGTTACGGCCGCCTCGCTGGGTTACAGACAGGGCTGAGGGGGGCACATACAGGGTCGCTATGACGGGATGTACTGCCCACAAAGCGGAAGTGACCGTGACCTTCTCTTTCAGTGATAAAAACGGATTAAAACCGCCCGTAGACGGTAAGTGTACACTGACTGCGGTCCCGTGTCTCCGTGTCACGTGACCAGACGTGACACGGGCTGAGTGTTGCCATGTCGGGGGCGGAGTGGGGGCGGACCCCCAACACATGCACGGCTTGCAGCTTCCTTTGTCCTGTGTGGTAATGTGTAGCTTAGCATTTACATTATAACGCTTTTTATTGGTTTTTGAGACAACCTTGAGACAACCTTGTCTAACGCTGTATCAATGCTGAAAGTAAACAAGACGACGCGTTATTTGTCGTCCATTACCAACTCTCTAACGAAAGTATCGTCGTGCTTTCAGGCCACGATGAAAGATGTGTCCTCTCCAGCTGTGTCCTCTCCAGCCGTGTCCTCTCTCCAGCTGTGTCCTCTCTCCAGCTGTGTCCTCTCCAGCCGTGTCCTCTCTCCAGCTGTGTCCTCTCCACCTGTGTCCTCTCCAGCCGTGTTCTGTCTCCAGCTGTGTTCTCTCCAGCTGTGTCCTCTCTCCAGCCGTGTCCTCTCCAGCTGTGTCCTCTCCAGCCGTGTCCTCTCTCCAGCTGTGTCCTCTCTCCAGCTGTGTCCTCTCTCCAGCTGTGTCCTCTCTCCAGCTGTGTTCTCTCTCCTTGGCCTGACCCTCCCTCCCACGCTTTGTAACATCTCGGGTTTTGACCATTCAACGACAAATATTCATACTTACCACGATAAATAACGATATGCCTTATGGCAGCTCAAATAAAGTTTGTGGATGTAATTAAGATATCAGAAAACTATTTATGTGAACGTGGACGATGCTATCACGAAATTAATTATTTAATAATGCATGTAAATAAAAGAGATACAAAATCGATGAAATGTTTATATACCTATGTTATGAACGTTATGTAGAAATATCGATAAATTGCCGATGAACTAACTTCCTGGCACCTTTCTTTAGACGAAATAACTGTTGTTTGCTTCAGATGGGGACGAGGTATCCCTGATGTACTCCAGACACGAGGTAAGTGTCCAGGGTGGTCTCCCCTTGTACCGGGGACACTGAGAGGGCTCGGAGGGGGTGGGGGGGGCACATTCCTATGTGTACACTATTGGTCACATACCTATGTGTAGCGTCATCTACACTGACCACATACCTGTGTTTAGCGTCATCTACACTGACCACATACCTGTGTGTAGCGTCATCTACACTGGCCACATACCTATGTGTAGCGTCATCTACACTGGCCACATACCTATTGTAGCGTCATCTACACTGGCCACATACCTATGTGTAGCGTCATCTACACTGACCACATACCTATGGGTAGAGACATTTACATTGGCCACATACCTATGTGTAGCGTCATCTACACTGACCACATACCTATGTGTAACGCCTTACACTGACCACATACCTATGTGTAGCGTCATCTACACTGGCCACATACCTATGTGTAGCGCCTTACACTGACCACATACCTATGTGTAGCGTCATCTACACTGACCACATACCCATGTGTAGCGTCATATACACTGACCACATACCTATGTGTAGCGTCATCTACACTGACCACATACCTATGTGTGGCGTCATCTACACTGACCACATACCTATGGGTAGAGACATCTACACTGACCACATACCTATGTGTATCGTCATCTACACTGACCACACACCTATGTGTAGCGTCATATACACTGACCACATACCTATGTGTAGCGTCATCTACACTGACCACATACCTATGTATAGCGTCATATACACTGACCACATACCCATGTGTAGCGTCATCTACACTGACCACATACCTATGTGTAGCGTCATCTACACTGGCCACATACCTATGGGTAGAGACATCTACACTGACCACATACCTATGTGTAGCGTCATCTACACTGACCACATACCTATGTGTAGCGTCATCTACACTGACCACACACCTATGTGTAGCGTCATATACACTGACCACATACCCATGTGTAGCGTCATCTACACTGACCACATACCTATGTGTAGCGTCATCTACACTGGCCACATACCTATGGGTAGAGACATCTACACTGACCACATACCTATGTGTAGCGTCATCTACACTGACCACACACCTATGTGTAGCGTCATATACACTGACCACATACCCATGTGTAGCGTCATATACACTGACCACATACCTATGTGTAGCGTCATCTACACTGGCCACATACCTATGTGTAGCGTCATATACACTGACCACATACCTATGTGTAGCGTCATCTACACTGACCACACACCTATGTGTAGCGTCATATACACTGACCACATATCTATGTGTAGCGCCTTACACTGACCACATACCTATGTGTAGCGTCATCTACACTGGCCACATACCTATGGGTAGAGACATTTACATTGGCCACATACCTATGTGTAGCGTCATCTACACTGACCACATACCTATGTGTAGCGTCATCTACACTGGCCACATACCTATGTGTAGCGTCATCTACACTGACCACATACCTATGTGTAGCGTCATCTACACTGGCCACATACCTATGTGTAGCGCCTTACACTGACCACATACCTATGTGTAGCGTCATCTACCCTGGCCACATACCTATGGGTAGAGACATTTACATTGGCCACATACCTATGTGTAGCGTCATCTACACTGACCACATACCTATGTGTAGCGTCATCTACACTGGCCACATACCTATGTGTAGCGTCATCTACACTGACCACATACCTATGTGTAGCGTCATCTACACTGGCCACATACCTATGTGTAGCGTCATCTACACTGACCACATACCTATGTGTAGCGTCATCTACACTGACCACATACCTATGTGTAGCGCCTTACACTGACCACATACCTATGTGTAGCGTCATCTACACTGACCACATACCTATGTGTAGCGTCATCTACACTGGTCACATACCTATGTGTAGCGTCATCTACACTGACCACATACCTATGTGTAGCGTCATCTACACTGACCACATACCTATGTGTAGCGCCTTACACTGACCACATACCTATGTGTAGCGTCATCTACACTGACCACATACCTATGTGTAGCGTCATCTACACTGGCCACATACCTATGTGTAGCGCCTTACACTGACCACATACCTATGTGTAGCGTCATCTACACTGACCACATACCTATGTGTAGCGTCATCTACACTGGTCACATACCTATGTGTAGCGTCATCTACACTGACCACATACCTATGTGTAGCGTCATCTACACTGACCACATACCTATGTGTAGCGCCTTACACTGACCACATACCTATGTGTAGCGTCATCTACACTGGCCACATACCTATGTGTAGCGTCATCTACGCTGACCACATACCTATGTGTAGCGTCATCTACACTGGCCACATACCTATGTGTAGCGTCATCTACGCTGACCACATGCCTATGGGTAGAGACATCTACACTGACCACATACCTATGTGTAGCGTCATCTACACGGGCCACATACCTATGTGTAGCGCCTTACACTGACCACATACCTATGTGTAGCGTCATCTACACTGACCACATACCTATGTGTAGCGTCATCTACACTGACCACATACCTATGTGTAGCGCCTTACACTGACCACATACCTATGTGTAGCGTCATCTACACTGACCACATACCTATGTGTAGCGTCATCTACACTGGTCACATACCTATGTGTAGCGTCATCTACACTGACCACATACCTATGTGTAGCGTCATCTACACTGACCACATACCTATGTGTAGCGCCTTACACTGACCACATACCTATGTGTAGCGTCATCTACACTGACCACATACCTATGTGTAGCGTCATCTACACTGACCACACACCTATGTGTAGCGTCATATACACTGACCACATACCCATGTGTAGCGTCATCTACACTGACCACATACCTATGTGTAGCGTCATCTACACTGGCCACATACCTATGGGTAGAGACATCTACACTGACCACATACCTATGTGTAGCGTCATCTACACTGACCACACACCTATGTGTAGCGTCATATACACTGACCACATACCCATGTGTAGCGTCATATACACTGACCACATACCTATGTGTAGCGTCATCTACACTGGCCACATACCTATGTGTAGCGTCATATACACTGACCACATACCTATGTGTAGCGTCATCTACACTGACCACACACCTATGTGTAGCGTCATATACACTGACCACATATCTATGTGTAGCGCCTTACACTGACCACATACCTATGTGTAGCGTCATCTACACTGGCCACATACCTATGGGTAGAGACATTTACATTGGCCACATACCTATGTGTAGCGTCATCTACACTGACCACATACCTATGTGTAGCGTCATCTACACTGGCCACATACCTATGTGTAGCGTCATCTACACTGACCACATACCTATGTGTAGCGTCATCTACACTGGCCACATACCTATGTGTAGCGCCTTACACTGACCACATACCTATGTGTAGCGTCATCTACCCTGGCCACATACCTATGGGTAGAGACATTTACATTGGCCACATACCTATGTGTAGCGTCATCTACACTGACCACATACCTATGTGTAGCGTCATCTACACTGGCCACATACCTATGTGTAGCGTCATCTACACTGACCACATACCTATGTGTAGCGTCATCTACACTGGCCACATACCTATGTGTAGCGTCATCTACACTGACCACATACCTATGTGTAGCGTCATCTACACTGACCACATACCTATGTGTAGCGCCTTACACTGACCACATACCTATGTGTAGCGTCATCTACACTGACCACATACCTATGTGTAGCGTCATCTACACTGGTCACATACCTATGTGTAGCGTCATCTACACTGACCACATACCTATGTGTAGCGTCATCTACACTGACCACATACCTATGTGTAGCGCCTTACACTGACCACATACCTATGTGTAGCGTCATCTACACTGACCACATACCTATGTGTAGCGTCATCTACACTGGCCACATACCTATGTGTAGCGCCTTACACTGACCACATACCTATGTGTAGCGTCATCTACACTGACCACATACCTATGTGTAGCGTCATCTACACTGGTCACATACCTATGTGTAGCGTCATCTACACTGACCACATACCTATGTGTAGCGTCATCTACACTGACCACATACCTATGTGTAGCGCCTTACACTGACCACATACCTATGTGTAGCGTCATCTACACTGGCCACATACCTATGTGTAGCGTCATCTACGCTGACCACATACCTATGTGTAGCGTCATCTACACTGGCCACATACCTATGTGTAGCGTCATCTACGCTGACCACATGCCTATGGGTAGAGACATCTACACTGACCACATACCTATGTGTAGCGTCATCTACACGGGCCACATACCTATGTGTAGCGCCTTACACTGACCACATACCTATGTGTAGCGTCATCTACACTGACCACATACCTATGTGTAGCGTCATCTACACTGACCACATACCTATGTGTAGCGCCTTACACTGACCACATACCTATGTGTAGCGTCATCTACACTGACCACATACCTATGTGTAGCGTCATCTACACTGGTCACATACCTATGTGTAGCGTCATCTACACTGACCACATACCTATGTGTAGCGTCATCTACACTGACCACATACCTATGTGTAGCGCCTTACACTGACCACATACCTATGTGTAGCGTCATCTACACTGGCCACATACCTATGTGTAGCGTCATCTACGCTGACCACATACCTATGTGCAGCGTCATCTACACTGGCCACATACCTATGTGTAGCGTCATCTACGCTGACCACATGCCTATGGGTAGAGACATCTACACTGACCACATACCTATGTGTAGCGTCATCTACACGGGTCACATACCTATGTGTAGCGCCTTACACTGACCACATACCTATGTGTAGCGTCATCTACACTGACCACATACCTATGTGTAGCGTCATCTACACTGGCCACATACCTATGTGTAGCGTCATCTACGCTGACCACATGCCTATGGGTAGAGACATCTACACTGACCACATACCTATGTGTAGCGTCATCTACACTGACCACATACCTATGTGTGGCGTCATCTACGCTGACCACATGCCTATGGGTAGAGACATCTACACTGACCACATACCTATGTGTAGCGTCATATACACTGACCACATACCTATGTGTAGCGTCATCTACACTGACCACATACCTATGTGTAGCGCCTTACACTGACCACATACCTATGTGTAGCGTCATCTACACTGACCACACACCTATGTGTAGCGCCTTACACTGACCACATACCTTTGTGTAGCGTCATCTACACTGACCACATACCTATGTGTAGCGCCTTACACTGACCACATACCTATGTGTAGCGTCATCTACACTGACCACATACCTATGGGTAGCGTCATCTACAATGACCACACACCTATGTGTAGCGTCATCTACACTGACCACATACCTATGTGTGGCGTCATCTACACTGACCACATACCTATGTGTAGCGCCTTACACTGACCACATACCTATGTGTAGCGTCATCTACACTGACCACACACCTGTGTGTAGCGTCATCTACACTGACCACATACCTATGTGTGGCGTCATCTACACTGACCACACACCTATGTGTAGCGTCATCTACACTGACCACATACCTATGTGTAGCGTCATCTACACTGACCACATACCTATGTGTAGCGCCTTACACTGACCACATACCTATGTGTAGCGTCATCTACGCTGACCACATACCTATGGGTAGAGACATCTACACTGACCACATACCTGTGTGTAGCGTCATCTACACTGACCACATACCTATGTGTAGCGTCATCTACACTGACCACATACCTATGTGTAGCGTCATCTACACTGACCACACCTATGTGTAGCGTCATATACACTGACCACACACCTATGGGTAGAGACATCTACACTGGCCACATACCTATGTGTAGCGTCATCTACACTGACCACATACCTATGTGTGGCGTCATCTACACTGGCCACATACCTATGTGTAGCGTCATCTACACTGACCACATACCTATGTGTGGCGTCATCTACACTGACCACATACCTATGTGTAGCGTCATCTACACTGACCACACCTATGTGTAGCGTCATATACACTGACCACACACCTATGGGTAGAGACATCTACACTGACCACATACCTATGTGTAGCGTCATCTACACTGACCACATACCTATGTGTAGCGTCATCTACACTGGCCACATACCTATGTGTGGCGTCATCTACACTGACCACATACCTATGTGTAGCGCCTTACACTGACCACATACCTATGTGTAGCGTCATCTACACTGACCACACACCTATGTGTAGCGTCATCTACACTGACCACATACCTATGTGTGGCGTCATCTACACTGACCACACACCTATGTGTAGCGTCATCTACACTGACCACATACCTATGTGTAGCGTCATCTACACTGACCACACACCTATGTTTAGCGTCATCTACACTGACCACATACCTATGTGTGGCGTCATCTACGCTGACCACACACCTATGTGTAGCGTCATCTACACTGACCACACACCTATGTGTAGCGCCTTACACTGGCCACATACCTATGGGTAGAGACATCTACACTGACCACATACCTATGTGTAGCGTCATCTACACTGACCACATACCTATGTGTAGCGTCATCTACACTGACCACACACATATGTGTAGCGTCATCTACCCTCCCACATACCTATGTGTAGCGTCATCTACACTGGCCACATACCTATATGTAGCGTCATCTACACTGACCACATACCTATGTGTAGCGTCATCTACACTGGCCACATACCTATGTGTAGCGTCATCTACACTGGCCACATACCTATGTGTAGCGTCATCTACACTGGCCACATACCTAGGTGTAGCGTCATCTACACTGACCACATACCTATGTGTAGCGTCATCTACACTGGCCACATACCTATGTGTAGCGTCATCTACACTGCCCACATACCTATGTGTAGCGTCATCTACACTGGCCACATACCTATGTGTAGCGTCATCTACACTGGCCACATACCTATGTGTAGCGTCATCTACACTGGCCACATACCTATGTGTAGCGTCATCTACACTGACCACATACCTATGTGTAGCGTCATATACACTGGCCACATACCTATGTGTAGCGTCATCTACACTGGCCACATACCTATGTGTAGCGTCATCGACACTGACCACATACCTATGTGTAGCGTCATCTACACTGGCCACATACCTATGTGTAGCGTCATCTACACTGACCACATACCTATGTGTAGCGTCATATACACTGGCCACATACCTATGTGTAACGTCATCTACTGACCACATATCTATGGGTAGAGACATCTACGCTGACCACATACCTATGTGTAGCGTCATCTACACTGACCACATACCTATGTGTAGCGTCATCTACTGACTACATATCTATGGGTAGAGACATCTACGCTGACCACATACCTATGTGTAGCGTCATCTACACTGACCACATACCTATGTGTAGCGTCATCTACACTGGCCACATACCTATTGTAGCGTCATCTACACTGGCCACATACCTATGTGTAGCGTCATCTACACTGACCACATACCTATGTGTAGCGTCATATACACTGGCCACATACCTATGTGTAGCGTCATCTACACTGGCCACATACCTATGTGTAGCGTCATCTACACTGGCCACATACCTATGTGTAGCGTCATCTACACTGACCACATACCTATGTGTAGCGTCATATACACTGGCCACATACCTATGTGTAGCGTCATCTACTGACCACATATCTATGGGTAGAGACATCTACGCTGACCACATACATATGTGTAGCGTCATCTACACTGACCACATACCTATGTGTAGAGACATCTACACTGACCACATACCTATGTGTAGCGTCATCTACACTGACCACATACCTATGTGTAGCGTCATCTACACTGACCATATACCTATGTGTAGCGTCATCTACACTGGCCACATACCTATGTGTAGCGTCATCTACTGACCACATACCTATGTGTAGCGCCTTACACTGACCACATACCTATGTGTAGCGCCTTACACTGACCACATACCTATGTGTAGCGTCATCTACTGACCACATATCTATGGGTAGAGACATCTACGCTGACCACATACCTATGTGTAGCGTCATCTACTGACCACATATCTATGGGTAGAGACATCTACACTGACCACATACCTATGTGTAGCGTCATCTACACTGACCACATACCTATGTGTAGCGTCATCTACACTGGCCACATACCTATGTGTAGCGTCATCTACACTGACCACATACCTATGTGTAGCGTCATATACACTGGCCACATACCTATGTGTAACGTCATCTACTGACCACATATCTATGGGTAGAGACATCTACGCTGACCACATACCTATGTGTAGCGTCATCTACACTGACCACATACCTATGTGTAGCGTCATCTACTGACCACATATCTATGGGTAGAGACATCTACGCTGACCACATACCTATGTGTAGCGTCATCTACACTGACCACATACCTATGTGTAGCGTCATCTACACTGGCCACATACCTATTGTAGCGTCATCTACACTGGCCACATACCTATGTGTAGCGTCATCTACACTGACCACATACCTATGTGTAGCGTCATATACACTGGCCACATACCTATGTGTAGCGTCATCTACACTGGCCACATACCTATGTGTAGCGTCATCGACACTGACCACATACCTATGTGTAGCGTCATCTACACTGGCCACATACCTATGTGTAGCGTCATCTACACTGACCACATACCTATGTGTAGCGTCATATACACTGGCCACATACCTATGTGTAGCGTCATCTACTGACCACATATCTATGTGTAGCGTCATCTACACTGACCACATACCTATGTGTAGCGTCATCTACACTGACCACATACCTATGTGTAGCGTCATCTACACTGGCCACATACCTATGTGTAGCGTCATCTACTGACCACATACCTATGTGTAGCGCCTTACACTGGCCACATACCTATGTGTAGCGCCTTACACTGACCACATACCTATGTGTAGCGTCATCTACTGACCACATATCTATGGGTAGAGACATCTACGCTGACCACATACCTATGTGTAGCGTCATCTACTGACCACATATCTATGGGTAGAGACATCTACACTGACCACATACCTATGTGTAGCGTCATCTACACTGACCACATACCTATGTGTAGCGTCATCTACACTGGCCACATACCTATGTGTAGCGTCATCTACACTGACCACACACCTATGTGTAGCGTCATCTACACTGACCACATACCCATGTGTAGCGTCATCTACACTGACCACATACCTATGTGTAGCGTCATCTACACTGACCACACACCTATGTGTAGCGTCATCTACACTGACCACATACCTATGTGTAGCGTCATCTACACGGGCCACATACCTATGTGTAGCGTCATCTACACTGGCCACATACCTATGTGTAGCGCCTTACACTGACCACATGCCTACGTGTAGCGTCATCTACACTGACCACATACCTATGTGTAGCGTCATCTACACGGGCCACATACCTATGTGTAGCGTCATCTACACTGACCACATACCTATGTGTAGCGTCATCTACACTGACCACATACCTATGTGTAGCGTCATCTACACTGACCACACACCTATGTGTAGCGTCATCTACACTGACCACATACCTATGTTTAGCGTCATCTACACTGACCACATACCTATGTGTAGCGTCATCTACACTGACCTCATACCCATGTGTAGCGTCATATACACTGACCACATACCTATGTGTAGCGTCATCTACACTGACCACATACCTATGTGTAGCGTCATCTACACTGACCACATACCTATGTGTAGCGTCATCTACACTGACCACATACCTATGTCTAGCGTCATCTACACTGACCACATACCTATGTATAGCGTCATATACACTGACCACATACCTATGTGTAGCGTCATCTACACCGGCCACATACCTATGTGTAGCGTCATCTACACTGACCACACACCTATGGGTAGAGACATCTACACTGGCCACATACCTATGTGTAGCGTCATCTACACTGACCACATACCTATGTGTAACGTCATATACACTGACCACATACCTATGTGTAGCGTCATCTACACTGACCACATACCTATGTGTAGCGTCATCTACACTGACCACATACCTATGTGTAGCGTCATATACACTGACCACATACCTATGTGTAGAGACTGCTACACTGGCCACATACCTATGTCTAGCGTCATCTACACTGACCACATACCTGTGTTTAGCGTCATATACACTGACCACATACCTATGTGTAGCGTCATCTACACTGACCACATACCTATGTGTAGCGTCATCTACACTGGCCACATACCTGTGTGTAGCGTCATCTACACTGACCACATACCTATGTGTAGAGACTGCTACACTGGCCACATACCTATGTGTAGAGACGTACAGATAGATATGTGAAGACAATCATGTTGCACAAGATCCGAACGCTCTGTCCACTCACATCGACCAGGACGCCTCAGGTTGCTCAGCGACGGCACTCGGATGCCCTCTAGGGGGGACGGAATGGTACAACGGTGGTGGTATGAACGTCTATGAAGTGATAGTACTATATGTACACCCGTATACAGCGTCAGTGTGGTCCACCGTGCCACAACAAAGCTCATGTCCGACCAACGACAAACCTTGTGTCAAACCCTGTTCCCGGGAGTGAAATGGGGGAAGGGGAGGGTAGGGGGGGGGGGCTTGCTTTGTAAATCACTAGACTTGCTACAACAGTACAGAAACTGTATGACTGGGTTTAGATGGAGAAAGCATTCGATCAGCTGGTCGTTTTTCATAAGAAAAACACTCCCTCAGCCTGCTATGAACTCGGTACCCTACCCGACATTGACCCCACCGTATATAGTGACCCCACCACCACCCCACTCCCCGCTTTCCTCCCTGTGAACCCCCTCCCCACCACCCTACCCTACACTCGTTCCCTGTGTATATTGACCTCCCCTCTCCACGCTGACCCCCTATGTATGATGACTCCCCCTCCCCTCCCCTCCCCAGCGCCCTACCCCCCACTGACCCCCCATCTCCGGGACACCCCCCTCCCCATCACCCTCCCCCACACTGACCCCCTGTCTCCGGGACACCCTCCTCTCCAGCGCCCCACCCCCCACTGACCCCCATTCTCCGGGACACTCCCCTCCTCATCACCCTCCCCCACATTGACCCCCATTCTCCGGGACACCCCCCCCTTCCCATCACCCTCCCCACCCACTGACCCCCCGTCTCCCGGACCTTGCAGAAGATCCCGATGAAGGACTTTTCGGCCGAGGTGCGCGCCTCGATGGACGTGGAGAACTTCCTGGCGCAGGCGCACCTCATCATGGACCTGTCCGAGAGCAGCGTGGAGGACATCGTGGACAAGATGCTGGAGAGCATGCTCAAGAACGAGGAGAAAGACCCCACCGAGACCATGGAAGAGGCCAAGAAGTCACTCTTCACTCACGACTCAGGTAAGGACCCCACCGAGATCATGGAGGAGGCCAAGAAGTCACTCTTCACTCACGACTCCGGTAAGGACCCCCACCGAGACCATGGAAGAGGCCAAGAAGTCACTCTTCACTCACGACTCAGGTAAGGACCCCACCGAGACTATGGAGGAGGCCAATAATTCACTCTTCGCTCACGACTCAGGTAAGGATCCCACCGAGACCATGGAGGAGGCCAAGAAGTCACTCTTTACTCACCACTCAGGTAAGGACCCCACCGAGACTATGGAGGAGGCCAATAATTCACTCTTCGCTCACGACTCAGGTAAGGACCCCCACCGAGACCATGGAGGAGGCCAAGAGTTTACTCTTCACTCACGACTCAGGTAAGGACCCCACCGAGATCATGGAGAAGGCCAAGAAGTCACTCTTCACTCACGACTCAGGTAAGGATCCCACCGAGACCATGGAGGAGGCCAAAAAGTCACTATTCACTCAGGACTCAGGTAAGGTCCACACCGAGACCATGGAGGAGGCCAAGAAGTCACTCTTCACTCACGACTCAGGTAAGGTCCCCACCGAGACCACGGAGGATGCCAAGAAGTCACTCTTCACTCAGGACTCAGGTAAAGACCCCACCGAGACCATGGAGGAGGCCAAGAAGTCAAGCAGAACTTATTCGTTCCTAGTTTATCTGGCTGTAGGTCATTGTCGAGTTTGTGTCCTTGCGTGTTTTTCTCAAAACATTCTTCAACGTTTTGTTCTTTTTTGTTGCAGTTCACCAACTGGCAAAGACTATTCAAGGCACATCGATATCTTATGGCGGCGGATTCGACTACGATCAGTCCTGGATCACCCTCTTGTAAGTGTCCGTGTCCAGGATCGCCCTCTTGTCAGTGTCCGTGTCCTGGATCGCCCTCTTGTCAGTGTCCGTGTCCTGGATCGCCCTCTTGTCAGTGTCCGTGTCCTGGATCGCCCTCTTGTCAGTGTCCGTGTCCCGGATCGCCTTCCTGCCAGTGTCCGTGTCCAGGATCGCCCTCTTGTCAGTGTCCGTGTCCAGGATCGCCCTCTTGTCAGTGTCCGTGTCCTGGATCGCCCTCTTGTCAGTGTCCGTGTCCTGGATTGCCCTCTTGTCAGTGTCCCGTCCTGGATCGCCCTCTTGTCAGTGTCCGTGTCCCGGATCGCCTTCCTGCCAGTGTCCGTGTCCAGGATCGCCCTCTTGTCAGTGTCCGTGTCCAGGATCGCCCTCTTGTCAGTGTCCGTGTCCTGGATCGCCCTCTTGTCAGTGTCCGTGTCCAGGATCGCCCTCTTGTCAGTGTCCCGTCCTGGATCGCCCTCTTGTCAGTGTCCGTGTCCCGGATCGCCTTCCTGCCAGTGTCTCAGTAGCGATTTTAGACCAGGGACACGTGCCTTTCTCACTTTGTTGTTATATGCTACACATTTGTGATTCATGAAACAGGACAAATCGGATTATGGACGGCTGTCTTGTGAGTGTCTTACAAGCAGCCAGCCCCTTAAATGGAACCTATGCCTCCTCCATATTGGCCCAAACTCCATTCATATCGCTCGCCCTATTTGGATTGATTCCCCTAACACGTGGCGGTGTGGTTGCTATGTCCATCACCATGGTAACAAGATCATCTGTCCTCTCACGGTGTCTCAGCGGAAGCCGATAAATAAATAGGCCATTTCGAAGCCTACACTGTATAGACCGGTGTCATTCTAACCACTAATGTGCTTTATAGTGGGGTGTTATCGGCTGATGGGCTGACAATCAGTAGAGCTGACCGCCCAGAGTCCCACTCCCTCCCTCAGAGGGGCGGCGAGATCCGCTTTCGGTATTAAGACGCCAGACAGACCACAATGTCATCTCCGATAAGGTGTGCCACGTGGCCTCCAGACAGGGACCGGGCGGTATGGGTCTATGGCTCCTGATTGGTGGAAACGTCCAAGCCGCTTGGAGATATGTAGCTATACTAGACATGACATGGGACATGGCAGCTGTATCAGTGAGCGAGTGAGAGGATAGCCTACTGTAGTTAAGACTTTCTTTTTCATTATCTGACAAAACTGTCTGTAAGCGTAGTAAGGCGGTATTAGGTGAGCGACTATGAATATCAGCGGGGAATATGCACCCCCCCGCCCCCCCCCCCCATCTCTCAAGTATTGAATAAAAGATGTAACCCGCGGTAAACCATTAAGTGGCTACTTCTTTGAGTGATTATTTTTATATCATCAACATAACCATCTTATTCGAAGGGATCTTCTTTTTTTTGGTACATCAACTTCTCACGTTTCGAAGTACGTATACAGGCCTGGATCGTGGGAAACTATACTTTGCATAAAGTTAACCACCTAAAACTAACTCGATGGGCTTTCTCACAAGCTCCTCACTAAATGCCATGAATTGCAGCAGAAAGTTCTCCCAGCCGCCTTCTGGCGCATGTAAAGAGAGACCTGCGTCCCGGTGACATGGGAGATCAGGTAGCCTCGCGCTCCGGATTAACATGGACGCTCACGACATCATAATGGACGTTCACCGCTCGACACGGTGCGCGTGGTTGAGCGGCTGTCTGTCTGTGTGATGGGTCACCTGGAAGGTTATAGATCGATCTCCACTGAGCCTTTACCATGGTGTCAGCACCCATAGACTGTCCATGGTAAACCTTTACCATGGTGTCAGCACCCATAGACTGTCCATGGTAAACCTTTACCATGGTGTCAGCACCCATAGACTGTCCATGGTAAACCTTTACCATGGTGTCAGCACCCATAGACTGTCCATGGTAAACCTTTACCATGGTGTCAGCACCCATAGACTGTCCATGGTAAACCTTTACCATGGTGTCAGCACCCGTAGACTGTCCATGGTAAACCTTTACCAAGGTGTCAGCACCCATAGACTGTCCATGGTAAACCTTTACCATGGTGTCAGCACCCATAGACTGTCCATGGTAAACCTTTACCATGGTGTCAGCACCCATAGACTGTCCATGGTAAACCTTTACCATGGTGTCAGCACCCATAGACTGTCCATGGTAAACCTTTACCATGGTGTCAGCACCCATATACTGTCCATGGTAAACCTTTACCATGGTGTCAGCACCCATAGACTGTCCATGGTAAACCTTTACCATGGTGTCAGCACCCATAGACTGTCCATGGTAAACCTTTACCATGGTGTCAGCACCCATAGACTGTCCATGGTAAACCTTTACCATGGTGTCTGCACCCATAGACTGTCCATGGTAAACCTTTACCATGGTGTCAGCACCCGTAGACTGTCCATGGTAAACCTTTACCATGGTGTCAGCACCCATAGACTGTCCATGGTAAACCTTTACCATGGTGTCAGCACCCATAGACTGTCCATGGTAAACCTTTACCATGGTGTCAGCACCCATAGACTGTCCATGGTAAACCTTTACCATGGTGTCAGCACCCATAGACTGTCCATGGTAAAGCTTTACCATGGTGTCAGCACCCATAGACTGTCCATGGTAAACCTTTACCATGGTGTCAGCACCCATAGACTGTCCATGGTAAACCTTTACCATGGTGTCAGCACCCATAGACTGTCCATGGTAAACCTTTACCATGGTGTCAGCACCCATAGACTGTCCATGGTAAACCTTTACCATGGTGTCTGCACCCATAGACTGTCCATGGTAAACCTTTACCATGGTGTCAGCACCCATAGACTGTCCATGGTAAACCTTTACCATGGTGTCTGCACCCATAGACTGTCCATGGTAAACCTTTACCATGGTGTCAGCACCCATAGACTGTCCATGGTAAACCTTTACCATGGTGTCAGCACCCATAGACTGTCCATGGTAAACCTTTACCATGGTGTCAGCCCCCATAGACTGTCCATGGTAAACCTTTACCATGGTGTCAGCACCCATAGACTGTCCATGGTAAACCTTTGCCATGGTGTCAGCACCCATAGACTGTCCATGGTAAACCTTTACCATGGTGTCAGCACCCATAGACTGTCCATGGTAAACCTTTACCATGGTGTCAGCACCCATAGACTGTCCATGGTAAACCTTTGCCATGGTGTCAGCACCCATAGACTGTCCATGGTAAACCTTTACCATGGTGTCTGCACCCATAGACTGTCCATGGTAAACCTTTACCATGGTGTCAGCACCCATAGACTGTCCATGGTAAACCTTTACCATGGTGTCTGCACCCATAGACTGTCCATGGTAAACCTTTACCATGGTGTCAGCACCCGTAGACTGTCCATGGTAAACCTTTACCATGGTGTCAGCACCCATAGACTGTCCATGGTAAACCTTTACCATGGTGTCAGCACCCATAGACTGTCCATGGTAAACCTTTACCATGGTGTCAGCACCCATAGACTGTCCATGGTAAACCTTTACCATGGTGTCAGCACCCATAGACTGTCCATGGTAAACCTTTACCATGGTGTCAGCACCCATAGACTGTCCATGGTAAACCTTTACCATGGTGTCAGCACCCATAGACTGTCCATGGTAAACCTTTACCATGGTGTCAGCACCCATAGACTGTCCATGGTAAACCTTTACCATGGTGTCAGCACCCATAGACTGTCCATGGTAAACCTTTACCATGGTGTCAGCACCCGTAGGCTGTCCATGGTAAACCTTTATCATGGTGTCAGCACCCGTAGACTGTCCATGGTAAACCTTTACCATGGTGTCAGCACCCATAGACTGTCCATGGTAAACCTTTACCATGGTGTCAGCACCCATAGACTGTCCATGGTAAACCTTTACCATGGTGTCAGCACCCATAGACTGTCCATGGTAAACCTTTACCATGGTGTCAGCACCCATAGACTGTCCATGGTAAACCCTTACCATGGTGCCAGCACCCATAGACTGTCCATGGTAAACCTTTGTCATGGTGTCAGCACCCATAGACTGTCCATGGTAAACCCTTACCATGGTGCCAGCACCCATAGACTGTCCATGGTAAACCTTTGTCATGGTGTCAGCACCCATAGACTGTCAATGGTAAACCTTTAGCTTGGTGTCAGCACCCATAGACTGTCCATGGTAAACCTTTACCATGGTGTCTGCACCCATAGACTGTCCATGGTAAACCTTTACCATGGTGTCAGCACCCATAGGCTGTCCATGGTAAAGCTTTACCATGGTGTCTGCACCCATAGACTGTCCATGGTAAACCTTTACCATGGTGTCAGCACCCGTAGACTGTCCATGGTAAACCTTTACCATGGTGTCAGCACCCATAGACTGTCCATGGTAAACCTTTACCATGGTGTCAGCACCCATAGACTGTCCATGGTAAACCTTTACCATGGTGTCAGCACCCATAGACTGTCCATGGTAAACCTTTACCATGGTGTCAGCACCCATAGACTGTCCATGGTAAACCTTTACCATGGTGTCAGCACCCATAGACTGTCCATGGTAAACCTTTACCATGGTGTCAGCACCCATAGACTGTCCATGGTAAACCTTTACCATGGTGTCAGCACCCATAGACTGCCCATGGTAAACCTTTACCATGGTGTCAGCACTCATAGACTGTCCATGGTAAACCTTTACCATGGTGTCAGCACCCATAGACTGTCCATGGTAAACCTTTACCATGGTGTCTGCACCCATAGACTGTCCATGGTAAACCTTTACCATGGTGTCAGCACCCATAGACTGTCCATGGTAAACCTTTACCATGGTGTCAGCACCCATAGACTGTCCATGGTAAACCTTTACCATGGTGTCAGCACCCATAGACTGTCCATGGTAAACCTTTACCATGGTGTCTGCACCCATAGACTGTCCATGGTAAACCTTTACCATGGTGTCAGCACCCATAGACTGTCCATGGTAAACCTTTACCATGGTGTCAGCACCCATAGACTGTCCATGGTAAACCTTTACCATGGTGTCAGCACCCATAGACTGTCCATGGTAAACCTTTACCATGGTGTCTGCACCCATAGACTGTCCATGGTAAACCTTTACCATGGTGTCAGCACCCATAGACTGTCCATGGTAAACCTTTGTCATGGTGTCAGCACCCATAGACTGTCCATGGTAAACCTTTACCATGGTGTCTGCACCCATAGACTGTCCTTGTTAAACCTTTACCATGGTGTCAGCACCCATAGACTGTCCATGGTAAACCTTTACCATGGTGTCAGCACCCATAGACTGTCCATGGTAAACCTTTGCCATGGTGTCAGCACCCATAGACTGTCCATGGTAAACCTTTACCATGGTGTCAGCACCCATAGACTGTCCATGGTAAACCTTTACCGTGGTGTCAGCACCCATAGACTGTCCATGGTAAACCTTTACCGTGGTGTCAGCACCCATAGACTGTCCATGGTAAACCTTTACCATGGTGCCAGCACCCATAGACTGTCCATGGTAAACCTTTGTCATGGTGTCAGCACCCATAGACTGTCCATGGTAAACCTTTACCATGGTGTCAGCATCCATAGACTGTCCATGGTAAACCTTTACCGTGGTGTCAGCACCCATAGACTGTCCATGGTAAACCTTTACCATGGTGTCAGCACCCATAGACTGTCCATGGTAAACCTTTACCGTGGTGTCAGCACCCATAGACTGTCCATGGTAAACCTTTGTCATGGTGTCAGCACCCATAGACTGTCCATGGTAAACCTTTACCATGGTGTCTACACCCATAGACTGTCCATGTTAAACCTTTACCATGGTGTCAGCACCCATAGACTGTCCATGGTAAACCTTTACCATGGTGTCAGCACCCATAGACTGTCCATGGTAAACCTTTGCCATGGTGTCAGCACCCATAGACTGTCCATGGTAAACCTTTACCATGGTGTCAGCACCCATAGACTGTCCATGGTAAACCTTTACCGTGGTGTCAGCACCCATAGACTGTCCATGGTAAACCTTTACCGTGGTGTCAGCACCCATAGACTGTCCATGGTAAACCTTTACCATGGTGTCAGCACCCATAGACTGTCCATGGTAAACCTTTGTCATGGTGTCAGCACCCATAGACTGTCCATGGTAAACCTTTACCATGGTGTCAGCATCCATAGACTGTCCATGGTAAACCTTTACCGTGGTGTCAGCACCCATAGACTGTCCATGGTAAACCTTTACCATGGTGTCAGCACCCATAGACTGTCCATGGTAAACCTTTACCATGGTGTCAGCACCCATAGACTGTCCATGGTAAACCTTTACCGTGGTGTCAGCACCCATAGACTGTCCATGGTAAACCGTTACCATGGTGCCGCAAAGAGTTGTTATGTTTAGTCCGTTGTCATATTTTTATCATCTCGCCTATCATCTCGCCTATCATCTCGTCCATCCTCTCGTTCTTCGACCCCCTAATGTCTCGTTCGTCTCGTGAAGTACGTAGGCCACTAATAACTACTGAATTAGCCTGGACTTCCGGTTATTTCGACTTCCGGCCTGCTATCGCCGGGGGGTAAGTTATGGTCTTACTGAAGCGTTCTTACCTCGGAGCACAACGCGGAAATGTCTCTCGTCTGCGTGTGCGATATTCCCGGAAATGACGTCATGTTTTCTCTCTTGGCAGATGCACAGTGCCGTCAGCGTCCAGACGTCACGTGGGCATCGCGCGTCTCAAGTCTCCCGCCAACCTGGGT
>OZ025249.1:3057658-3162692 GCA_964019135.1 Arenicola marina | reverse complement strand
GCCCATCAGGTAACCCCCCCCCCTCCCCCCGCCCATGCCGTACCTCAAGATGGTCTTCCAGTGCTCATCCTGCTGCTCCTGCCCATCAGGTAACCCCCCCCCCCCCCCGCCCATGCCGTACCTCAAGATGGTCTTCCCAGTGCCCATCCTGCTGCTCCTGCCCATCAGGTAACCCCCCTCCTCCCCCCCCGCCCATGCCGTACCTCAAGATGGTCTTCCCAGTGCTCATCCTGCTGCTCCTGCCCATCAGGTAACCCCCCCCCCCCACCCCCCCCGCCCATGCCGTACCTCAAGATGGTCTTCCCAGTGCTCATCCTGCTGCTCCTGCCCATCAGGTAACCCCCCCCCCCCACCCCCCCGCCCATGCCGTACCTCAAGATGGTCTTCCCAGTGCTCATCCTGCTGCTCCTGCCCATCAGGTAACCCCCCCCCCCCACGCCCATGCCGTACCTCAAGATGGTCTTCCCCCCAGTGCTCATCCTGCTGCTCCTGCCATCAGGTAACCCCCCCCCCCACCCCCCCGCCCATGCCGTACCTCAAGATGGTCTTCCCAGTGCTCATCCTGCTGCTCCTGCCCATCAGGTAACCCCCCCCCCCCCCCCGCCCATGCCGTACCTCAAGATGGTCTTCCCAGTGCTCATCCTGCTGCTCTCTGCCCATCAGGTAACCCCCCCCCCCCGCCCATGCCGTACCTCAAGATGGTCTTCCCAGTGCTCATCCTGCTGCTCCTGCCCATCAGGTAACCCCCCCCCCCCACCCCCCCGCCCATGCCGTACTTCAAGATGGTCTTCCTAGTGCCCATCCTGCTGCTCCTGCCCATCAGGTACCCCCCCCCCCCCCGCCCCGTACATACCACGCCTTGCTGACTCCCGCCCTGTCTTGGTTGCAGACACAAGCTGACCCCGCACGCCATCCCGAGCCGCTATCTGGACGCCCTAGACGGCCACTAGACGGATAGTTTCGGGCTTTCATCGTAGCAGATACATATCATTTATTAGTATGCATTCAACCGGACACCAAGCCAGAGATTTTTGCCAGTTTTGGTTGTAGCCGTTGTATCGAACCACGTGTCAAGCAAAGCCTGCAGCGACAGCGGGACGCTGTCTGATTGGTCCATTTACCTGCAGTAATTGAGAGCGCTGACTGTGACGTCACGTTATCAGCAGAGCAGCATTTATGTCTACAGAAACAGAGGTTACGTGCCGTAGGCCGCCGGGTCCTGGTCCTTATGCAATAGAAACTCATCCGCGAGGGAAAACACTTTCATCATTTTGTAAATTCATTTTTTTATGTACGTGTTTGATATATTCTGAACGTTAATACTACTACAGTGACGCCATGATGGTAGAATATAAGTATCCGATTCAAACGCGACATTAGCTTGGGTGAAAATGAAGCAATATGAACATGCTAATCAACGGTCTTTGTAACTCAATGTACAGTACGCCCTGTCATATCAACTGCACAGGGAATGAATCATGCAATAGAATGGACAAATATTAGTAATATTTTAGTTGTTTACTTTATTAGCTGTTTTATGTTTATTATTGATTCACAAACCTTGGCATTTTCCCAAATTAATGACTTGGCGATGAGGCTATGTGGTGAGACACTGAGCGAAGCGGTCACCCATATATTTATACCCAGAGCGAAAATTCCGCTGGTGGGAATGAAATAAACCTATGTGGCAAACTATTCCTTATACATGCAATGGTATTGTTTTCTGGTTTTATCTGTATATAAAGTTGCGATAGCTGTTATGGTTAATATAGACTTGTATGAGCATGTTATAACCCCCCTTTTAACATACTGTAAATAACAACAGTACGAGCCGTGTTTAGAAGTATACTGCACATATTTGGGGTAAGTGAGGATTCTAAATAGCATATAGCATGCGTGCTAGCATGATGTCTACTATCGCTCGGTTGCACGTGGCACTGCTGTTAGCATATGTAATATTGTAGGGAGCAATGGAACTGTTCTAGTGAGCATTTTTACCATTTCTAATCACGCCAGCCACTTGACTTGTGTTGAGCAACGTGACTGGAGCATAAACATATAATATATATATATATGTATAGTACTTATGCCTACAGTGTATAGTTAAAACGTCAGTTCTAGCGTTGTGACTTGTCCAGGCGCTGTTGTCACTACGCACCAATTGTGTCATTCAATATTGTATTTTACCATGTACAATTTTACGGATCTATACAGCGTAGCACAGGTAAGAATTAGGAATCCAGTGTACAGAGTAGACATTTTTACCAAGTATCCATGTCTATTAGATGTGATATTATAGCTAAGGAGCCGTGCTTCACCTCACATAATGTTGTTCCTCACGTTTTCTTTACCGTTGATGGTGATTTCTCTCCCGAAAAAGCGATTGTGATACTAGGTCAGCTGCGCGTGGTGCGCGCGCACATCGGGTGGGGAGTCACGTGACAAACGGTTTTCTGAGTATGTTTACGATTTGTTGTCTTTTTTACGTCATGGGTTTACACCTTTTTGTTGATGACAGGTTCTGACAGGAACTGCCCCGTATTGGACAGGTTCTGACAGGGTTCTGACAACATCTGCCCCGTATAGGACAGGTTCTGACAGCCACTGCCCCGTATATGACAGGTTCTGACAGCCATTGCCCCGTATAGGACAGGTTCTGACAGCCACTGCCCCCTATAGGACAGGTTCTGACAGCCACTGCCCCATATAGGACAGGTTCTGACAGCCACTGCCCCCTATAGGACAGGTTCTGGCAACATCTGCACCATATAGGACAGGTTCTGACAGCCACTGCCCCATATAGGACAGGTTCTGACAGCCACTGCCCCATATAGGACAGGTTCTGACAGCCACTGCCCCCTATAGGACAGGTTCTGACAGCTACTGCTCCATATAGGACAGGTTCTGACAGCCACTGCCCCCTATAGGACAGGTTCTGGCAACATCTGCACCATATAAGACAGGTTCTGACAGCCACTGTTCCATATAGGACAGGTTCTGACAGCCACTGCCCCATATAGGACAGGTTCTGACAGCCACTGCCCCCCATAGGACAGGTTCTGACAGCCACTGCCCCCTATAGGACAGGTTCTGACAGCCACTGCCCTATATAGGACAGGTTCTGACAGCCACTGCCCCCTATAGGACAGGTTCTGGCAACATCTGCACCATATAGGACAGGTTATTAGTTGAGCAGGATGGCCAAGTAAACTTTCAGTATTCCGACTAAGGTCAGCTAGGGACCAGCTAGAGGTCAGCCACGGTACACACATGTTGATGCTGTTCATGTTGCTAGATGTCGCTGTGAGTCTTACAGTTTATACTCCGGTGAATCATATGGACTAAAATGAATGGCAGGGTACTGCTTAGGAAGAAAGTCTGCTTGGTAACATACATATGTTGCATTATCCAATCAGAAATCCCGGTTTCATCACGTGGTATAGTCTGGCCCGCTTCCGCCTGCAATGGTGACTGGCGAATCTGTGTGTACACAACGTTTTGAGAGTTCTCAAGGTATATCGTTACAAATTAATAATAGCATTACCATCATAATCGGGTTAACAATTTAGTGGCTATATGGAGAGACAGAAGTGGTGTTACCTCCTCGAAAGCAGTTGTTACATGCTGTATTAAATATACATAGGCCTATAATTTTAACACGAATTCAACTGGTTTAGCCTAATAAGTAATTTGTACCTAATTAATGACGTCATAACGATTGATGCGCACTGACGCATGCGCTGTCAAATGTGTCAAATTTCTACTCAATTCGATCAGCTGTATCACCAATGCGGAGAAACAGAGCTATTGGACTAAAGCGTTTAGAAAAAAAGTTTTTCAGGTTTTCCGCAAGCATCTCTTGAAGAGCCATCCGAATTGTTTTACATTATGTGTGCCCAGTGGCGACGCACATAGCTAAAATGCCACCCAGCCATCATTCTGCTTACAACTTACAATTTTGTTGTCCATATTTGTGTTATTTGGCTCAATGTCGTTGAGCTGAATCTTATTCTGTGTTTGTTGTTTTGGTGAGTATGCCCCTCGACCTTACAGGTCCTGGGGAACACGACATCTTTGGTTTCACAAGGGTTGTTGTGCTTTGTATGTGGCCATGTCGCTGTGGTTGTCACCCATTGTATGTGGCCATGTCGCTGTGGTTGTCACCCATTGTATGTGGCCATGTCGCTGTGGTTGTCACCCGATGTATGTGGCCATGTCGCTGTGGTTGTCACCCATTGTATGTGGCCATGTCGCTGTGGTTGTCACCCATTGTATGTGGCCATGTCGCTGTGGTTGTCACTTATTGTATGTGGCCATGTCGCTGTGGTTGTCACCCATTGTATGTGGCCATGTCGCTGTGGTTGTCACTCATTGTATGTGGCCATGTCGCTGTGGTTGTCACTCATTGTATGTGGCCATGTCGCTGTGGTTGTCACTCATTGTATGTGGCCATGTCGCTGTTGGGAGTTCACTCATTGTATGTGGCCATGTCGCTGTGGTTGTCACCCATTGTATGTGGCCATGTCGCTGTGGTTGTCACTCATTGTATTTGGCCATGTCGCTGTGGTTGTCACCCATTGTATGTGGCCATGTCGCTGTGGTTGTCACTCATTGTATGTGGCCATGTCGCTGTGGTTGTCACTCATTGTATGTGGCCATGTCGCTGTGGTTGTCACTCATTGTATGTGGCCATGTCGCTGTGGTTGTCACTCATTGTATGTGGCCATGTCGCTGTGGTTGTCATTCATTGTATGTGGCCATGTCGCTGTGGTTGTCACTCATTGTATGTGGCCATGTCGCTGTGGTTGTCACTCATTGTATGTGGCCATGTCGCTGTGGTTGTCACTCATTGTATGTGGCCATGTCGCTTTGGTTGTCACTCATTGTATGTGGCCATGTCGCTGTGGTTGTCACTCATTGTATGTGGCCATGTCGCTGTGGTTGTCACCCATTGTATGTGGCCATGTCGCTGTGGTTGTCACTTATTGTATGTGGCCATGTCGCTGTGGTTGTCACTCATTGTATGTGGCCATGTCGCTGTGGTTGTCACTCATTGTATGTGGCCATGTCGCTGTGGTTGTCACTCATTGTATGTGGCCATGTCGCTGTGGTTGTCATTCATTGTATGTGGCCATGTCGCTGTGGTTGTCACTCATTGTATGTGGCCATGTCGCTGTGGTTGTCACTCATTGTATGTGGCCATGTCGCTGTTGGGAGTTCACTCATTGTATGTGGCCATGTCGCTGTGGTTGTCACCCATTGTATGTGGCCATGTCGCTGTGGTTGTCACCCATTTGCTCAACAGCTTGAAAATGCATGTCCTGTTATTATCAACTTCTGTGAAAATTTGACGACATTAATTTTGATTAAAACTCAGATAGATTTCATCGTGTTTTTGTTATTATTATTATTATTATTATTATTATTATTATATTTGTATTACTTTTATTATCGTTATAGTTGTATTTTTGTTTTTTGACCGATCATCACTGTTACAACACACTTCCTTGTTGTCATGGATTTGTACGGTGGATATGTTCGGTGGATACGCTCATGAATATGTTGAAACATGTGAATATTGAAAGCTCTGACGTCATTAAAACAAACTAACTAAAACCGTGCTCCAGATGAATCCTGAACTACGACTCTGTGTAACTATACGGCTTGCTGTACGTTATACAGAAAATGAGGCAAAAGTCTATGCAGTGTGTCGACGGCGTTACTGTGAGAAGATGTGTTCACCATAGGATAAGTCACGTGGGGGCAGAGCGTTACTGTGAGAAGATGTGTTCACCATAGGATAAGTCACGTGGGGGCAGAGCGTTACTGTGAGAAGATGTGTTCACCATAGGATAAGTCACGTGGGGGCAGAGCGTTACTGTGAGAAGATGTGTTCACCATAGGATAAGTCACGTGGGGGCAGAGCGTTACTGTGAGAAGATGTGTTCACCATAGGATAAGTCACGTGGGGGCAGAGCGTTACTGTGAGAAGATGTGTTCACCATAGGATAAGTCACGTGGGGGCAGAGCGTTACTGTGAGAAGATGTGTTCACCATAGGATAAGTCACGTAGGGGCAGAGCGTTACTGTGAGAAGATGTGTTCACCATAGGATAAGTCACGTGGGGGCAGAGCGTTACTGTGAGAAGATGTGTTCACCATAGGATAAGTCACGTGGGGGCAGAGCGTTACTGTGAGAAGATGTGTTCACCATAGGATAAGTCACGTGGGGGCAGAGCGTTACTGTGAGAAGATGTGTTTACCATAGGATAAGTCACGTGGGGGCAGAGCGTTACTGCGAGAGAACTTGTTCACCATAGGACAAGTCATGTGGGGGCAGAGCGTTACTGTGAGAAAATTTGTTCACCATGGGATAAGTCACGTGAGGGGGAGAGCGTTACTGTGAGAAGATGTGTTCACCATAGGATAAGTCACGTGGGGGCAGAGCGTTACTGTGAGAAGATGCGTTCACCATAGGATAAGTGGGGGAGAGCGTTACTGTGAGAAGATGTGTTCACCATAGGATAAGTCACGCGGAGGGAGAGCTTTACTGTGAGAAGATGTGTTCACCATAGCATAAGTCACGTGGGGGCAGAGCGTTACTGTGAGAAGATGTGTTCACCATAGGATAAGTCACGTGGGGGCAGAGCGTTACTGTGAGAAGATGCGTTCACCATAGGATAAGTCACGCGGAGGGAGAGCGTTACTGTGAGAAGATGTGTTCACCATAGGATAAGTCACGTGGGGGCAGAGCGTTACTGTGAGAAGATGCGTTCACCATAGGATAAGTGGGGGAGAGCGTTACTGTGAGAAGATGTGTTCACCATAGGATAAGTCACGCGGAGGGAGAGCGTTATTGTGAGAAGATGTGTTCACCGTGGGATAAGTCACGTGTGGGGAAGAGCGTTATTCTGAGAAGATGTGTTCACCATGGGATAAGTCACGTGAGCCGTAGAAGATGTGTTCACCATGAGATAAGTCACGTGTGGGGGATAGCGTTACTGAGAAGATGTGTTCACAATGGGATAAGTCACGTGAGTGGGGGGGGGTGACTGTCACAAGATGTGTTTGCCATGTCTTCCCTCTCTGTAACCCCTCGCTATATCGATATGTACAATGCAATATCACTCTGGTGCCCCTGTATCGCCTTGGTTTGAAGTTATGTACGTTTGTTAGGGCCCAAAACGTCATAGTGACAAAAACGTCAGCCCCCACGGTCGGAGCCATCTAGGAGCAAATGTACAGTTTCACACTGTGCCTGTATCGCCGTTTCTATTGACGGGGGCTATGAATATATGAGGTATAATTTTGAAGTGCTTTCATAAACTATGAAAGCTGGGTTATCGCCCCCCCCCCAACACACATACCGGGTCCATGCTAACGTTACCACAACATTAGATAACAGTTTGCATATTAACGTTTGCATCGAGAACGTTACCATAACATTAGATAACAGTTTGCATATTAACGTTTGCATCGAGAACGTTACCACAACATTAGATAACAGTTTGCATATTAACGTTTGCATCATTGTTTGCATCAATGTTAGCATCGAAAGCGTTATGGCAACATTACATTTCCGTTCGCATTTTAATGTTGCATATTGACCGTTAGTTTAACGTTAGAGTACAATTTGACAACAAACCAGGGTCGGAGAAAATAGTTAAAACCAATGAATGAAAGGGAAAAATTATGGTGAAGATGAAAAGATATGTCAAACAAGCTTAATTACTATTTCTACTGTATAACGAGTATTCATGAGCATTACACGAGGTTTAATTGTCAAAATAATTATAGCGGTTCAACCATGGTTAGATAATGGTTAACATTTAACGTTAAATAATAAACATTAATATAACGTTATTGATATAACGGTTCAACCACGGTTAGCATTTAACGTTAAATAGTAAACATTAATATAACTGTAAGTCAATGAGCAAAAAAATATTTTATTAACGTTTGTCTTAAAACGTTGCATTAACGCTACTTCAAACGATAAGTTAACGTTACGTTAATCTTGGCATGCTATCTTGGCTGCGCCTTAATTCGGGAATTTCGGCCTTCAAAAGGTCTCTAATTGTCAACCAATCACTCTTTTAGTACCGAGTGGCCCTGCCCAGTCTCCTTCAGAAACGGCACGCAGGGTTGTGTGAGCGATAACCGGGATGGTTTTTGAAGTTAAACTATGTATATTTAATTCGACCAAGGTATGACGTTTTGGTCTCTATGACGTTTTGGGTTCTAACATACGTTTACCCCTACACTTTTATTTACTTCCCCAATATCCACATCCGTATAAACATACCTGTGACATCTGACCAGACACAGCATCCAGGCGTATTATTAAATATACGGGACGCCATCGGGTCGCCAAGTGACTCGCTAGATGGCGCCCTTCATGACGTGAACTTATACGATTCGTCTTCAACATCTTCTGACAAAGGTTTCGCCACGCATGTAACAGCATGGATGGGAGATACGCCAACTGATTACAAGTTCTGAACGTATCAGTCCGCAAAGGTGGCTTCTTTCTGACTGGATGAGTCTGGTTTAGGGCTTCCGCCGTACACACATGGTCATCCATTACAAACCCGAACGGCAGCGGGAAACAAACACACCGTACTTGATGACAATGGTCGCTACCTGATACATCCGTGAATTAATCCGAACATATACTCTTAACCCTTTGATGGGCCATTAAGGGTAAGCGTTCACTGGCACTGTCGCTGCCGGAAGGCCCTGCATGCATAGCTCGGGGATGTCCCGGGGTAGGGCCACGGCGATCACAGGAGAAATGACACAGGGTATCTTAGCGCTCTGCGACTCTGATGCGGATAATTTGACATTATTTCCCATTTCCGTTACTTTATTTTGTTAATATTATGGACTTTTTAATTACGACATCGTCATTATGAAATATAAGAGAATGTATGGCCCGGTTTAAGCCCCACTCCAAATACAGCATTTTGTCGAGGGATGAGTTTATTAGAATTTCCTAGCGATTCGTAGACGGCAGTTTCTTGTTGACTAATATCCTAAGGACTCGTTTGTTAACTATGCCATTGTTAACATTGTTAGACAAATAGGGAAATAAATACTTGAGAAAGCAGTTTGGTTATGTTTTTCCATTGAAGCCAAACACCACGCTGTGGAGCCATGATTTATGGGTTACATGCGGGCGGGAATCGACCCCGCGACCTATCTTTATACATGTGTGATATCTCGGCCCAGGCCCGGTGGATAAAAGACACCAAGCGCCTCGGGCCGAACGGGAAGTTCCCTTTGGCCTAATGCGTAAGGTGCTCTCTCTGGATGCGAAGGTTGTTGGTTCGAATCCCGCCTCTGCGGGTAGACAACTTTCGGCGTCCATTCGGGCCTGGGACCAGCAATACTACACATGGCCCAGTGCGCTAACGCCTAACGCTTGTCGATACCGATGCTCGGGGCCTTCTCCGCAAACAACTGTATGACTGGTGTAGCATAACACAGCTATTGGTTTATCGTTAGTACGGCGGCCGCATTGAGAAAGGAAATCAAACATATGAAGACTTTGATGTTAACGTTATGACAAATGTAATAGCAAATCGTCTTACGGCCTGGCTTCCTTCCCTGCACCCTGTCCCGGCACCCTGTCCCGGCACCCTGACCCGGCACACTGTCCAGGCACACTGTCCAGGCACACTGTCCCGGCACCCTGTCCCGGCACCCTGTCCCGGCACCCTGTCCCGGCACCCTGTCCCGGCAAATCAAATCAAACATATGAAGACTTTGATGTTAACGTTATGACAAATGTAATAGCAAATCGTCTTACGGCCTGGCTTCCTTCCCGGCACCCTGTCCCGGCACCCTGTCCCGGCACCCTGACCCGGCACCCTGTCCCGGCACCCTGTCCCGGCACCCTGTCCCGGCACCCTGTCCCCGCACCCTGTCCCCGCACCCTGTCCCGGCACCCTGTCCCGGTACCCTGTCCCGGTACCCTGTCCCGGCACCCTGACCCGGCACCCTGTCCCGGCACCCTGTCCCGGCACCCTGTCCCGGCACCCTGTCCCGGCACCCTGTCCCGGCACCCTGTCCCGGCACCCTGTCCCGGCACCCTGTCCCGGCACACTGTCCCCGCACCATGTCCCGGTACCCTGACCCGGTACCCTGTCCCGGCACCCTGTCCCCGCACCATGTCCCGGCACCATGTCCCGGCACCCTGTCCCGGCACCCTGACCCGGCACCATGTCCCGGCACCATGTCCCGGCACCCTGTCCCGGCACCCTGTCCCGGCACCATGTCCCGGCACCCTGTCCCGGCACCCTGTCTCGGCACCCTGTCCCTTCACCCTGTCCCGGCACCATGTCCCGGCACCATGTCCCTGCACCCTGTCCCGGGACCCTGTCCCCGCACCATGTCCCGGCACCATGTCCCGGCACCATGTCCCGGCACCATGTCCCGGCACCCTGTCCCGGCACCCTGTCCCGGCACCATGTCCCGGCACCCTGTCCCGGCACCCTGTCTCGGCACCCTGTCCCTTCACCCTGTCCCGGCACCATGTCCCGGCACCATGTCCCTGCACCCTGTCCCGGGACCCTGTCCCGGCACCCTGTCCCCGCACCATGTCCCGGCACCATGTCCCGGCACCCTGTCCCGGCACCATGTCCCGGCACCCTGTCCCGGCACCATGTCCCGGCATCATGTCCCGGCACCCTGTCCCGGAACCCTGTCCCTGCACCATGTCCCGGCACCATGTCCCGGCACCCTGTCCCGGAACCCTGTCCCGGCACCCTGTCCCGGCACCCTGTCCCGGCACCACGTCCCGGCACCATGTCCCGGCACCATGTCCCGGCACCCTGTCCCGGCACCCTGTCCCGGAACCCTGTCCCGGCACCATGTCCCGGCACCATGTCCCGGAACCCTGTCCCGAAACCCTGTCCCTGCACCATGTCCCACCCTGTCCCCGCCCCCTGTCCCGGCATAGCCCCCCACCCTTCCCTTTCTTATCCCCACCCCACTCCACAGAAGCCCCATGGCATTGACTGAAATAACCGCCGTCATAGCGTGAATCCCGCAAACTGAGGCCAGCGATGAGGCTCCAGTGGCGGGATCAAGGGGGCAGCACTGCTGGGCCACGTGGCTCAGCGCCACGCTCACCACCAAGCTCACCACGAGGCTCAGCACCTGATCAGTCACCGGAAGAGCTTGCGGCCAGTCTACCGGGCCAGTCTCCGCTCAGGCTCTGGGCATCCGCAAGCTGCAATTATTTACGGCACGCGCATTCTTAAACCACGTGTCTTCCACCAGCGACTCGAGGCTTACCCGCCCCCACTCTTACCTCCCACCGAGCCCCCGGCCGAGCCGAAGTCACCCAACCCTCCCACCCTCCATCCCCCACCGAGGCCCATACCTGCCAGCCGACCCCCTAGCCGATAGCTCTCACCGCCTTCTTCTCCGCAGCAATCCCCACAGTAATATTATTCCCCGGGCTCCGCCTGCAACCCAGTATCCCCCCTCCCTCCCTCTCCCATCCCGTGACAGACCTCAATCCCCCGTCCGCCCCCCCCACTCCAACCTTCCCTCCGCCAACGAGCCAAGATAACGTGGCCATTCTCCACTCACCACACGTTTGCCCCTCTAAATATGTAACCACACCCGACACCCTCTATCCACCACCTCCCCCACCCCCTCCCCCTCCCCAATCACGTCCCGGGTGCGCCCTGGGTACACCCGGACGTGCCCCGCCGGCGCATTCCCCAGGAGCAGTGCAGCGGCGGGACATCCCAAAGCGTCTGGAGCGGCTGACCGATCCATCCACCCCGCAGGGCAGGCGGGAGAACTGCATTGCCTGCCCTACTGCCCAGCCAACCCGGCCTGGAGGGCGAGCCGGCCATCCCGCAGGGCCGGTGGGCGGGGCCGAGTGAAGGATGCACTGCCATACGGCCCAGTGGAGGAGGAGTGCGACAGCCAGCCAGCCATCCCTGCAGCTAGTGCCAGGCGGGGGAGGCGTATATAGAAGTACTGGGACGTCGGGGGGGTTTGGAGAGCGAGGGGGGGAAACAAAGGGAGGGGGGGGGGTGCGGTTATGCGGGGATTACGTCACACAACACGTGGTTGAATTTCGAGACGGCGCAATAACACAAGCGGTGAGCATTGCCCTGGTCTATCTCACTGGCGGTGAGCATTGCGCTGGTCTATCGCAGGGGCGGTGAGCATTGCGCTGGTCTATCGCAGGGGCGGTGAGCACTGCCCTCGTCTATCTCAGGGGCGGTGAGCATTGCACTGGTCTATCTCAGGGGCGGTGAGCATTGCCCTCGTCTATCTCAGGGGCGGTGAGCACTGCCCTGGTCTATCTCAGGGGCGATGAGCACTGCCCTGGTCTATCTCAGGGGCGGTGAGCACTGCCCTGGTCTATCTCAGGGGCGGTGCCCTGGTCTATCTCAGGGGCGGTGAGCACTGCCCTCGTCTATCTCAGGGGCGGTGAGCACTACCCTAGTCTATCTCAGGGGCGGTGAGCACTGCCCTGGTCTATCTCAGGGGCGATGAGCACTGCCCTGGTCTATCTCAGGGGCGGTGAGCACTGCCCTGGTCTATCTCGGGGGCGGTGCCCTGGTCTATCTCAGGGGCGGTGAGCACTGCCCTCGTCTATCTCAGGGGCGGTGAGCACTACCCTAGTCTATCTCAGGGGCGGTGAGCATTGCGCTGGTCTATCTCAGGGTTGATGAGCACAGCCCTCGTCTATCTCAGAAGCGGTGAGCACTGCCCTCGTCTATCTCAGGGGCGGTGAGCACTGCCCTGGTCTATCTCAGGGGCGGTGAGCACTGCCCTGGTCTACCTCAGGGGCGGTGGGCACTGCCCTGGTCTATCTCAGGGGCGGTGAGCACTGCCTTGGCCTATCTCAGGGGCGATAAACCCTGGCCTGGTCTACCTCAGGGGCGGGGAGCACTGCCCTGGTCTCAGGAGCGGAGAGCATTGCCCTGGTCTATCTCACTGGCGGTGAACACTGCCCTCGTCTATCTCAGGGGCGGTGAGCATTGCGCTGGTCTATCTCAGGGGCGGTGAGCATTGCCCTCGTCTATCTCACGGGCGGTGAGCATTGCGCTGGACTAGTCAGGGGCGGTGAGTATTGCCCTGGTCTATCTCAGGGGCGGTGAGGATTGCGCTGGTCTATCTCAGGGGCGGTGTGCATTGCCCTGGTCTATCTCAGGGGCGGTGAGCATTGCGCTGGTCTACTCAGAGGCGGTGAGCATTGCCCTGGTCTATCGCAGGGGCGGTGAGCATTGCCCTGGTCTATCTCAGGGGCAGTGAGCATTGCGCTGGTCTATCTCAGGGGCGGTGAGCATTGCCCTGGTCTATCTCAGGGGCGGAGAGCATTGCGCTGGTCTACTCAGAGGCGGTGAGCATTGCCCTGGTCTATCGCAGGGGCGGTGAGCACTGCCCTGGTCTATCTCAGGGGCGATGAGCACTGCCCTGGTCTATCTCAGGGGCGGTGAGCACTGCCCTGGTCTATCTCAGGGGCGGTGCCCTGGTCTATCTCAGGGGCGGTGAGCACTGCCCTCGTCTATCTCAGGGGCGGTGAGCACTACCCTAGTCTATCTCAGGGGCGGTGAGCACTGCCCTCGTCTATCTCAGGGGCGGTGAGCACTACCCTAGTCTATCTCAGGGGCGGTGAGCATTGCGCTGGTCTATCTCAGGGTTGATGAGCACAGCCCTCGTCTATCTCAGAAGCGGTGAGCACTGCCCTCGTCTATCTCAAGGGCGATGGGCACAGCCCTGGTCTATCTCAGGGGCGGTGAGCACTGCCCTGGTCTACCTCAGGGGCGGTGGGCACTGCCCTGGTCTATCTCAGGGGCGATGGGCACAGCCCTGGTCTATCTCAGGGGCGGTGAGCACTGCCCTGGTCTACCTCAGGGGCGGTGGGCACTGCCCTGGTCTATCTCAGGGGCGGTGAGCACTGCCTTGGCCTATCTCAAGGGCGATAAACCCTGGCCTGGTCTACCTCAGGGGCGGGGAGCACTGCCCTGGTCTCAGGAGCGGAGAGCATTGCCCTGGTCTATCTCACTGGCGGTGAACACTGCCCTCGTCTATCTCAGGGGCGGTGAGCATTGCGCTGGTCTATCTCAGGGGCGGTGAGCATTGCCCTCGTCTATCTCACGGGCGGTGAGCATTGCGCTGGACTAGTCAGGGGCGGTGAGCATTGCCCTGGTCTATCTCAGGGGCGGTGAGGATTGCGCTGGTCTATCTCAGGGGCGGTGAGCATTGCCCTGGTCTATCTCAGGGGCGGTGAGCATTGCGCTGGTCTACTCAGAGGCGGTGAGCATTGCCCTGGTCTATCGCAGGGGCGGTGAGCATTGCCCTGGTCTATCTCAGGGGCGGTGAGGATTGCGCTGGTCTATCTCAGGGGCGGTGTGCATTGCCCTGGTCTATCTCAGGGGCGGTGAGCATTGCGCTGGTCTACTCAGAGGCGGTGAGCATTGCCCTGGTCTATCGCAGGGGCGGTGAGCATTGCCCTGGTCTATCTCAGGGGCAGTGAGCATTGCGCTGGTCTATCTCAGGGGCGGTGAGCATTGCCCTGGTCTATCTCAGGGGCGGAGAGCATTGCGCTGGTCTACTCAGAGGCGGTGAGCATTGCCCTGGTCTATCGCAGGGGCGGTGAGCACTGCCCTGGTCTATCTCAGGGGCGATGAGCACTGCCCTGGTCTATCTCAGGGGCGGTGAGCACTGCCCTGGTCTATCTCAGGGGCGGTGCCCTGGTCTATCTCAGGGGCGGTGAGCACTGCCCTCGTCTATCTCAGGGGCGGTGAGCACTACCCTAGTCTATCTCAGGGGCGGTGAGCACTGCCCTCGTCTATCTCAGGGGCGGTGAGCACTACCCTAGTCTATCTCAGGGGCGGTGAGCATTGCGCTGGTCTATCTCAGGGTTGATGAGCACAGCCCTCGTCTATCTCAGAAGCGGTGAGCACTGCCCTCGTCTATCTCAAGGGCGATGGGCACAGCCCTGGTCTATCTCAGGGGCGGTGAGCACTGCCCTGGTCTACCTCAGGGGCGGTGGGCACTGCCCTGGTCTATCTCAGGGGCGATGGGCACAGCCCTGGTCTATCTCAGGGGCGGTGAGCACTGCCCTGGTCTACCTCAGGGGCGGTGGGCACTGCCCTGGTCTATCTCAGGGGCGGTGAGCACTGCCTTGGCCTATCTCAAGGGCGATAAACCCTGGCCTGGTCTACCTCAGGGGCGGGGAGCACTGCCCTGGTCTCAGGAGCGGAGAGCATTGCCCTGGTCTATCTCACTGGCGGTGAACACTGCCCTCGTCTATCTCAGGGGCGGTGAGCATTGCGCTGGTCTATCTCAGGGGCGGTGAGCATTGCCCTCGTCTATCTCACGGGCGGTGAGCATTGCGCTGGACTAGTCAGGGGCGGTGAGCATTGCCCTGGTCTATCTCAGGGGCGGTGAGGATTGCGCTGGTCTATCTCAGGGGCGGTGAGCATTGCCCTGGTCTATCTCAGGGGCGGTGAGCATTGCGCTGGTCTACTCAGAGGCGGTGAGCATTGCCCTGGTCTATCGCAGGGGCGGTGAGCATTGCCCTGGTCTATCTCAGGGGCGGAGAGCATTGCGCTGGTCTACTCAGAGGCGGTGAGCATTGCCCTGGTCTATCGCAGGGGCGGTGAGCACTGCCCTGGTCTATCTCAGGGACGGTGAGCTCTGCCCTGGTCTATGCCAGGGGCGGTGAGCATTGCCCTCGTCTATCTCAGGGGCGGTGAGCACTGCCCTGGTCTATGCCAGGGGCGGTGAGCACTGCCCTGGTCTCAGGGGCGGTGAGCACTGCCCTCGTCTATCTCAGGGGCGGTGAGCACTGCCCTGATCTATCTCAGGGGCGGTGAGCACTGCCCTGATCTATATTAGGGGCGGTGAGCACTGCCCTGGTCTATCTCAGGGGCGGTGAGCACTGCCCTGGTCTATCTCAGGGGCGGTGAGCACTGCCCTGGTCTCATGGGCGGAGAGCATTGCCCCAGTCTATCTCAGGGGCGGTGCCCTGGTCTATCTCAGGGACGGTGCCCTAGTCTCTCAGGGGCGGTGAGCACTGCCCTGGTCTATCTCAGGGGCGGTGAGCACTGCCCTGGTCTATGCCAGGGGCGGTGAGCACTGCCCTGGTCTATCTCAGGGGCGGTGAGCACTGGCATGGTCGGTCTCAGGGGCGGTGAGCACTGCCCTGGTCTCAGGGGCGGAGAGCATTGCCCCAGTCTATCTCAGGGGCGGTGAGCACTGCCCTCGTCTATCTCAGGGGCGGTGAGCACTGCCCTGGTCTATCTCAGGGACGGTGAGCATTGCCCTGGTCTATCTCAGGGACGGTGAGCATTGCCCTGGTTTATCTCAGGGGCTGTGCCCTGGTCTATCTCAGGGGCGATGAGCACTTCCCTGGTCTATCTGAGGGGCGGTGAGCACTGGCCTGGTCTATCTCAGGGGCGGTGAGCACACCTCTGGTCTACCTCTTCCGACGCTTCGTTCAGCAGCGCTATTGCCATTGGGCCGGAAGTGGTCCGATCATCGCGCCACAGACTGCGGGCAGACCCTCACCACCGTATTAACGACCGCACAGCTCGTTGCAACAACCAGTGACCCCCACCGTAACTAGCTACATACGGACCAGTCATAATTAACAAACAGGGGTGATGGGTGACGAAGTGTTTACTTGCCCCGTCAAACCAACCGACTTTGTCAACAGAACATACAAGTCAAAGATCAGTCAATTTTAATAGTTTTATTTTCTTCTCAGAGGAGGGTAGGACAAACAGGTTACAGACCACACTCTCCGCGAGGATGTTTCGGACGATCCCTCCAGCCATGATCCAGTTGTCGCCAGATGGCAAAACAAAGCAAGAGAAGGATAAATGTACAGTAATAAAATTATGAGGAGTCGACATAACTGACATTCGTGATGACGAGTACGTACGAAAAAAAAAAAGGGGAGATGGCAAATACTCATTTGGTCAACGGCATTCGCTACGGCGATGAATGACTTGGGAAGACGAACAACTTCACAGCATGCTGATCCAAGAGGTGGACCTACTCTCAGCCAGTCAGACACATATTCACTCGCTCTCTCAGCCTAAACCACCTATGGAGCGGCCGGCAACACCGAACAACCAACCAAGTCCAGGCAGTGTTAGGTAATTGGCATTAGTAATAATAATAATAATCAACAGTAGCCATTGCCTTTGATATATAAACACAATATCGTGGCCGAAATAGTTAGTTGAACAAGTTGGGGTAAGGCCCCCCACCCTCCGATCGAGGTTCGCACGGGGTAACCATGGTACACGTCCCTACGATGTAGTCGATGCAGGGGTTGGTACACCCCGCAAAATCGGTCCAAAAGCTCCAAGAGCGTAGAAAGGTACAAATTTCCCATCGGGCGGTCTACTGTAGTACAGACCGCCGAGTGTCTCTGGTCACGCCACCACGGTCTGCCACTTGGCGGAGCAGGACCTTTCCTTAGTTAATTATTTCCATAAAAAAAAAAAATTACTCCATGCCAGCAAGTGTCCGCGCGACGTATTTAAGTGACTTATTTACATAGAAAAAGTAGAAATAATGGTACAACATTATTTATTTCTCGTGCGGATCGACACTGGCTTTGCGCCCGCTGCTGCTGGGTCGGAGGCCTGAGGCCCGCCGCGCACTATGGCCCGGACAGTTCTAGGACGGTCGCCCTGCAGCCACCGCCGTGTGGCCGCCCACATACAGCCACCAGGGTCCGCCGCGCTGTGTGGCGGGGCGGGACACGCCTCCATATGCCAGGGGCACAGATGGGGGCCGTGAAGTCCAGAGATGCCGTGAAGTTAACTGCCTCTCGTCATGATCCATGATGAACATCACACACATACACACAACGTCATACTCTATATGATGTCTCGTAATGTTTCTATTACATGTATGTTGTATCAATTGGTTGGAGTCCGTCTAGTAATGTAGTTTGCCATCGACAATCTGGGATGGCCAGCCAGGTACAGCGCAGGGAAAAGCCAGGCCGTTCGTCCCTACACCCGGAGGGCCAGGTGGGACGGGCCATGCGTGGGCGCTCCCCGTGGGGGATGGCGCCTTCCAGCCTTGTTTCTTCAAGGCTTCGACAGGCTGGGGAAATCCAGCTCGTCGGCCACGTTGGGCAGCGGCTCGCGGCGCCCTCTGGGGGCACTGCCGCGCTCACTGCGCTCGCCGCCCCCGCGGTCGCCACGGAAACCACCACGGTCTCCGCCGCGGAAGCCCCCGCGGTCGCCACGGAAACCGCCACGCCCTCCGCGCTCGCCACCTTCACGGTCGCCACGGAAACCGCCACGCCCTCCGCGCTCGCCAGCTTCACGGTCGCGCGGGAAACCGCCACGCCCTCCGCGCTCGCCACCTTCACGGTCGCCACGGAAACCGCCACGCCCTCCGCGCTCGCCAGCTTCACGGTCGCCACGGAAACCGCCACGCCCTCCGCGCTCGCCAGCTTCACGGTCGCCACGGAAACCGCCACGCTCGCCACGCTCGCCACGGCCTTCCCCGCGGAAGCCGCCACGACCTTCACCTCTGAAGCCTCCACGGCCCCGGCCGCCAGACTCTCCGGGGGAGCGGTCGAAGCCGCCCCGTCCTCCGCCTCGGGGTCCGCCGCGCCCACCGCGCCCACCGCGACCACGCCCACGGGCACTCGTGTCATTGAAGGTGATCTCGATGTTCAGAAGCTTCTTCTTGTTGGCGCGCTCGTCCTCGTAGTCCTGGCGAGAACCAAGAGATTATAGTCCGGGACATTCATGGTTAGAGAAGCGTCGCCTCAACCGCGAACTACATATCATATAGGCTAATAAGGAATGGTAACCAAGTGCTCACTGCAAGATTGGTACCTATATACCGAGTAATACTAGTAAATATCAGATATAATGAAGACTTAATTACCTCATCATCCTCCTCCTCCTCCTCTTCGTCGCTTTCCTCCTTGGCCTTCTTCAGCACGTAGGTTTTCTTCCATTGGGTCTCGTCCACGCCCTCCCCGGCCCGGCGCAGGTTGAACTGCTGCTTGGGCTTCACCTGCTGGGCCTTCCACTCGTCCAGGGTCAGCTCCTGCACCTCCTCCTCCTCCTCTTCCCCGGCCTCGTTCTCCTTGCTCTCCTCCCCGTCCTCCGTCACCGCAGCGCCCTCTTCCGTCTTGCCCTCGGCCGCCGGCTCCTTGCCCTCTGTCCCAGCCTCAACGTTCTCCTCAGAGACATTCGTATCGTTCAGTTGTTCCCTGCGGACCATGGAAGCACCGCAGCATCGTCAGGCACATGTCAAATATTACATCCAGAAAAGCAAGTTCTCGACTCTCAACTTCTTGTTACATCCAGAAAAGTAAGTTCTCGACTCTCAAACTTCTTGGTTAAGCTGGAATTCTAAGGTATTCACAGTAGGACCGAAGTGTGGCTTCACAGTTTTAGCTACCAATACCAGACAAAAAAAACTTTTGCATTGCAAGTCTAAAGTACTAAGCAGTCTAAACTACCTAACACTATGGGGTGCACAGTGATATGCCAACAACGCCCTTAGCTCGCTTGCCTACCGCTCCCTTTGCACGACATTGAGTAGTGATCAGATTCCGGTAAAGCTGGGGGTTATCATCATCTTGAGTATTGACGCATTATTCATCACATCACTCTCACAAACAGCAAAGGGAGATCTAGTTTTGGGCTCTGCGAACACGTCAATGCCCCTAAAAGACCAATATGGGTTATCCACCCACTATATTGTAGGTGTTTACACAAGACCTAAACTGTCCTATTTATATTAACAATAGCTTATATAATAGGCAGCTGGAGTGATCAGCTTCGGGAAAAGCTTTCACCATGTCAGGTGTATATAACAGTCATCAATTCACTCCACCAGAGTACTAATATCAAATTATATCTAACTACATTACTACCAAGTATCCAGACATTGCAGGTTAACTTTCATCATGCTATGTCATCAATGCACTTAAATTAAACCAAAGAAAACTCTGCAAGACGAAATAGACAACAGAATGTACAGTAATTTAATCCTAAACAGGATTAAGGACGGATACCAGTTTTCCTCGACAAACATGTATTTACAAATAAATCAGTATAAAAAAGTTACAGGTGATGTGAAGTTTTCTATTAGTAGAATTAGGACATGTAACTTAACACTATCTACCCGGCATATTTATTTCTTGAAGCACAAAAATTGCATCATGTAATCAACCTTTTAATTAAATAGGAAGGTACACAAGAGTGATCAGCTTCGGGAAAAGTTTTCACCATACTGCATGTATGTCACACACTGTCATCAAGTCACTCTCTAATAAACAAGTACCACTTTCCTTGAAACTCACGGTAGGACTGAAGTGTGGCTAGACAAGTTTAGCCGCCAATACCCGAAAAATATACTAGGCATTGCAAGTCTAAAGTACCAAGCAGTCTAAACTACTTAACACTATGGGGTGAACAGTGATATACCAACAACGCTCTTAGCTCGCTTGCCTACCGCTCCCTTTGCACGACATTGAGTAGTGATCAGATTCCGGTAAAGCTGGGGGTTATCATCATCTTGAGTATTGACGCATTATTCATCACATCACTCTCACAAACAGCAAAGGGAGATCTAGTTTTGGGCTCTGCGAACACGTCAATGCCACAGGTCTGGGTTATCCACCCACTATGATGATAGAGCACTTACACAACACCTAAACTGTCCTTTCCATATTCACAACAGAAGCTTATATAAAACTAGGCACATGGAGTGATCCGCTTCGGAAAAAGCTTTCACCATGGCAGGTGTTTATCACACTCATCACTTTACTCCCCTGCGGTACTAATATCCAATTATATCGAAACTATGTACCCAGCCAGACATAGCACATCATATGTTCTTCATTTTACATTTCTCTTCATTTTACATTTATCATCCAATTTCATAAATGCACTCAATTCAAATCAGAACATAGACGTGCATTCAGACAAGGATCAGTTTTAAAACTTGTTAAGTGTTATATTTAAATAGGAAGGTACACAAGAGTGATCAGCTTCGGGAAAAGTTTTCACCATACTGTGTGTATGTCAAACATTGTCATCAATTCACTCTCCTATACACCAGACGGTTACCGCTTTCTGTGAGACAGTAATCACTAATTCAGGTCACCAAATAAGTAATAATTTAATCAGGAATTAATCTAACTTACTCGAGGTCGTCCTTCATCGTGCCCCAGTTGTGCGCGCCACCTCCCTCCCTCTTGTCCACAGCCTTCACTCCGGTCTTGTCGCTGCCGCTCCGCCGCTCGTACTCCCGCTTGCCGAACCCACCACGTCCCCGGTTCTCGTCCGTGTCGCTCACTCCTGGGGGTCCACCGAACCCCCCTCGGCCGCGGCCTCCGCGCATGCCACGCCCACCTCGGCCGCCTCTCCCTCGGAAGCCACCATCTCCTCGGTCCGGTCGGTTCTCACGGCTGGAAGAAAGGGTTTCCTTCAGTTAGTCACATAGCCACAAACTCCAAGGTACACATAATAGTGTATAGTTTTGAAAGCAAAAGCAAATGTTTGACGGAAATGTGCTTCTAATGAATTTTCGTTTTGAGAGAGGGTACCTATTTATTTACATGCTTAGGTCAGTCTATTGCACTAACCACTACACCAGATAGCTATACTGTACTGCGTAAGCTAGCAGAATCTTTGTGGTCAGAGATTTGTGTAGGATAATGGCAACATTTTGGCTTTAAAACTGTACCTAAATTCCCCCTGGGGCCTGTCAGTTCTTTCTTCTCGGCGCCGGGGTGGTAAGTCCCGGTCTCTGTTGTCCCTGGGGGGTCTGTCCGTTCGGGGAGGTCTGTCAACATTCTGGTCAACAGGCCGTGTGTCCCTTGGTCTGCCTTTGGGGCGGTCGGATTTCTCTGAAATATCAGATACAACAAACATTTAAAACAGTGCTTTATTTTAATAATGAACGAAACATGTAATCGAATTAAACTTAATAGTCCGTGCACTGAACCATAGCTCATGATCGGATCCATAGCCATAGCCCAGAGGCATAGTCCAGCGTTGGGGCCATAATCCAGCACACAGAGCCATAGTCCATGACCAGAGCCAGAGCCTGGGCTCGCGCTAGGATATTTTTTTTCATTAGCCAATTTGGCTAATTCCGTGGAAAAACATTAGCCAAAATTAGCCAAATATATTGGTTATAAATGGACTTACATCGTGTAAACTTCCGCCAATATTTGTTCGAGGATTTTCTGGTTCCATTTGTTGAAAAAAACATGAATAAAAATGTGTTTATAGTTGAAATTTTATATTCGCCATTTTGGCGAGTGTCCAGGAAGTTATTATCGCCAAATGCCGAATTTTCTCGCCAAATGGCTATTGGCGAATGCTAACGCGAGCCCAGAGAGCCATAGCCCGCGACCGTAGCCATAGTCCAGCGCACGGAGCCATGGTCCGCGACGGGAGCTATAGTCCAGCGCACGGAGCCATAGCCTGTGCACGGAGCCATAGCCCGTGCACTGAGCCATAGCCCGTGCACTGAACCATAGCTCACGATCAGATCCATAGCCCACGGCTGGAGCCATATCCAGCGACCGTAGCGATAGCCAGGAGACATAGTCCAGCATTGGGGCCATAATCCAGCACACGGAGCCATAGTCCGCGACCAGAGCCGGAGTCATAGTCCGCGACCGGAGCCAGAGCCATAGCCCAGCGCACGGAGCCATAGCCCAGCGCACGGAGGCACAGTCCAGCGCACGGAGGCACAGTCCAGCGCACAGAGCCATAGTCCAGAAAATAGAGTCATTGTCTGTAACTAGTTGGTCATTAATTGCCCCTGATCGGAGCCATAGTCCAGTGCACAGAGCCATGGTCTGCGATGGGAGCTATAGTCCAGCGCACATAGCCATGGTCTGCGACAGGAGATATAGTCCAGCGCACGGAGCCAGTCTGCGACCAGAGCCATAGTCCAGCGCATGGAGCCATTGCCCAGGACCAGAGCCATTAATTGCCAGTGATCCAGCGCTCAGAGCCATGGTCCGCGACGGGAGCCATTGCCTGTGACCAGAGCCATTAATTGCCCATGATTGGAGCAATAGTCCGGCTCCTTGAACACGCAAGAACAAGAGACTGCAACGGTGAAACCACCTTGCATTTTCGCCCTCGTGTATACGCATTCTGGCATCCTCACCCCTGTTTTGTCACAGGTGAGAATGCGCGATAGAGAGCGGCACATATTAGGCCGAGAACTGCAAGTATCATGTACTGCGTGCAAGCTATGAAGTTAGGGGCAGATTCCCTCCGCTCAAGAGAAAATATTACGTCCTCATAATATATACACTAAAAATTTTACAAAATAAGGCTGCCACCAAAGCCTGCACGGGCCCCTACAGTTGAAAATTCCATTGACTGCTGGACCGCAGCTAGATACGGAGACTCATGTGTCGCATTTTTACGGGACATTTGCTTTATGAGTGGGACAATGACGCAAGGCTGCGCTCTGCAGTGAACACTGTCATGCGTTGTTATAACAATTTTATATGTTAAAGAACTCGCTGTCATGCATTCCCCAAATAAACCACTTGACGCTATCGCATCTTGTGCTTTATTTTGGCGAATGCACTCTAGCTTGTTCTTTAACTAGTACATATGTGACATTTTCCGCTAATATATTTGCTTGATTATCTTTCACAACGGTAGTTCACCCCCTCTGTGAAATTCGGTGCTTATATAATTCCACACATTCTGTACTTGTCATGTGTGAAACACATTTTCAGTGTTTTAAATCTTTGATTCAAAATGAGGCTAAAATTTACTAAATCAGACCAGCTCAAATTTAAAAATTGCTTATTCTGTACCTTTAGATCAGGAATTAGTTAAAGTTACTGGACAAACAGGTAGTGTACTATTATAGCAAGCTCTCGCCATTAATAAGAAACCTCTTGCCATAAGTTATATACTTCTCACCATTAATAAGAAACCTCTCACCACAAATTTTGTATTTCATGTCAAAAAATTTGTATTGAGGGACTTGTGGCCCTATTCTTTGAATTGGGTGACTTGGGGCTGGAGTAGAGTATAGATAAAAAAAATTGGGAAAGAGCTTGACATGCAACTTTAAAGTTGTATGTGTGCTTTGCGATGCTTTGGTAGTAGCTCTGACATCAAAACCACCACCAAGGTGAAGGTTTTGAACAGCACAACACTGTTCTGTGTAGAGTTCTTTCGAAAGCTCCCGGCGCTAAATGTGTCAACTAATTTTTAAAATATTGGCTTTTTTGCAATCTACAAACTGTATTCTTACTCCTGGCGCCTTTACTAAATTCGAAAGCGAGCAAAATATCTGAAATATAAGCCATTTAAGAGTTCCGTTTGTGCACGCTGCCATGCTTGTTTTCTACATCAAAAAGTGTTGTGCTATTCAAAACCTTCACCTGGGTGGCGGTTTTGATGTCAGAGCTACTTTGGTAGGAGTAACAGTGCCGCGACGGAGTTCTGTGGTGTCGTGGGATAGACGCGTTTGCGACACCACAGCCGAAATGGCGAGGTTCATCAGGTTTCTGAATTTATAGAATGAAACAATCGAGTTTTCTGCAAATTTTGATATAAATTTCGCCTGGGTTTAGTTTTTGCGGGAAAGGACTCGATATGCCACTTTAAGCTTTTTTGTGAATTGTATGCACTTTCCTGATCCCCGGCTTTCAGCAAGCTGTCAGCTTTGGCCTTTAGGCCAGCTCTGGTAAGGAAGCAAACAAGTGCAAATTTTACTTGTCATCCATTACCAACTGTCTTGCGACCGTAACATCTAATTTTCAGGCCAATAGTAAATGTGCCAACCATAGTTCCATCTCCAAACCTTGAATGCGTCACATGCGGACTCAATACAGACTGTCTTACAACATTAACGTCTGATTTTCAGGCTGCAGTCTCGCGACATTAACGTCTAATTTTCAGATTAAGTGAATACCGAATGGGTCACATGGCACGCGAACTCAATACAATATAGGCAGATACACCGTACACCGGATGTTGGCGGCACATGGTCTGTTTCTACTTTTCATGAGTGTAATATTGCTATCATTAAATAAAATATAGTAAAATCTGAGCATTCGAATTACCATTAAGATATGGAACCAAAGATATGAGCATGTGCGCACATGTGACATGTCAGGTCAAGCACGTTTGACATGCCGACTCGCATGCGAAGACCATGTGGGCCGAAATGTCAAAAACATTTTGCAAGAGATTATGCAGTTTTGCGGCAAGCACAACTTACCATCTTTTCGGGATAAAGATGAATCTGTCGGCGTACTCTGTACTGGTGTTAGAACTTTTTTGTTCAATTTGTTTTTGGCAGATTTGGTTTCTTTCTCGGTCTTGGCATCCTTGCCTTTTCCCTTCTCTTCTTTCTTCTTCAAACGGCTGGCCTCCGTTTGCTTGAGAATCTCTAACGGATCCTCATCTTCATTTAAAAATAAGTCATACTTATTCTTTACTGCTATACCGTAATGGCTCTCCATTGTGTCCTCTGCTTTAGGAGGATGACAATGGATTTTCTACCAAACGGTTCGTGAAAGCCCTCCCTGCGCTGTCCAAAATGGCGTGTTCTTCTTGGCGCTATGTACTGTGGGTAAAATCCAGGCAGAAATGATGTCATGACTTTCCATATAAGGAAATGTGGCGGGAAACCGGTTCATTCTAAAAACTTTCGTATCATTTAGTCTTGACCAATGTTGAAACTAAGACGTGAAGCCTTCACAAAATAAGGGACATTATTTGAAACATATTTCTGCAAGTAAAACGAGACAATTACATTAGTTAAATTTCAGGAAGTGACCTACGCGAGAGGCAAGTGAAGGCGTGACCCAGAAAGTCACCTATTTAAATATCCTATCCCACAATGCATCGAAAAACCGCGAAATTTGTGTTGTGTGAGTTTGGAGGGAAATGCCGTTTCGCTGTACGAAGTTATATTCTGTAATTTTTGTGTGAAAATCACTATGGAAGCTCTCTTTGCTTCACCGAAACGTATTAATGGATACGTTGTGAACACAGAGAGTCCGTCTGGGACATCTTCGAGGGCAGATCTCGCCGTATTGCCGTGGAATTTTGCAAATGAAGCGCCAGAAATTACAGCGGCTTCGCCCAACACTGCACCCACTGGCACTGGCGAAAGCGTTTGTTGTGAAGCCGATCGTTTAAAGAGAGGGAGACCGCGCGCAGAGAGTATCACCGATCTCATAGAAAAAGGGGCAAAAGTGGACGGTTCTTATAAATGTCATATTTGTAACCGACTTTTCCCTAGAGAAAAATCACTCCAGGCTCACCTACGAACACACACAGGTAAACGACATATTTGCATGCCATGCCATTTTTGACCTTGCCTAGGCCTATAGGCTATGCTATAGTCTAGACTAACATGTATAAATTGAAATCGAAATCTTATTTTTACTAATTTTAGTTTGCCCACTTGTTAAGTAGGACCAGGTATAGGTCTTAATTTTTTCTTAAACCTTTATTGCTTTAAGCTTTACCTTTTTAGGGGTGGGGGGGGGGGGGGAGGGGTGCAGGCAGGAGTCTACTGCTTTTCACCAGTAGTTGACCCCTTGGCGCAAGTGCCCCCAGGCCCTAGAGAAGCGGGCTTGCCTGGGGGCACTTGCGCCAAGTTGACCTCTGGCCATCCAGAGCGGATAAGCCAGGGAGGGGCATGCAACATGCAACAGGGCTAGTTGACCCCCACCACCCTGCACAATCAAAGGTGGCAAGCTATTGGCTGTGGTTAGCTGGAACAACCCAAGCCCCCAACAAATGTTTGGTACCTGCATGAGGTCTTTGTTGTCAAAGCTGTTATATACCTAAAGTTGCATGTACAGTTGTTTCCCGCCAAAACTAAGCCTAGGCGAAATTTATATCAAAATTTGCAGAAAATTTCGATTGTTTCATTCTATAAATTTAGAAACCTGATAAACATCACCGTTTTGGCTGTGGTGTGGCAAATGTGTCTATCCCGGCACACCACAGAACTCGGTCGCGGCACTGCTACTTATACCAAAGCATCGCGAAGCACACAAACTGATGACGTTTACCACTAAAATGAAAACTTGTGGTAAATTGATATCACGGACAAGGCTAAGGGACACTATTTGGCAGTCTGGTATGGGTGAAGTATAGATAAAAGAAGTCTTGAATGATTCAAGGACTGATTTATATATGTATTTTGACCTCATTAGTTTTGGCGGGAAAGAGCTTGACATGCAACTTTAATTTACTTTGTTAATCCCTGCCCAACCCAAACCTTAGTTCCATAGATGTAACATAGTCCGCTATGATATGGGTTGTCACGGTAGCTGGAGCGGTTTTCTTGCAAGACTACCCAAACCTCAACGCTACAATGCTTGGGTACTACCACTAGCAGTGACCAGGGGATGAATATGTTGGTTTGGCAGGTATATGCCAATCAGATTCCATCAAGATTCATTGCATCCATAAGTACTTCTTTAAGATTATGATGCAAAATACATGAAATATGTGAATTATACAGAGTAAATTGAAATTGTTCATTGATCTATATTATCTGTTTATGTTTGCTTATGATTTTCTATTTCTAGGTGAAAAACCTTATATTTGTGACTTTCCAAGCTGTGGAAAATCCTTTTGCCAAAGTGGCCAACTTAAGACCCACCAAAGGCTGCATACTGGAGAAAAGCCATTCAAGTGTTCCATAGTTGGTAAGTTTTAAAGTATTGGTTTCTTTGCTGCGAAGAGGAAAAGTCTTGATACCAACATACACTGTTCATGTGTGGACTGGTTAGATATAGTTGCATGAAATTGATTTTTTTTTGTTTTTGACTGAAAATGATGTACATGTATTTATATTCTTAGCAGAGCAGTCAGTACACATATTGTACACAATAAATAACCATTTTGCATGGGAAAGTGTGGCTTCTTGTGTATTAAAACCATCAAAATTCACATATTACAGCATTTTGTTTTTGCCTGTCTCTTCATTTAAACTTTGAGGAAATATGTTATTTCTTCCTTAGGATGTGAAACTCGTTTTGCTCATGCCAACCGCCATTGCCAGCAACACCCCACAGCTGCGCTAGCTCGAGATGAAACAGACATGCTGCAACCAGACCTACTTAAGTCAGCAAAACCTGAAGTTCTGGCATGGTTTCAAAGGTAAGTCCACTATTTCCTATAAGTAAGACTGGTCAAGCAACGTTGGGTAGCATCTGGCTTGGGGAAATTGATGGCAATATTTTGGAAGTTTCTCCGAATGAGCGAACCAATCTGTGGCCAAGATCTTGATCAACCGTTTTGTTACAGACACCTATGCCGTCGACAGGACCGCACCCCCGTGAAGCCTCCGTCCCTCGTCCGTCGTCCCTGCATCAAGCGCTCGCTGTCTCGAGACATTGAGAACCAGTGGCTGGAGCACACAAAGCGACCAGTGCCGGGTGGCAGTGAACCCCTTACCCCCGCCGGTAGTCAGCCCAGCACCCCGGTTGCTAGACAACCTGGTACCCCTGGAAGCAGGCAGCCAGTGACCCCCAAACCACGGGTGCGGTTTGAGAAGGACTCCCCCAGCTGCCGCGCGGACCTGGCGGATGAAGGGTGTCAGGTTCTCTCCCCCAGTGTGGGGGCAGTTCCGGGGTGCCAAAACTCACCAATGGCACCGACCTTAGTAGGGAGCCCACTGTGGCCGCAACTTCCCACTACGGGGCTGCCCTACCTCACCCCACCCCCCTCTGCCCGCAGCCAGCCCCTGCCCCTCAGCCCCAGTAAGTTTCAGCGAAACTGGGACAACATCGCTAACGGGGTGAGGAAGTCTGTGGCTGAGACCCCCACCTATAACACTCTGAGCCCCAAGAAACTCTTCGTACTCGAGACACCCCCCAAGTGCGTCCTGGACAAGCTGGAATCAACCGGACCACGTAACGCATTCAACCTGATCCAGAACACAAGCTCGGCTATCCCAATCTGGAGCAGTCCCGTTCACGGAAGTCCCGGCAAACAGTTCGAGCATAAGGAAAAGATCATGGGGGCTCTAGCTCTCGTCGAGCTCTCGCAGGGCCGATTGTAGTGATATCCGCAGTGTGTTCTGGCTCTGGTCGAGCTCTCGTCGAGCGGGTTGTAAGTTATTGGCAGGGTCAGTGGTGTTGTGGGGTAAGTAGAGCCCTCTACTGAAGCGATAGTTTGTGCTTCATTGCTGTGCTACCAGCTGTGGATGTATAGCCTCCATTCGCGTCAAGAAGAACTCGTTTAGTTAATGCCTGATATAGATAACTGCTAAGATTATCACTATTAACTTTTGATATGTTTTACACCCTTGCAGTTTTCTATTCTGGTCATTCTTGCTAGAGATTCTGCTTTGTTTTATATACAAACTCTGGTCACACCAGTTTTGTGCATGTACCAGTGTAGACTGTATGTGGTGTCTATTTATTAACTATTTATTTATGGTTAGGGACTTTGCAATGAGTTTTTATCTTGGCGTCCTCGGTTACAACCTTAGGTTGTACTTGCCTCTTGTTAGTGTTGAAGTATAAGACTGAGAGATAACTAGCTTGTTAGTCTACAGTTTGTGTGTAGTGATACCAACCCGAGAGGAAGCGCTCTCCGCGTTGTCTCCAGGTTAGGATTCCCAGTTGGTTGATTGTCCCATTAACGGTGAGCAACGACTGGTGATGAGTAATATGTGAGACGTTTAATGCCATTTTGTGTTCCATCGTTGTGTTGATCACAAGTTGAATAGTGCTACTTCATTAGGCAGCTATCTGCAATGTGCTGACCGTGTCGAGGTTTAGAAGTTCTCGCATGCTATTGTAATAGAACCCCATGTTTTTTTTAAAGATTATGTTTATTTGGGGCATGTCCAACAAATGCACTTAATATATGTCCATAGTTTGCACTAGTTCTACAAAATGTTGCTCTCCCAATCAGTGTAATAAACTTTGACAATTGACTTGTTCTACTGTGTTGTCTAATGGGATTTATAACCAGATAAGACATTACAGGGACTCTCGAGACCGAGGCTCTGGTACCTAATGAATGACTAACCAACAAGTCCATATTTACAAAGCGATCATAAATGTCAACTGTCGTATAAAAAAAATGTTTCAAAGTTATAGTTCATAGTTATTCAAACAAATTAGAACGGGTCCATTAAAAGTGTTTATTATCCATTTTCGGAATCCGATTGCACTACATTTCGCAACTGGGTAACCATGGGATGAATGGCATCTACGGGAATTCACTGGGTAAAATAATTACTAGTAAGCGTCCGCACATTATCGTAGATTTAACACATGGGGAGAGGTTGAATGTTGGCTGGCTTCGAGAGCAGTAGATACGTGGTTCTCCGGGCGACTGTCGTCAGATCTCGTGATCATCCTGATGGTAGAGTTCACTCAGCAGTCGGTAGACGTAAGACGGAGCGTTGCCTCCGCTGAAAGTAACAGTGTGTCATACCACGTGTCAAAGTCCTCTACTCTTCCTAGCGACACCTTGCAACCAAGGCTTGGTGCCAGCTTAACTCGTTATCACCAATTATAGCTTTATATATATATATATATACAGAAAGCCTTGTGAATATTGATAAGGAAATACAAGTCTGAAGAGACTCTTCCAGTGTACTTATGTACTATCCCAAGGGCGAGGCGACGCCGTTTAGACCCCTTCTATGCTGAAAGCGGCTGCATGCTTATGTACTTACATATTTGAGATGTATAAGGTGACGAGCTCTGGGGGAACATAGTCGAAGACGGGGTTGTGTATCTGGGCCTTGGACAAAATCACACCGGTGGAGAACTTCAACACTTCTTCTGGACTCACGAAGCGATTAAAGGCGTCCTGAGGAAAAAAAAATAACCTGCATTTAGTAATATAACAAATATCATATTTAGGACTTTACTTTGTTTTACGCTTCTAATAATAATCACTTTATTACATTCATTACCGGTAATTACATTTTTTAGACATTACTTCTCGCGACAAGAGCAGAAGCCAAATTCGTATTCGTTCGAAATAGATAATGTGTGTTAAGCTGAGAATGATCTGCAAGCAAGCTAACAAAGAAACGCGAAAGAAGAACAAGTCAAATATATAAACATAAAAGGGTGAGAGCCATATAAATGAGCGGCGTTGGCATTTTAGTCTCATACATAAGTGAAGGGTCTTCAAAGGATTCACAACATTGTCAGACATTGTTACTTCATTATTACAGCTCCCATCAATGTGTCTTGATATGACGCCACATCCCCAGCTGGCAGACACCAGGTTCGGCTTCCATAAATAACTATTTAAGATCTGATAATATTCTCAATTTACTAACCTGATCGTAGGAGCAGAGATGCTGAGGTGATAGCTTAAACATGGGTGCACAGACGATGAGCTGGAAGTAAAGGCATGGCAGGCGATCTGTAATGTTTTATCACCCGGCCAAGTAACATGCCCCTTGGAAGTCGTATTACGGTCAAAATCTAAGGCAACGTGTACACTCTGTCTTGATATCTGAAGGCAACACTTTTATCAGGACTAAAACAATTAACATGTAACTGCAACCCATCGTCAATGGTGATCATATAATAGGAATTATATTTCACAATGACATAATATACTCTAAAGTAAGAACCAGGTTACCCACTTGCGCCTTTTAACTTCACAGTAATCACTTATTGTGTGTGTTTTCGATACGTGGGATCAGAAGGCGACACTATGTGGGACGCCTGCAGGGACAGCACTCACCGGTACAGAGTGATGCTTCGCCGCCAGGGCGACCGCGTGGCAACCGTTCACGGCTTTCAGTCTGCAACAGATCACAACCGATAATTATCGTCTCTGTTAGAATAGTAGTCACATTGCGCTCTGGGCAGTCACATTGCGCTCTGGGCAGTCACATTGCGCTCTGGGCAGTCACATTGCGCTCTGGGCAGTCGCATTGCGCTCTGGGCAGTCACATTGCGCTCCGGGCAGTCACATTGCGCTCTGGGCAGTCACATTGCGCTCTGGGCAGTCACATTGCGCTCTGGGCAGTCACATTGCGCTCTGGGCAGTCACATTGCGCTCTGGGCAGTCACATTGCGCTCTGGGCAGTCACATTGCGCTCTGGGCAGTCACATTGCGCTCTGGGCAGTCACATTGCGCTCTGGGCAGTCACATTGCGCTCTGGGCAGAGCATGAAGAATAGGGCCGTGCCAGGGGGGCGGGGGGTTTCCCCATGCTACCCAGATTTACAACACTTTGGATTGTAAATAAAGTATGTTGCCATGCCAACATCCGCCTCCTGAGTGCCATGGCGCGTGTGGCAATTGTTACCCGCTTTCCTCATACCAGGGTAGTAATAGTATGAAGAACGCTAGCTATGACGGCTTGTACGCGACTTGTTACCATGGAGAACTCACCCCCGTTGGCCATGACTGTGTGCCAATGGTTACTATGGAGAAGTCACCCCCGCTGGCCATGACTTTGTGTGTCAATGGTTACCATAGAGAACTCACCCCCGTTGGCCATGACTGTGTGCCAATGGTTACTAAGGACAACTCCCCGCCCCCCGTTGGCCATGACTGTGTGGCGATCGTTACAATGGAGAACTCACCCCCCGTTGGCCATGACTGTGTGTGTGCCTATGATAACTTTGTTGACTCTCGCCATCATAGCGAAGACGGCTGAGTCCGTGATGACAGTCGTCTCGATCCCAGCCTTCGCCAGACTCGTGGCCAGCTGGTGTCCCTGTGGATTACATTAAAACCCATTACTGAAGGAAACTTACACCGTATATGTCGTCCACCTGGCTGTAACCACTGCTAGCAGCTGCCACACGTCTATCAACTGACTGCGGCAGGCCACTTAAAACCCTGACCAGTTCAGAACTTAACATAGCGCACAGCTTAATATGAGTAGGAAACACGAAACTATAACAACGAGGGGATCAGAAGGACTAGAACGCCAGATGAGTCAGATGTGGAGGAGAACTCACGTGATAAAATGGAGCACATTCTACTACAATCACTTGGAACTTTCTCTTCTTGGCCGCTCGCTGAAGACAAACATGCACTATTACATTTCCTTCTCCATTTTGTTCTCTTTACGACATACCTCATTCAATCAACTTTGGTTTTCTCTAGACATATGAGTCAAAACGAGTGTCAAACCATTACACAGAAGTACACGCTGCTGAAATATTTCTTCATATTGGCGATAGCATAAAAGATTTATTGCAGCAGCTGCAAGCATGAAAAAAATCATCTCACAGTAACAGCTATACGCATGCAATAAGATTGCTATAATAAAAAGTAAAAACAGTTGCAACAAGAGATTTAGACATAATGTACATAAATATATACTCACTTTTAAAAACGCCTCAACCGTCCTTGACTTCCCGACCGTCATGATCACTTCATTGGCATGTATGTGTTCTAAAGCCTGGGCCGCAATGTTATCAGCACTGCATGACAAATGAGAGGCATGAAGGCACATGTGATATAGACATCGTGGACTGTCGTGGGTTCCCCTACTCCAGTGTGCCGACCGGAACTTCTCGGCCTTAAAGGCACACACTGGTACTCCCAACACTAATCATGGGCCGCCGCTTTCTTTGGTTAGAAAATAACGATGGAAGGAATTTTAATAAATAGTTTTTAACTATTGTCTGTTCTTTTCTGTTAAATTCTGGCCAATGTCACTTGTGACGTAACAATAATTGACCATAAATGCAACTGGGCGCCCATACAAAAGAATACTACAGTAAATGGCATAAGATATGACAGCCGAAATAGATGTTCATACGGTAAATACAGGAAGTCTTTATAATGTATCATATGCATTAGGTTTCTACCTTGTTTCTAATTCCGTGATCAGTTCGTTCATAGCTTCAATGGTCGTCGTCTGTAACGAACCATGTAACTAATCAGTGATGTTTATTCGTGACCAATACAGATTAAAACTTCGCCTTCACAATAAACAGTCATGTCGTTATCGTCTCGATCAAAGATAAATAGGAACATAGCAACATCTCTCGAGTTAACCTGTAGCATCATAGGGCGGGTAATTGACTACTATCACAAACAGTATATTCATAACTATACATACCACTGAGTGCTCATTGGCCACGTGGACCACCCCAATGGACAATTTACTGATCACTTATCCAAAAATACGCTTATTGACTATGCATATCGATTATAGGATGTTTATTGACTGTGTATGTCTCTAAGAGTGTACGACCACACAGTGCCAATAGAATGCTTATTGACTGTGTATGTCAACTAAGAGTGTACGACCACACATATCGCCAATAGGACGCTTATTGACTGTGTACCGAAAACGGCCTATTTGAAGCCGCATACATATTAGAAGCCGCACCCCCACTTTGGCCTCAAAACCGGGTTGGCAGGCACCCAAAACCATTTCCTGAAAACTACATATTATAAGCCCCCCCCCCCCTCCCCCCCACTGTATCCCTGCTTAATCCCATCCGGCCAACCACGCCAATTAATTGTTTATACAAGCAGTCGCGACCACTAACGACATTTACCTCTCCCTCTCCGATCGCAGCTCTTATCAAGTGTCACACCAGTGGCTGGCTCTCCTGGCTCTTACTTCATGTTTATGAATCACTGTCGTACCTACCCAGTATCACGTTTCTGTCTGGCACAATGAACTTATTGCATTTGGTGCGAGGCCGGCGGCAGCCGTATCAATTTACACCACCTGAAACCTGGCCTCTGATCATTGGTCTACAATAGGTGTGGGCGGAGACGCGTGATATAAATAAATAACACAACCGTAAGATGGTTTCTTACATTACGACGATGACGATTTCTGGGGTTTGTGGAGGGAACGGACTATTGACATTCGAAATGGATTATCTCCCGACTTGTATGACATTATGATGCAATAAATGACTTGTTGACTTGTATGACGTTATGATGCAATAAATTATTTTGGCAACAGGTAATTTTCGTATTCGCACCCCCCCCCCTCGCCCCCCCCCCCCCACCGCTTGTCTCGCCACGCTCACTTGAAATCGGCAAACTTGCGACTCAAACCCGGAAAGTGGAACCTTCAACTTCCTAATATAAGCCGCGGCTTCAAATAGCCAGTTTACGGTATATCACTAAGAGTCTGTACGACCACACATGTCGCCAATAGGACGCTTATTGACTGTGTATGTCATTAAGAGTGTACGACCACACATATCGCCAATAGGATGCTTATTGACTGTATGTCACTAAGAGTCTGTACAACCACATATCGTCAATATGATGCTTATAGACCGCATGTCACCAAGGGGATGTGTACTGACAACATTTAACGACAAGGTCATTCTAACTGATGAAATATATCTTTGTTGAGGTGTCTACTAACCTTCAGATTTTGAAAATGTGTGCTGTAATCATCTATTTTACCCTCTGCGAGCAACAATTTCTGGAAGAGATAAAGCATATATGGAATATTATATTATATTATATATACGTTTATTCATGATACAGATATTTTGTATTGTAGTATTACCCAGCAAGTTATTTAGCAACCATTACATCTATAGATGAGCCTTTGGTATTGCGCGGCAGGGTAAGGCAGACTGGGCCGAGTGCCATATGCCCTTTCACGGTGAGTGAGTGATGAAATGTCCATAGATAGAATTAAGTCTTTATTGCTGACCTGTAAAGATTCCTGCGCATCCTCCTCTCCTGCTTTGCCCTTGGCAGCACTGCAAGGTCATCGATATAATACATTGTGTGTAATACAGTGATAGGATAGTGACCTGTTCAAAGTGAAAACGTGTTTCCAAATAAAGCGTTCATAAAAGTCAAGATTTGTGTTTTGTTATATACAAAGGAAAGGTAAGATATATACCGATATGACTCATACAGAAGATGAGGTGATATACTTTAAGATACTAAATGCAAAAGATAAAACAATAATTTCGATGTTCCTCGGTGCATGATGCACTAAATCTACTACACTGCCGGGAACTTCCGAAGCATAGAAAGATGCAAAGACGTTTTAGTCACGTCACTCCTACACACAGAGTGAGGGTATGAATACAGTGCTGTCACACACAGAGTGAGGGTATGAATACAGTGCTGTCACACACAGAGTGGGGGTATGAATACAGTGCTGTCACACACAGAGTGGGGGTATGAATACAGTGCTGTCACACACAGAGTGGGGGTATGAATACAGTGCTGTCACACACAGAGAGGGGCTATGAATACAGTGTTGTCACACACAGAGTGGGGGTATGAATACAGTGCTGTCACACACAGAGTGGGGGTATGAATACAGTGCTGTCACACAGAGTGGGGGTATGAATACAGTGCTGTCACACACAGAGTGAGGGTATGAATACAGTGCTGTCACACACAGAGAGGGGCTATGAATACATTGCTGTCACACACACAGTTAGGGTATGAATACAGTGCTGTCCCACACAGAGAGGGGCTATGAATACAGTGTTGTCACACACAGAGTGAGGGTATGAATACAGTGCTGTCACACACAGAGTGAGGGTATGAATACAGTGCTGTCACACACAGAGTTAGGGTATGAATACAGTGCTGTCACACACAGAGTGAGGGTATGAATACAGTGCTGTCACACACAGAGTGGGGGTATGAATACAGTGCTGTTACACACACAGTGGGGGTATGAATACAGTGTTGTCACACACACACAGTGAGGGTATGAATACAGTGCTGTCACACACACAGAGTGAGGGTATGAATACAGTGCGGTCACACACACAGAGTAGGGGTATGAATACAGTGCTGTCACACACACAAAGAGGGGCTATGAATACAGTGCTGTCACACACACAGAATGAGGGTATGAATACAGTGCTGTCACACACACAGTTGGGGATAGAAAAAAACTTACCGTTGTATGGTTACAGAGTTGAGGAACTTACCTTATGTATTCTTCTCGGACAATCTTAAGAACTGTAAAGAATTGCTGGTATTACTATTTCGGGACCAAAATGAATATAATTTGTTCTTTGAACCTTTGGTATCAGCCCCACAGTATAATAATGCAAACTATAATAAACAAACTAGAGGTCCATGAAATCTTATATCTGGGTTTTTACTTCGACATAATAGATAATTCTTAATCTGTAACAGTGAATAATATAAAAGTATCAACCATATGATTCTTTTAAGATAGAATAAATTGCATCGACATACATGTTCCCGGTACACACAAACTCATTTACTTTGAAACTTTTTTTTTTTAAATCTTCAATCCATTTTGTCTTGCAAACCGCAGTTTTTGTAGAATTATCCACAGAAAGATATAAATAAAAAGAAACCATCCGGAATTTTTAGACCATTTATTCGTGGAATGTGACGAGGTGAGAATACTGTGGACGAATTTGTATAACTGGTTACGCAATCAAGCTAATATTAGAGACATAACTATGTTCTCCGCAAAAGACATTATGTTAGGGGTTTTTAACGTAACCAATGAAGATCTTCTAAATATAATTATACTAATAGTCAAGAGATACATATATGTGGCCAGATGTACTGGCAAAAGACTTATATCGACCAGTTGCATAAGGGTTATCAAGAGTTACTTTAGTTTAGAATACCATAATTCCAAAGACAATGAAAATTTATTTGATTTGATTGGGGCTTAACGGCAGACAATGAAAAACAGAAAAAGCATGATTAAAAAATGAGGTAAATCCTTAATAGAATATTTTTTGTCAAGTTGAATAGGTATCTATATATATTTTGGTGTTTAAGTGTTGATCTATATATATTCTGGTGTTTAAGTGTTTAAGTTGTCAACGGGTGTAGTTGAAAATCGTTATATGTATGCATGTACCATATATGATTTAAATCAATAAAAAAAAAAAATAAAAAAAAAAACAATACATATTACATTTGCCAGGCTTAGTCATTCACACTCTTGTTTATCTACAAAGTGCACCAGCTAGGCTAGCGCCATACAGATCAATAAGCTAGGGCCTGGAGCCCAGGTGTGCTGGCTTACCTCTTCTAACCATATTTTCCACTGCAGTCTCTGACGGTTGTGCCTGCATCAGCCTGCCTCCCTCCTCTCGTACAATGCCCAGTAACTCCCTATGACACAAGTAGTCACTTCCATATTTATGACCGGTCAGTTCTTTCCTTGAACAATTTCATCCAGGTTCAAAAGAAGCAAGACTAATAACTTCATTCGCTTGACGGCTCAGTGGTCCAGTCACGTTAAGCTATATACATACACAATGTATGACGAGGTAAATGCTTTCAACAAACATTAATACTTAAATTGGTCTTGTTGAGTATCCCATACAGTAATAAATTTAGTTCTATATAGTTTACCTAGTATCAGCATATATGTTTTTTAACAATACTTAATTACGGTAACTTTGAAATTGAATACCAGCCATTATACATGGAGAAGAAAGTAGAGAATATGTAAAGCAAAGAGCATATATACTAACTTTGCATTGACCCATTTTGCATGTGCGATTACCAGCCGCAGAAGATGTACAGTTTTGTATGCCACTGAGTAAGAGCCCTTGATGTCACTGAAAGGTAAGCACAATGACAATGTCAGCCAACTTGTCATACTGTTATTCTGTTGCATGCTGAAATCCAAATGTTTAGATCTTGTTCATTTCCAGGATAACAAATACTGACCAGTTTAAATATTGCAGAGATGGCCTAATAACTTCGGAGTTCATATTGTTACATTTGGTTCAAGAATTTTAATTCTTGAAGGGCAGTGGCATACATTGTAGGATGACCATGTGAAAAAAAAGCTGAGCTCTTCATTTTCATATTGCACTTGGTGTGGATAAAGTCAGTGGGATGAATGGCAATATGTAAGTAAATTGTGCAAATATATTTGAGACTATAATACACAAAAAATCCAAAACATTTTTTTTTCAAAACAGATGATCTTACCCTTGCTTCAAATCACGCATGAAGCTCTCTAGCCGTTCATTAACATCTGCATCTGTTATAGGCATCCTTTTCTGCAATTAATAAAAGTAGCAGAGATATTATGTATCAGATTTTAATGCAACGTACTGCAAGCCAGAAATACCCAGAATCAAAAAGACAATGGGTTCATGGCTCTTATTAGCAGGAAATCAATGTGGCACTACACAACTTTTTTCACTCAGATCCTAAATCTGTCATGATCTGTTGCAAGATGGAAACCTCAAGCTGACACCATCAAGCAGCTGATCAGCTTTTCATCATCCAAATTAAGTAATGAGTGTGATAACCTGTTGTGGATGTGAGAGCTACTTTCCCACTAACTGCTATGTTACTGTAAACCACCATTTTGAAGCAAATTTGTGGCCAAATTAAGTTGCTGTGAAGCTTTTGTAGTGGTTGAGGTAGGGGTATATCTGTTGACAGGGAGTGGTGTGGGCATAGGGTGTGAGAGATGTCCTTTGGGAAGGAGGTGGAGTGTTGCAACTAATCTGAACATAGCAAGAGTATGGTATGTGCCGGTATTGCCAATTTATTTTATAGCATCATAATGTCATCAGTGTAATGTTTTCACATATATATATACAGAGTATAATATTCCTTCAACTTGAAAGCTGCCTCGATACTTTTTCTAAACATTGTGTGACGTGTTAATGCATTGAGCGCCGCCCATACAGTGGTTGTCGGGATTCGTGCCGCTTTCCACAGCGAGGCGTGCCGAGTCATACACAAGCGGGTCGTCACAACTGACACGCTGTCTGTTTACTGCCCACCAATTTCATTTTACAAGGCAAATATTTAGATAACTGGTGTAATTAAAATCAAAGTTTATAGAGACAAGTGTGTATCTTGTACCACGTATTTCACAAGGTGTGTTATTATCAATTATATGAGTTATTTGGGATTTACTACACTTGTTAGCTGCCGGCATGGCCGAGTTGGTGGGGACTTCAATGGCCAGGTGTTGTTGAGGGGTATTAGTTTATATTTATTACGTCACATTTTATGGTCAATATAATTATACTTGGGCATTATTATATTACTCACTTATAAGTTGTTAGGTGTCATTAACGTATTATTTTGTATTGTTTTAAAACATACTCAGGTCAAAGCCTGCACGCCACTGAGGCCGTGAGCCTGTAGATGGGCAAGTGTTCCTCCTCTTTTCAGTGATTGTTTTATTGGCTCATATCCTTATATCTCAATATGATTGCTTTATATTATTCTGTAATATCTTATACTATATCTTTACCATTAAAATAGTTCAATGGCTAACATCATACCTCTGTGAGACAGACCTTAGAATACTGATAATGACTGTGATGAGCATGTCTCATGTATTAGAGCTATTTGCTCCCCATGCAGCCACACCCATATTGTTCATTGTTTTGGTTTCTTTTCTTGTCTCCAGGGTTTTTTGGTTGTTTATAAAATAAACCGGATTCAACAGTCTTCGTTTTCCCTGTCACAATTATGTGGCTGTTGCAATCAAAACTGAGCTAAAGCTAAGTACCAGATGTGTTGTTAAGCTGACATTGCAAGGTTTCACTTAATCTGGCTGTTGTCTAACATTTACCATCTATATCATGCTATTGAGTAAGAAAGAAACTACATGCTGGGTAGGTGCTACAAGTCCAAAATATTCAGCCAGTATCATGAAAAATAGGCATTGATCTGACTCTTGATAACTGGTGCAAAAAGGGAGGGACACACATTTCTTTTGTTTAAAAACATGAGTTAAGCGAATTCACATGTTAATGCTTACCTCTGTGGATTGTGTTAGTAGTTGCTACTGTTGGATGTCAGACGTAAGGGCTGCGTGCCGTGAGGGCCGTGCAGATGTTAGGGGGTGGTGTGGACGAAGGATAGGGGTGGTGGGGAGGGTGGGGCGGCGGGATGCGTAGCGGAGGTGATTGTTATCAGCTTTGCAGCTTCACATCAAGTCTAGACAAAGGTCCCAGTTCTAGACAGCAGGTAGCAGGTGGAGGGGATCTGGTTAGGCCAGTTTATGATAGTGTTGTTATAGGTCTGTAATAAATATCGAGGGGATGGGGAGAGTGGGGTAGTGCATGTTTAGTTGTAGCACTTGGCTGACCTGTCTATACATTGAAATAGCTGGGTGGTGCATGTTCAGGTATCTGATTTATCTTGCAATAGCAATAAATAGTAAGGATTTATGTGATTCAGAGATAGAAGAGTCTGGGCTCGCGCTAGGATATTTTTTTCATTAGCCAATTTGGCTAATTCTGTGGAAAAACATTAGCCAAAATTAGCCAAATATATTGGTTATAAATTGGTTATGTGTTTGTAGTTGAACTTTTATATTCGCCATTTTGGCGAGTGTCCAGGAAGTTCTTATCGCCAAATCCCGAACTTTCTCGCCAAATGGCTATTGGCGAATGCTAACGCGAGCCCAGAGAGTGCATGCATTTCAAGCTTAAACCTTTAAACCTATATGTCTGTGACATTCCATTTAAATACTCTTAGCCAAAACAAGTTAATTTCAAAAATTGTAGAAACTTTATAACATAACTTTATTCATTTACACTCTAACGATTTATGACACAGATTTAGAGAATGAAGTTTAGTGACAAGAATACATTATTCAAACAGTGTAATGAAACAAAAAAATATTGCAAATTTGACTTCATTTGATAGTAAAGATAAACAATTAAGTCTTCTCACAGTCTTCTCTCTTTTCATGAGATTATAGTCACAACGGAAACTCTCCAGACAACAAAATTTCCCATTTACAAGAAAATATTCACTGATTCGAAGAAGAAAATACTATCTGTGTGAACTTCAAATCGGGGCCTAATAAATGTATGTCAACATTTCTTGAGATACTTGCAAATAAACTATAAGCAAATATAACTTTGCTACACTTGAAAGTAACCGATCGGCTTGATGGCGCCATTCACTGTTTACTGTGACATCACTGGGCGATACCATTTACATCTTTGTAAGGGTCATGGATTTGAATTCCTTTGTAGTGTTTTATCATTAACTCTGTTTTTAGGCAGAAGTGACCTGAAGAGGGAACTTGAAATCAGTTTAGTATTAATTGAGGCTAAACTTAGATTCATTGCGCCTCCTGCAAAAGTGGGTACAGCAGATCAACCATTACCCCCTGACCATTGCATTCAACCTTGGTACCCTCGTCTAATGACGCGATGGACTTTGCCAACCTGACCTAGATTTTGAAACAATCAGGTAGCAGTTAGATGACCTTTACATTCTTGCGTGACTGACAAGAGAACGATAAAAACAACATCGTCTGCTCTATTAAATAGCATGGCAGGTCATGTGAGGATACAAATCGAACTGCAGATGGGATAAACAATTGTTCAGACAGGCCCCAGTTCATAGGTAAGGAATATGCATAGAATTTATCCACAACTCTTAGAGTAACCAAATTATTCGCAAATTTCGATATCAAGACAGTTTCCGTTTTGACTATAAATAGTTATATTAAATTTACCTTTTTATATGCCATACATACAGGGTAGTATGCACCAATAGTAACCTAATCTTAATCCCTCCTTTCAAGTTTGCCACTCCACCCCATAACCAACTGACCAACCAAGCCCTCCCAGCAAACACCCCCTCCCCCACCAGCAGCCACATCCATTGGCGGCCACATCCATTGCTGTTGGCGGCCACAGCCCAGTACACTGTATGGTATACTACAGTTATCCGGTCCATACACCGCTAATACACTGGGAGCCCTACTCGATTGCCAATGGAGGATGTGCAATTTGACTCTCCCTTGTCCGTATACGAGCGTGGTCAGCGAGTCATGTACGAGGGCTATCCCTGTGCTTCTGTTCTGACAGCAGTCGGACTGTCCCTTTCACTGTTTCAGTTCGAATGCATGAATAAAATCTATTATCGCCCACAAGAGGGTCTCCTTCGAAGAAAGTCCTTGCCTTGTATGAAAGTGTTTTTACTTTACCTCGGAAAAACCATCGAATTAACACATCATTAGTTTATTTAACAACAACAATTTACTGAAAATAACCTATGTAAGCAAACAACTGACAAGACGTTCACCTCTTGCTCACTCAACCTGGCGCAATACGGCAGATTGTTTCGACTTATTGTTGCGCCCTACGCCCGAAGAATGTTTTTGTCTGTTCACCGTCGATCCTCTAGATCTCGCGGCAAAAATCGACACTATAAGGCCCTCTCCCGAGTCCTTTTTCCCTAATCGTGAGGGTGAAGTTGACTATCATAGCTGATAGTAGGTAAAGTGAAAAGTACTTATCTCAGAAACTGACAACAAAGTGACATGCTGCTTTGTTTGTCTGACTTGTTTGTCAGTCCGACATTACGCACTTGGCGGGAGACATTTTTTCACCACATGTTTAGATATAAGCAACTTTGACGTATGCGAATGATTGACAGCCTGGATCGGACTAATTTATAACCGAGTTTGTTCGTGAAAAAAATGCTTGACTGTCTCTTCATCAAATATTCATCAACGGCATCCGCCTGCCTACCCAAACCTCAAACGGCATCACCCTACCTGCCCGGCCCTCAAACGGAATCACCCTGCCTGCTCGACCCTCAAGCGGCATCACCCTGCCTGCTCGACCCTCAAGCGGAATCACCCTACCTGCCCGACCCTCAAACGGCATCACCCTGCCGATCTGACCCTCAAACGTCATCACCCCACCTGCCCGACCATCGAAAGATATCATCCGGCCTGCCCGCCGGACCCCCAAACGTCATCGTTCTGACCGCCAGTCCCTCAAACTTCATCGTCCTGACCGCCAGTCCCTCAAACTTCATCGCCCTAAGCGCCAGTCTCTCAAACGCCATCGTCCTGACAGCCAGTCCCTCAAACGTCATCGTCCTGACCGCCAGTCCATCCAACGTCATCGCCCTAACCGCCAGTCCCTCAAACGTCATCGTCCTGACCGCCAGTCCCTCAAACGTCATCGCCCTAACCGCCAGTCCCTCAAACGTCATCGCCCTAACCGCCAGTCCCTCAACGTCATCGCCCTAACCGCCAGTCCCTCAAACGTCATCGTCCTGACCGCCAGTCTCTCAAACGTCATCGTCCTGACCGCCAGTCCCTCAAACATCATCGTCTTGACCGCCAGTCCCTCAAACGTCATCGCCTTAACCGCCAGTCCCTCAAACGTCATCGTCCTGACCGTCAGTCTCTCAAACGTCATCGTCCTGACCGCCAGTCCCTTAAACATCATCGTCCTAACCGCCAGTCCCTCAAACTTCATCGTCCTAACCGCCAGTCCCTCAAACTTCATCGTCCTAACCGCCAGTCCCTCAAACGTCAGCGTCCTAAGCGCCAGTCCCTCAAACATCATTGTCCTGACCGCCAGTCCCTCAAACATCATCGTCTAAACCGCCAGTCCCCCAAACGTCTTCATTCTGCCTATCCGACCCTCAAACGGTATCACCCTGCCTGCACAACACTCAAACGACATCACCCTGCCTGCCCGTCCCCTCAAACGGCATCACCCTGCCTGCCCGACCCTCAAACGGCATCACCCTGCCTGCCCGACCCTCAAACGGCATCACCCTGCCTGGCCGACCCTCAAACGGCATCACCCTGCCTGCCCGACCCTCAAACGGCATCACCCTGCCTGCCCGACCCTCAAACGGCATCACCCTGCCTGCCCGACCCTCAAACGGCATCACCCTGCCTGCCCGACCCTCAAACGGCATCACCCTGCCTGCCCGACCCTCAAACGGCATCACCCTGCCTGGCCGACCCTCAAACGGCATCACCCTGCCTGCCCGACCCTCAAACGGCATCACCCTGCCTGGCCGACCCTCAAACGGCATCACCCTGCCTGCCCGACCCTCAAACGGCATCGCCTTGCCTGCCCGACCCTCTCATCGCCTTGCCTGCCCGACTCTCTCATCGCCTTGCCTGCCCGACTCTCTCATCGCCTTGCCTGCCCGACCCTCAAACGGCATCACCCTGCCTGCCCGACCCTCTTATTACATTGCCTGCCTGCCTCGCACCCTCCAATAGACGCTTTACAATATCTGAGGTATTGGTTTCCGAAAAGCGATTGGCCTGCATTATCGATCTATCGCTCTAACCCCGCCAGGGAGCGCTGGGGCTAGCTGGCTGTCCCGTGAGGTGACCGTCGGCGTCAGAATCCATCGTGCAGAATCACGCCCACGTCTTAGCGGACGGCCGGTGACAGGGCGAGAGGCCTCGATATATTGGCTTGGGCCAGACGTCAGTATCGGCCAGGCACTAGTCAGCATGTCACACATACCCATGCTGTTTGTGCGTGGCACTCATTATGATGTTGGATACACTCTGGTAATTGTAGTTCACTTAGTTTTGTTAATCAGTGCATGTTAATTGGTACCTACGCTAGTTCAGTCTGCATGGTTATGCTATTCCGGCACATTTAGTTCCACCAGAATTAAAACCGGATAACGACGTCTGATTAATGGATTCAGACATCCCTGGTGTGACTTCTATGAACTATCGCACTAACCTATCTTTTTTGTCGGATGCATGTAATTTCTTGTAATTTTGGGTGACAGCTCGATCGTTGTTATGCAATATGCTAAGGTGGAGTTGTTTATAAATGCTGTAAAGGCAGAAATGTGACATGGCATGCTGTCAATTAATGGCGTAGCCAGCAACAACATAAAGTAGTGGGTCCGTGTGGAATTTTGGTGAGAATTGTCCTTGAAAAAAATTGAAAAGGGGGACGCACTGCGCATTCTGCGCCAACGGTAGCTACGCCACTGATTGTATACACATGTGACATTATGCCTTCAGATATCGATCATTAAACCGATAACCCCAAATGCTAATCTTCACTACGCAATTAATAGTATTAACAGTCAGCAGTCCCTTAAGTACACAAGAAAATAATGGGCTTTTGGCCAAGACACCGAGTACGCCCGGTGTAACATAATAACCTGTCCGGCCTTGATAACCTGTCCGGTCGTGATAACCTGTCCAGCCGTGGTAATCTGTCCGGCCGTGATAACCTGTCCGGCCGTGATAACCTGTCCGGCCGTGATAACCTGTCCGGCCGTGATAACCTGTCCGGCTGTGATAACCTGTCCGGCCGTGATAACCTGTCCGGCCGTGATAACCTGTCCGGCCGTGATAACCTGTCCGGCCGTGATAACCTTTCCAGCCGTGATAACCTGTCCGGCCGTGATAACCTGTCCGGCTGTGATAACCTGTCCGGCCGTGATAACCTGTCCGGCTGTGATAACCTGTCCGGCCCTGATAACCTGTCCGGCCGTGATAACCTGTCCGGCCGTGATAACATGTCCGGCCGTGATAACATGTCCGGCCGTGATAACATGTCCGGCCGTGATAACCTGTGCATTCGTGATAACCTGTCCGGCTGTGATAACCTGTCCGGCCCTGATAACCTGTCCGGCCGTGATAACATGTGCGGCCGTGATAACCTGTCCGGCCGTGATAACATGTCCGGCCGTGATAACATGTCCGGCCGTGATAACATGTCCGGCCGTGATAACATGTCCGGCTGCGATAACCTGTCCGGCCGTGATAACCTGTCCGGCTGTGATGAACTGTGCGGCCGTGATAACCTGTCCGGCAGTGATAACCTGTCCGGCCATGATAACTTGTCCGGCCGTGATAACCTGTCCGGCCGTGATAACCTGTCCGGCCGTGATAATCTGTCCGGCTGTGATAACCTGTCTGGCCGTGATAACCTGTCCGTCCGTGATAACCTGTCCGGCCGTGATAACCTGTCCGGCCGGGATAACATGTCCGTCCGTGATAACCTGTCCGTCCGTGATAACATGTCCGGCTGCGATAACATGTCCGTCCGTGATAACCTGTCCGTCCGTGATAACCTGTCCGTCCGTGATAACCTGTCCGGCCGTGATAACCTGTCCGGCTGCGATAACCTGTCCGGCCGTGATAACCTGTCCGGCTGTGATAACCTGTCCGGCCGTGATAACCTGTCCGGCTGTGATAACCTGTCCGGCCGTGATAACCTGTCCGGCCGGGATAACCTGTCCGGCCGTGATAACCTGTCCGGCCGTGATACCCTGTCCGGCCGTGATAACCTGTCCGTCCGTGATAACCTGTTCGTCCGTGATAACCTGTCCGGCCGTGATAACCTGTCCGGCTGCGATAACCTGTCCGGCCGTGATAACCTGTCCGGCCGTGATAACCTGTCCGGCCGTGATAACCTGTCCGACCGTGATAACCTGTCCGGCTGTGATAACCTGTCCGGCCGTGATAACCTGTCCGGCCGTGATAACCTGTCCGGCCGGTATTACTCCCGTATTAATACTCCTGTCCTACATCGTAATGCCACCTAATAGGGGAGCCTCCCCCCCCCCTCCCCTCCCCCAATACGACCCCCAGCCATGAAACAACAAATATTACTCAAAATGTGTCCTATGATGATGCCTAATAATTTATTGTAATTTCCCCGCACAGGGCAGCACGTACAGGCGCCAGATCACTGAGTATTATGAGAGCTATGCGTGGCTGGCTGAGTTCGAGGCGTTTTACAGGACTCCAGACGGGAGAGATTTCTGCGAGGGTCTCTGGGGCGTGTGTCGCACTCGCTTCCCCCATTACTTGGATGAGCTGCGGGGAATGGCTGAGGGGGCAGGCCTCGATATGATGACGGTCAGTGGTCAATATAACCTATATGCTAATTAGGTCACGATCAATTCTCCAGTTTTCTCCCCTGTTTTCTCACTATTGTTTCATCCGATCTTGAAAATTGTAAAAGAGAAAAAGGGAAGATATGCATGTGTCGGAGTCAAATTATGTAAGAGCCGACACGGGAGAAAATGAACTTAAAATTATAGAGTTGTAGTCACTTCTTCCTAATGAGAGCAGTAAGCAGGCAGATCTGGCAATAACTAATGTTAAAGTCACCGTTTCCTGCCTCAGGTCATGCTGTTGAACACAGACAGAGAACTGGGCACCAAGCTGGGGCTGTATGATGACGTATTCAATGACGTCACGTCACCGGCTCCGCCCACCGGCTGCACCGACATGCTTCTAAACACCCAGGAAGAGGTCAGAGTCGGGGTCAGAGTGCACAGGGCGACGGTCTGGCGTCGCTGCCAAACGAACGGTTCTGTTTCCTACATGCAACGCTACAGTAGATAGATACGTTTCTCCATATAATCAGAGATCGTGTAGTACTCCACCTTACATAATCTCTGATATAATACCCTAACTCTTCCCATGGGCGAAGCCGACGCACATCAGCCCTTTTTCACTATGAAAAAAGTAGAAACAAATTTAAAGTCGTAGTCCGAGAGGACAGCAGGGCCCGAAAGTTTGAAACGCTCGGGTCCGAATATTTTGTCCTGAAATAAAGTTACGATCTTAGCATGGGAGTTTCAACCTTACATGCCCAGAACGCAAGCATCACTGTGACGAACCTTCTTTCAGATGATCATCGGCCACAACGAGGACTGGATTCCCAGCATGAAGGATAAAGACGTGGTCGTCTGCGCCGACATCGAATCCTACCACTCGGCAGACGGCCGAATGTTCCCGCCAGAAAGCTTCGTCGTCCACACGTGGCCGGGTGGGTCTCAGTTGTACCATGTTCGTTCACGCGTGGCCGGGTGGGTCTCTGTTGTACCGTGTTCGTCCACACGTAGCCGGGTGGGTCTCTGTTGTACCATGTTCGTCCACACGTGGCCGGGTGGGTCTCAGTTGTACCATGTTCGTCCACGCGTGGCCGGGTGGGTCTCTGTTGTACCGTGTTCGTCCACACGTAGCCGGGTGGGTCTCTGTTGTACCATGATCGTCCACACGTGGCCGAGTGGGTCTCAGTTGTACCATGTTCGTCCACACGTGGCCGAGTGGGTCTCAGTTGTACCATGTTCGTCCACACGTGGCCGGGTGGGTCTCTGTTTTACCATGTTCGTCCACACGTGGCCGGGTGGGTCTCAGTTGTACCATGTCCGTCCACACGTGGCCGGGTGGGTCTCTGTTGTACCATGTTCGTCCACACGTGGCCGGGTGGGTCTCTGTTGTACCATGTTCGTCCACACGTGGCCGAGTGGGTCTCAGTTGTACCATGTTCGTCCACACGTGGCCGGGTGGGTCTCAGTTGTACCATGTTCGTCCACACGTGGCCGGGTGGGTCCCAGTTGTACCATGTTCGTCCACACGTGGCCGAGTGGGTCTGTTGTACCATGTTCGTCCACACGTGGCCGGGTGGGTCTCAGTTGTACCATGTTCGTCCACACGTGGCCGAGTGGGTCTCAGTTGTACCATGTTCGTCCACACGTGGCCGGGTGGATCTCTGTTGTACCATGTTCGTCCACACGTGGCCGGGTGGGTCTCAGTTGTACCATGTTCGTCCACACGTGGCCGGGTGGGTCTCTGTTGTACCATGTTCGTCCACACGTGGCCGGGTGGGTCTCAGTTGTACCATGTTCGTCCACACGTGGCCGGGTGGGTCTCTGTTGTACCATGTTCGTCCACACGTGGCCGGGTGGGTCTCTGTTGTACCATGTTCGTCCACACGTGGCCGAGTGGGTCTCAGTTGTACCATGTTCGTCCACACGTGGCCGGGTGGGTCTCTGTTGTACCATGTTCGTCCACACGTGGCCGGGTGGATCTCAGTTGTACCATGTTCGTCCACACGTGGCCGGGTGGGTCTCTGTTGTACCATGTTCGTCCACACGTGGCCGGGTGGGTCTCAGTTGTACCAAGTTCGTCCAAACGTGGCCGGGTGGGTCTCTGTTGTACCATGTTCGTCCACACGTGGCCGGGTGGGTCTCAGTTGTACCATGTTCGTCCACACGTGGCCGGGTGGGTCTCTGTTGTACCATGTTCGTCCACACGTGGCCGGGTGAGTCTCAGTTGTACCATGTTCGTCCACACGTGGCCGGGTGGGTCTCAGTTGTACCATGTTCGTCCACACGTGGCCGGTGGGTCTCAGTTGTACCATGTTCGTCTACACGTGGCCGGGGTGGGTCTTAGTTGTACCATGTTCGTCCACACGTGGCCGGGTGGGTCTCTGTTGTACGATGTTCGTCCAGACGTGGCCGGGTGGGTCTCAGTTGTACCATGTTGGTCCACACGTGGCCGGGTGGGTCTCAGTTGTACCATGTTCGTCCACACGTAGCCGGGTGCTTCTCAGTTGTACCCTGTTCGTCCACACGTGGCCGGGTGGGTCTCAGTTGTACCATGTTCGTCCACACGTGGCCGAGTGGGTCTCTGTTGTACCATGTGCGTCCACACGTGGCCGGGTGGGTCTCAGTTGTACCATGTTCGTCCACACGTGGCCGGGTGGGTCTCTGTTGTACCATGTTCGTCCACACGTGGCCGGGTGGGTCTCAGTTGTACCATGTTCGTCCACACGTGGCCGGGTGGGTCTCTGTTGTACCATGTTTGTCCACACGTGGCCGGGTGGGTCTCAGTTGTACCATGTTCGTCCACACGTGGCCGGGTGGGTCTCAGTTGTACCATGTTCGTCCACACGTGGCCGGGTGGGTCTCAGTTGTACCATGTTCGTCCACACGTAGTCGGGTGGGTCTCAGTTGTACCATGTTCGTCCACACGTGGCCGGGTGGGTCTCAGTTGTACCATGTTCGTCCACACGTGGCCGAGTGGGTCTCTGTTGTACCATGTTCGTCCATACGTGGCCGGGTGGGTCTCAGTTGTACCGTGTGCGTCCACACGTGGCCGGGTGGGTCTCAGTTGTACCATGTTCGTCCACACGTGGCCGGGTGGGTCTCTGTTGTACCATGTTCGTCCACACGTGGCCGGGTGGGTCTCAGTTGTACCATGTTCGTCCACACGTGGCCGGGTGGGTCTCTGTTGTACCATGTTCGTCCACACGTGGCCGAGTGGGTCTCAGTTGTACCATGTTCGTCCACACGTGGCCGGGTGGGTCTCTGTTGTACCATGTTCGTCCACACGTGGCCGGGTGGGTCTCAGTTGTACCATGTTCGTCCACACGTGGCCGGGTGGGTCTCTGTTGTACCATGTTCGTCCACACGTGGCCGGGTGTGTCTCAGTTGTACCATGTTCGTCTACACGTGGCCGGGTGGGTCTCAGTTGTACCATGTTTGTCTACACGTGGCCGGGTGGGTCTCAGTTGTACCATGTTCGTCCACGCGTGGCCGGGTGGGTCTCAGTTGTACCATGTTCGTCCACACGTGGCCGGGTGGGCCTCTGTTGTACCATGTTCGTCCACACGTGGCCGGGTGGGTCTCTGTTGTACCGTGTTCGCCCACACGCAGCCAGACGCTCTGGATTTCGCTATCTATATTTTTATTATGTTGGGCGGTCCATAAGTAGTACGGTTTATTATCCAAGTCATCAATTCTAAACACGGATAATGCCATGTAATGTACATTATCCCTATTATCTAAACGACAACTGCCCATGTAACGTTACGATTGATGTTTCACAGGGCTGTTGTTTGGCATGAACTCTGGATTCAACCGCCACGGCCTGGTGTTCAGCATTGACCACACCTACCCGAGACATGTCGGGGCAAACAAAACAGGTACACAGCATGCAGGCGTTAACACGAAACGCGTCATCCCGGCGTCGTCTTTCAAACACATACATATTAGCACAATTTAAATCTTGCTGTCTTGTTCAGGCATTTGTTTTCATTTACAGGACGAATTTATTATTAGCGTGTGTATTTTAGGTTAACAACAGATTACTGTGGTTATTTGGTTCTCTGAGTCAGTTAATGAAATAACGACCTGGGGGCAGCATGACATATACACAGCCTCGTTATCTCGCAGCGGACCTCTTCTTGTGTCGCCATCTGGTGGCTGCGGAATCCCTTGACCACGTGACTACCATTCTACGTGACGTAGGATGCGGCGCCGCCGTGGGATTCAGGTGAAGCAGCAAACCGCTTCGCTCGCTCCATGAGATTTGTGTTATGCTGTAAAACCCACACATATAAATTAATATAAACATCCAGTGGACTAGTTAAAAGTTTCAAGTAAAAGTAAAGAATGTAAATCGCGAAGCTGCTTCACTACATCAAAGTTGCGTGTCGAGCTCTTTCCCGCCAAAACTAAGCTCAGGCGACATATATATCACAATCTGCAGAAAACTCGATTGTTTCATTCTATAAATTCAGAAACCTAATAAACATCGCCGTTTCGGCTGTGATATGGCAAACGTGTCTATCCCGGGACACCACAGAACTCTGTCTAGACACTGCTACTTATAACAAAGCATCGCGAAGCACACGAACTGATGACGTTTAAGTTAAACTGGTATCGCGAGCAAGGCTAAGAGACTCCCATTTGGCACACTGGTATGCGTGGAATATGAAAAAAAGTAATCTGGGATTATTCAAGGACTGAATTTAGTTTAGACTTCTTTAGTTTTGGCGGGAAAGAGCCCGATATGCAACTTTAACATATGTTTGCCACTGTTTATAAATGCGCAAACTATCAGTATACTAACACGGCACTTTATCCTCTAGTGTACACCTGGAATCAACGCTCGGCATGTCGTACTGTGTAGAATTAATTAACGTGTTACAATTAAGAGTACGCTATGTATGTTATTGTGCATATAATAACTAAGAACGCTCGGCGTTAAGGCGTTAAACATATACAAACTGTTGCACACGATCGGGGCATCTTTTGTTCTTAGTGCCAACTTCGGCTTTGACGGATGTGACACGTTGTGGAACGCGGAGGTGTCTGTGTGTCCGGATAAACGGGAGTCCTCTCTGGATCTGCTGGACGTCCGCTGTCTGGATCCTGCCAACCCGGGGCTGGAGAACGGGGTGCAAGGATTCGCTGCCCACTTCAACAAGTATATTGGCTTCTATTAAGCTTGTCACCTGATAAACTATCTACACCGCTGATAATGATTAAAGTAAATATATTTCACTGTTTTATGAATCACCGTTAATCGCCGGGAGGAAGCCTCGGGTCTGGTCGCTATGAACTGTGGTAAACATCTCTGGATATGGGTTCCATTCCGTATCACGCGTCTGGGTCTCCAGAAAACCATGGTTCGTCATGACCTTCGAGTCGTTAATAAGGTCTGTTGTTGCAATAACGGTTGCTTCTCTCCTTGGATTTCAATGACAGGCTAGTTGTGCTGTTCTGTTCCACACTTGTAGCTACGAGCGACTGGACGTTGACGCGCTCACTCTGAGCCACTGCCTCGGAAGGAAGGACTGTCTGGACAGTCTCCCCACCCCACGTGACCGGAAGTCCCTCCTCGAGGCCCTCGGTACATGTGTTACAGCCCTGGCTCCCCCGCTAGCAGGCGTAGGAAGCAGGAGGCGGCAGGACACGCATGCACCACACCCCAACCCTCAAGGGTCGAACCCACCCCGACGCCCCCCCCCCCCCACTACATATCCTCTCTGCCTCCCTCTCTCTCACACTCATATGCAGGTCGTCACCTTTAGATCGAGCCGTCTGGTTCAGGCCGCCGATCGTGTTTGCCCTTCATCTTCCGACGCCTGTTTACAGTAAAGATGTAGAATCCGATGGGGCTTACATGAGAAAAAGTGTCTCGTTAATGTTAAAAATGCCATGAAAAAATGGTGGTACACGAAATAATTCTAGATATAATCATAATAATAAATAATCGCTTGACGGGTAGCCAATATGTGAGACTCTTTGAAGATTAGCCTAAGACTTACGAAAACATCCAGATTATTCAGAGCGTTTAACTGCTAAGTTCCATTGCAGGAAACGTGAGCGGTGAAGAACCCGAGAAAAGCATCTATCAAGACACGAGTCAAGGACTTAACTGGGGAACAGTTGCAACAGGTGTGCGGCGCTGGTCATTTGTGCACGTTCGAGGTCTATTGCCAGAATTGGCGTCAAAGCGTCAAGCCTATTACAATTATAACACATAACTGTTGACTTCTATCTACATATTCACTGAAACAATGTACAAAATGTCATGAAAGAATGAATGTTTTTATCGTCTTCAGTTGTCTATGACCTGAGGAGGCGGAAAATGCTGCTCTACAAGGAAAACCCTTCGTCCGCCAAGGCGCTGGCTCAGATACCGTTCGATATGGTCATGTGATCAGCGTGGCATAACGCACTCTCTGCCTTCGACTCACTCCGCTAGGGCTCCATTATATCTCTGTTGTCGCCTACGTCCTAAATGCATTTTCACACTCGCTCGGCAGGGCGGCGCTGCGCATATTAATAGGAAAAATGCGTCGCGCATTTCTACAAATTAGTGCTGGGACCCAGCCTAAGCCTCATAACGCATGAAATCAGGTGATGAAAAGAAAGAGTTTTGTCACAATTATAACTTGTTCGAAGGGTACAAGATGTGTTTTGTTGTGTTAAATACGCAAGGCTCGTAATTTTTATGTTTAATTGTTGAAAACTATGATGTTGCAGAAAATTACAGCTGATTTGACCGTTTTTCAAGAATCTTGAAATTTGCCCCCGGCCGAGAGCAGCGGTAAAAGCGGAGCTTGCGTAACGCCACCGTGCGGGGAGCTTGGGCATAACGTTGTATTTGTCTAACTCCCCTACCACCCCCCCCCCCCCCACCCCACACACACACCACCCCCACACAAAAGCAGCAAACAAGCGGACATTGTTAAACATCTATTTTCGCTGTTTGTATTATCATTAATAGAATTCTCACATAATTTATGTATTATGTATTATTTCGTTATAAAATTACAGTTAATACAGATTTAAACCACATATGCAACACTTTTGATCTCGCAGCATCTCGTATTACTGGGGTGTTTACGGAGGGAACTCCGAAGGGAGGCATTTAAAGGGATTGTAAGGTTGTGGGAAAAACAAGATCTAGAGGTCGTTCGGGCGATAATCAAGCCTGTCCCGCGTAAGTTCGTTAACAGTAGTGATACAGAATGATAGTAAATGGTCACCACTCTGATGTTACGAGATACTTCAGCATTTTTGCTTCATATGTGAATGATTTAATAAAAGTGCTATATGCCTACCGGTGTGGTATCAATGTACCAGTGTTTTGTCCAAATACCAGTGTTTTATCAATGTACCAATGTTGTTATCAATGCACCAGTGTTGTATCAATGTACGAGTGTTGTATCAATGTACCAGTTTTGTAATAATTGAATTTAGTGAATAAAAAGATGAAAAAGGTAATCCGAATTATCCTTACTACGTGCAAAGTGAGAATGATTCTGAAGGAACAAATGTTCGTGATTTTATGTGAAACATACAGTGTGGGGGGCCCCATGCAGTATGCTACGAACAATATGCGTTCCCTCTTAGACCATATATTATTACAACCTGCATTATTTGTAATCAAAATGTTCACACTATACATTTTTTGATCGATCGAGGATCAAGGCGTTTATTTGACAACCTCAGAATTTTGTTCGATTTATTCTTGCACCCACATTCCTCAATGCTTTTCGTACCACAATAAAATGTATATTTCAATGGTAACATTTCAACCAAGAATCTTCAGAAACTGTTCGCGATCCTAGGTTGAATCAGGTGACTGTAAGCTTTGGCAGAGGTATTGTGATGAACACTACCTCAGCCGTCTGGAAAGCAAGGCGGTCCAGGCGCTGCCCTCCACTCTTTTTTGAGGAAAAATGTTGTTTTTCAATGTAACATTTAAAGGAAACCGCCAGCCGGGCCTCTAACGCTGCTTTACTGATTCATATAATACCCAATTGTCTATCCTCCATCCGAACCGACTACCTTAGGCACTAAGGTAGTCGGTTCGAGACCAAGCAGTGACCTAAGCTTGTACATGTACGTTGGTTTGTTTCCACATTGTAAAGATACGTGAGTAGCATTCCATTAGGCTAACCACGAAACGGGTGGTAAAGCGGCGGTTTAAGACATGAAAACGGTGGTAAAGACAGTAGGCTGAAACATAGAAAACAGCCCAGAAAGGTGGTAATAAGACAGTAGGCTGAAACATAGGAAACAGCCAAAAATGGTGGGGCACACCAAGATCTTGCGCAGTCGGCCGAAACGAAGCGTTAACACTCGCCAATTTAATGTTAAGATGCAAACTTTCGGTGCAGATCGCGATTAAATTAGGTTGGACACCCACTTTAAGCCTTCTTCGGCGTAGACCCCCCCCCCCTTTTTGTTCAGAGCCCCACCTCCCCCGGTCGCAAGTTTCAATGGACCCCCCTCCCCCCCCCCCCTTTTCAAATACCTGGATCCGCCCCTGGTAGAGTAAAAGAATCACTTGCTGCGGTGTTAATAAGTGTAAACTATTTGCCAATTTGGGGAATAATAGTTTGTGGTTCGTGGTAAAATTAACCTTCAGTCATTATAATATAGGAAGATGGAAACTGAATCTTAAAAAAAGTTACATCACCTAAAGTGTTTTATTCTGTCATTAATAATTATATAATTTCAAGTGCGTTCACATTTTAGTGCATAGCCCTCGATGGCTATATAAAACGAGCTACTTCATATAAAGAGCGAGAGCGTTGAAAAATAGGACTATTTACGAGGCTGGCGTCACAGAGGATGCCCCCCCCCCCCCCCCACCCCGGTCCCCCAGGTATTCTCAACATCCGGGTCCTATCGGTCGTCATGATCTCAGGTCTTTTTAGCTCTCGTCTGTCGTCCCGCCCGGTGCACGTGAGGGAGACCGGCTCCGAGTGGTCTGGAGGTAATGGCCCAGACCCACTCCGGTCGCTGTGTCGATGCAAGGAGGGGAGATGGTAACCTTTGGCGATGTTCCGTGGCAGTCAGGGCCTAGACCGGATGCCCCCCTTTTCTGCACGGCTTCCTCTGCGCACAGAAGTGGCGCAATTTTCTGCCATTTTCTGGCATTTATCTAAGAACAGTTTCAGTAGCCGCGCAACCACCAACGGTCATCTGCGGCCTTTTGTCCCGCGGCAGGTAAATGGTGATGACTGGGCTCCGGCGATAAGCTACCCGCCGAGGGCTCTGTCTGAAGCACTCTTCCCGCTCTCCCCGACCACCATCACTCGACTTCCGCAATTCGCATTAAAATTGCGTCTTAGTTATGTGCACCCATCTCCCCCTTGACATCAGTGCCATAGGCAGCCCTAAAGCGGAAGCCGGGCCTGATTATCTGTTGATTGCCGAGGGGGTGTAAGCGCGTTGCTTGGCGGGCGCTTGGTCAGACCACGTGGCTCAGCCAGAGCCGACAAGTCTAACCTCGTGGCTCAGTCAAAGCCAACAAGTTGTATGACACCGCCTCTGCCCTCAGCAACTCCACGGTTGCTATATACAGGTGGAGGCACATCGCTCACGTTGTATTCGTGGTTTGCGTCCTGTTCCTTTTATTTGGACTGAGAATCCCGCAGTGGTGGTGCCATCAACGTTACGGGCAATAGCGATATGTGAGGAGTGTAGCAAAGGATCGCCACCGGGCAAGCGGAGTGAGGGCGACGAACATTATCAAAATGACGACATTGGCTCAACTGCGGAACTGAATATAATTATAGAGAACTATGATCTCATGGCATCACTTGTAGTATATATGATGAAAGCCTACTATAGTACGGATCGAAAACCGTATCTTCATTTATTGCCATTAGTGGAAATGTCTGTAGTTAAAGTTTACGCAGAAACTTTACGCAACTCCTAAAGTGCGATTAATAGACATGTTTGTCATTGACATTACTTACGTAACCAGGGCGACGTATTTACGATATGCCACTGTCTGCAGATTGAAGCGCATCACTTGCTATTGTGTTTTGGGTAAATCTCATTATATCATGTTCGCTTTCTTATGAATAACAAGGCATATCTTAGAATGCATCAATCTTTACAACTAATTTAAAAGTAAAGCTGAAACTGCTTCTTCAATATAAAGATGGCGGACTCCATTTTCAAGCGGAATTATCAGACGATGGAGTCGGATGCCTCGCCAGAAAGTAAGTAGGTCATTTCAGAATACATTATTCTCCTACATATAGGCTTATGTAAATTAACATTCAGGAAAGAAGTGTTTTAGCCACACTTCACGACATTTCAATTAGTGGTCATTAGATTTTATTATAGTATCGTCAGACCGTGGTAGCGGTTTACGAGTTTACCAATCAAAGCCCATTTAAGGCAGAAATTCATTTTGGCTTAATGTGGTTGGTGTTCGCCGTGAATGCGAAGGGTTGACAGTTCGAGTCGCGTCAGTTCGGGGTGTGAACTTTTCAGCGTCCATTCGGGCCTGAGGCCAGCAATACTAGATTTGGTGCCGTGACTAGGATTACTATGTGGTACTACCGGCCATAAACCCGTTGCTTTGTTGACCAGGTCGACGACTGTACTACTTGTTAAACCCAGGTTCGGGCGATCGGCTTTTGGGACTCGACGAACAACACAAAGATGGCGATGTCAACAAATTTATTTACAATCCTAACTAAATCTTAATTACAGTTAGTCTCTTGATTTTATAAATTACCCAACAATCTATGGTGTAATTGAAGATCCACAATTGGGTGCTTACAATTAGCCGGAGGTCTATCGATGTTTCAAATCCGAAATCCCTTCTCTAAAGTGTGCTCCAGGCTCGCGTTCCGCATTCCTTAACATTATACAAATTATATAAAGCAGGCTGACGAACCCAAGGGTTCTTGCATGGTTTCTAAGTTACCTATACAATAACATGTCATAATTGCAATAATACAGTATACAGACAAATAAAAGACGGATTAAGGTAATATATTCTGTAATTTTTTGCATTACCAACCTCTTCTCCATGTCAAATAAATGTATTCTGTCTTGAATTTAAATCCTAAAGAGAAGCAAATTTGTTTGCCGGAGCAGAAGTTGGTGACCGGCTTTATATCCCTGCGCGCCGGTTCGCTGTTCGGTATTCTGTGCGATGTCGACCGCGGCTCGTAGGACGTCGGCGCGCGATATAAATAAACCGCGCAGTCTTATGTTGAAATTGTTGTTTTACAGCCTCAAAGAGATATATAACATATGCATCATAATTTTGAGACACTATTAGTCTTGATTCTAAAATGTAACAAATCTAAGATGGCGCATGTAAGTAGGCTGCTTTAAGGACCTACATCACGAAAAATACATTGACAAGTTAACACATGCTAGGCCTACATATCTTATAAGGCGTGTGCGATCACCACTCTCCTGGGCCCGTATTCTCAAACGAGTTGCGATCTTCGCAACTCGACTTCCTCGCAAATATTGCTGCGAAAAATCGCAAAAGTTGCGTTTCATCGCAAGTGGTATTCTCGAAAACTTAAGATAAAGATCTTCCTAACTTTCATCGCAAAACTTGCGATGTGTTCATACGTCTCGCAACCCTAGTCGCAACTAGTCAGTAATCATGGTGGCAATTTTCATGGCGAGTCACTTATTTCGACGAAGGCTCCGACAGCGGATCGTTAGGCTTCGTGAAGATCTATTCACGAATCGCAACAACAATAAGGTGTTTATATGGATATGTTGTGGTATCATTATCAGGCCGCAGTGCAGCTAAAATAGCGTCTTTGTTCCAATCTAAGCGCGCGTTGCTAATTAAGTGACGTCAAAGGTATTGTGACGCAATGCATCAAAGATGTTACTTAGCAGCGAGCTATACGTACCAGTGACACCGACACCCCCCCCCCCCCACCATCAACTGCTTTAGTAACCTATATTATTATATTTAGGATAAAGCGGAGAAAATCGAAGCGAGACATTTATATTATCATATAAATAAATTTAGATCTAATACATCTACAGCAATAAAGTAACCCTAGTCGAAGCGATGGTTTTGGCGCTGTACGTAAGTGCCTCGAATATGTTACGCTCCATATGCAACAAAACAATAACTGCCAATACGATTTCTGTAATATTTGGCATGTCACTTGATCATGGCAATCCCTTTAAATTGCGGAAATTTCTGTAAAATCGAAGCGACTGTTTTTGCGTAATCGCTGAAATAATATTGATGTCTGGAATCGCGGGTTGCACGTGAATGTAGCGCAATAACATAATATAGACTCTATATCTATCAATGTTGCTGTGAATGTGTCGCTTCGATTTTCTTAAACTTCTAGCATTTTATCCAAATTTGTCCTGGTGAAGTGACAAGCTAAGTTGAACAGCAAGTGAATGGGCGAAGTCGATATCGCTTATGTCTAAGTTTGCTATTCTGTGACAACTCTACATTCGACCATTTACTACATATATTTTACCATGTTTACGCACTCCGACAATTTGGGCATCCATGGTACATACTTTAGGCTTTACCAGTACATCTACAATGCCCCCGCCCCTTCCCAAAATCCTTGCTCCTGCTAGCAAGGCGAAGTGATGAGCGTGATGTGCACTCATGATTTTTGCAACTTTGTATCGTTTATTTCTTTATTGACGTCATATCGAGCGTCACGACCAGCGAGCACGCTGTCATTCTTGCTGTACAGTTCTCGCGGAATCTGTTTCCGGTTTAGGTCTTTTGGGGACCAACAAAAAAACACGTGCTCTTAGAACGAGTGCGCATCACGCTGGTGCCTTGCTGCAACTGCGCGACGCGCACTCATTGTAGTCAACGTTTTAGTGTTGGGAACCGGCCAGCTGCGCGGTTTGTGCGTAAAGAATCGAGTGGGTCTGAAACTATTTTTTGTTTGCTTTGGTCCAGGCAAACTAACTATAAAATCATAATATAGTTAAAGACAAGACATTTATCTCTCCATAATGCATGTGGTCCGTTCGATGAGACCGTTGAAAGCGTTGTATTTTGAGCCAAACCATCGATGTTTACAGTTCTACAACAAACGGAGCACCATATGTCCTCACCTGCTGAGTCCATATAAGGAGCGTTGTTACGTAACCATAGATACCGCGCGCAGACACGCGAGTCATGATGATTATTACGTCATACGACATGGAAAACCCCGCGCAGCACATTAGATCGCCTGACACTGACAGTCACTCATGAGACAACCGCATTCTGGTTTATCAACTGCCTAACCGCTCATACATTACATAAATCTACTCGGATGGTTATAATTCGGATATGCACAGAACTTCAGTGGTTACTTGTGCTTCCAAGGACAGCTTTAGCCGATCTTGTGTGTGAGGCGAGCGAAGGCAAACAACCGGAAGGTAGGCAGCACCTACAGGCTGCTGATGCTAGGCATTGACGCAGAGCATAGGTATCCCTGTCTCGTGGGGTCTCGATAAGATCCCGAAGTGACTGTACAGCCCTATTACAAAATGTGATTCCGACTGACTGAGTTGGGGCCGGCATGTCAGAGATCGTATACTATAGGGAATAATCTCTGATCATATATATATGCTAAATTAATCCGCCCCTGGGGGCCGGCATGCGAGTTGTGTCGCCTGCCTGCCCCCGGAGGTTGATTAATTTAGTTAATGAGGATTGAATCGGCAAATTGAAAGATTCAAGATTCAGAAGATTGGGCTCACTTATTTCTTGCCATTTTTCGTGGAAATGTGCGCTTTCGTTCATGTTCACGTACGTGTTATGTCACAGAGACTACCCATACTCTGTTTCAAGTAATGGCGCGAGTGCACGTTGTAAAGATTTGTTTCTGCTACACCATGTATACCATGTATACAGTGGTATCAACACGCGAAAAACTAAGTTACTAAAAGCCTCCTACACTCATTTGAGTGGTTTAGGTTGGAAGCATGACACGTTTAGTCGCGCCGTCACGGCGTCAGTTGTCAAAGTGCCTCAGTGCTAAAGTCTAATTAATGGATTACAATTTTACAAGATCTTTAATAACCTGAGATAGTGTCATGGTCTGTGCTAGTGGATTACCATGACCAAGCGTCCCACCCGTGACCGTGTCTCGTAGATCTATTCATGATATTGGATACTATATAAATCTGCAACATACGACGACGACAGCGTCACTTACGCTTGCCAATGTAAGTTAGGCTAATATGCGTAAGTCGTTTAGCTTACTTTGCCTTGATATTGTTAAACATGCCATACCATAGGTATAGAATAGTCGCATATTGTCCTGAGCTTAATTTAAATTTGGGCCTGATGTCCGCCCATCACAATGTTCGGCACTGTAGATCTACGCAGTACATGTGAGGGGAGGGGGTATAGACACAGAGGCTCCGCTTTCAGCCTCAGACATATTTGCCAGTCCCCCCCCCCACCCCCCTCAGTCATATTTCTGGAGTTTTATATCTATTCACATTTGCAAATACTAAATGGGAATGCCCAATACATGTTAATATCCTCCGCTGCAAAAAAGCGCGCGTTCGTTTAGACCAGTTGCTACGAGAAAATTATCCCTGACAACCGCGAAAAACTACTTGCGAAACTTCGTAGCTGCGATAAATCGCAAAACTTTCGAGAATAGGAACTTGCGATTTTTCGCAGCTACGATTTTTCGCAAATAGTTCTTCTTAAATATTGCGATGATCGCAACTTGTAGTGATTTCTCGTCAGGTAGTGTTATGCAGGGAAAAGTTATGGAAAAAATAACGCATGCCATCTGAACGAAATGATACGGATAACGTATGCCCTACACCACGAGTAACCAATCAAATCACACGAATTGCAACAACGTAGCGCACAGGAAAGCCACACTCTCTTATATTTAAAATCTGATACAGTTTTTACTTTATCATTTGAAAGCCCGCGAGCGAATACCATCACATCAAGCTATATTATAATTTTATATTATTATTAGATGATATTCTTATTTTGGTCCTATTAATACCATATAGGCTAGTAAGGAGAGACGGTGAGAAGTGGAAGACCATAGGCTGATATCAAGGGGTTGCTGAAGGGGGGTGGGGGGGTGGGGGGGGGGTGAGATAAGTGGTACCCCCCGCGAGTAGACCGGCCACTGGTCCACCAATTATAATACCTCAGATTTATTTCAATGAGGGGTGGTGTCGCAAAAAGAAATCGCGAAACTGTCACGCTGCCCGGCTTTGACAAATGTTTGAGCTTGTCGCTTACACACGCGAATTTGCCCGGTACATGCAGTTAGTAGAAGTAAAAGGTACTCATGCAGCAATATTTTACTTCATGTACTTTCATTACGATTTTCGAAACATTTCGGAAACACTTTCTGGATACATTGTCTGACTGTGTAAATGTTAACTCGACGAGAAAAAGATGTGTCATCACATGTTAAAAGTTAAAGAATCCTGCCGTAATGTGCAAATGTTGATGACACAAGAAAGCCACACTTTCCTGGCCCACGTAATGTGCACTACTTTAGCCCAAAAATAGGGGATTGGCAACATTTATTGCATCCAATATATGTGTACTTATAAGTTAAGAATGTAAATACGTAATTTCCAGACAAAACATTGTTGTATGAGTCAATTCACTATGTGTTGTAGTGGTTTTCTCTGATCACTTTGGAAGGCATAATTTGTGCACAATATTATAAAATATATATTAGTGATAACAATAAGTACCGGGGGGTGGGGGGGGGGGGGCACTTTAGAAAATATTGCGACCGGAATTGAACATAATTAATGATGTCGGGGTTCCCGGGTACAACAAATTAAGTGGGGTACACATTATAAATGGTAAACACGTACAATTGAAAACATTTCGCGGTAAGGTTGCCTGAAGCGATTGTTCTAATTACACTAGGAGCAGCATCATAATATTAAAGAAACCCATACAGCAATATTTTTTCCGTGAACAAAGTTTTATTGTTCTTAGGCCTATTTATAGGTTTTCATAGTGTAACTTTGTGTTTCAATATTTTAAAATGTGCAGATTTTGCTACTACATGTACTTGCAAATGAACATTAATTGTTCAGTGGATTTACCCCCCAACAAATTAACTGCTGCATCTTTGGGAAGGAAATAGGCTTTAATTAGTTGGTGAGTGTTGGCGATACAGAACTCGGCCGACAACGCCTCCAAGCGGCACTATCGAATATTGACATCAAAGTTCTAACTGCGAACACAACGATACATTCTGCAGTGCATCAATGTATACTGGAATCGCTTCCTGTTTTGTTCTGCGGTTTATTGTTGCTGAAGCAGAAAAAAAGGCTACAAATTAATCATAATTGTCGGCTATCCGTAACCAGATTATGCCATAAATTGTTGCATGCGCAGATATGTCTGACAACGATATGAACGAAGTAGAAGATGTTTCGTTCTTACCAGGTAAGATCTATTTGGGCCTACCAACTCGTTCAAACGACAGTCGACACTGACAAACACTGACAAATGTCGAAAGCGGCTAGGCTATGTGACGGACTCTGTCACTAACTGTCTAACAGTTTCTAGACTCATCGCCCGAAGGCTTTTTCGTCCTCAGCATTTTGGCCCCCACTGGAGAGGGCAACCATACATACATACATACATACATCTGATACAGCTGTATAATCAGGCTTGAAGCCTATCAGCTGGTCGTGGCTTTAAACCAACGCTTTTACATTAATAATCAGTGCAAAACATACCGCAGGACTGGAGGATTCATCGATTTACTGACGAGGGAAAATACAAGTCTTGGGTGTAGAGGTGTTGTTGCCAGACTGTGTCCAACCTTCCCTTGAAACAATAACAACCAAGCAGTTCTCGGTGCAGGCTTCTTCGCCCTTTACCAGGCCTGTCTCCAACGCATCACAGGGTGTGCTGTTAGAGCCAGGCAGCATTTGCTGTCTTTGCGATGTTGCAGCGCATATCTTTGCGTATAGGGCGCACAGTTTTTAACTAGCCGACAAAATATGGATCTTTCCAGAATTCTTATGCAATTTACTGACCTGGCGGGAAGGAAAATACTATGATTTATTGTCCTAACTTGCAATGTCAGGGCTTTTTCTGGGCACATTTATTCGATCAGCGCCAGCCGCGCCATTATGCGCTGCAACAGCACAAAGACAGCAAATGCTGCCTGGCTCTAACAGCACCCTATGATAAGTTAAAGACAGGTCTGGTAACTTCGCCTTTAGCCTGAATGTTTAGACGATACAGTCTTGACACTTATTCTTATGACTGTAACGTCTGAACTCATCGTGTGCAATTGCTGTTCACACATAAATTTTCATCTTCAGCACAAATACTCACATTAATCAAATAAAATCGATACCCCAAACTAATTCTGTTAACTTCTTTAGTTCAGTGAGATATAAATTTGTGCCAATACGTCACCAATTTTATACAAATGACAAGTTTTTATTTAGTCACAAAATCGGTTGCTTGTAAGCAAATTTCTTGCTGAGATATTCTCAAACAAATTAGGTTTTAACATTGAAATACTGAAACAATTTCTACATGATGCTTCTCAAAAATTATACAGAGATGACAGACTATTAAGTCTGATCATTTATATAAAAGAAATATTACTCAAACATGACTCATCACTTGATGTGATGTAGAATCCATACTTAAAAAATGCATATACAGAGTCATTTCATCTGGTGCACCTAAACCTCAATCAAAGCAGCCAGAAAACCTCAGAAATCTCAAGTAACAACAGTGCCCAAATTGGTAATAAATTAACAAAGAATAGGTTGCTGAATATAAATATATGGTTCATTGCTAAATTTTGATGCGAAAAGGTTCGTTTATGGCAGACGAAAGTCTAGATCAGATTTTGGTCAGGAACCTATTAATTAGTGACTGGAGCCATCTCAGAGTGGAGAGTATTAACTTATGAAACTAGGACCTAATTAGTTCTGTTAAATCTAAAAGATAATTCTATTTTATATTTTATTTCAAAGTTTATTATTCCATCATAAATATCTAAACCAAATTTACTAATCCCTGGAAGGTATTATTATTCCATGTTACTGTGACACTGTCTTTGTCCCGCTCTGGCACAATACATAAACACTTCTGAATTCTCTCATCATCACCGAACACTCTTGGGTATCCTGTTTGCACCTGCACTCTCAGTTTTCTAATCACCCAAACATGCTTTCTGTTACTTTAATCTGGGTTTTGTTTATGTTTTATTGCAGGCCCACATGTTGGGAAAAAGTCTGTATATGAGCCGAGCACGATACAGAAATGTAAACAGCTGATCTGCTCACCCACCAAGGCGGCCCTCATTGTGAGTGGGGTGGTTATAGTAGTATTTGCCATAGCTCTGATAGCGGCCCTGGCACGACCTGCCCCCAGTGGGGGCTGTGCACCAACACCCATCCCAGGCTCACAGGCCACCCACCCCACCGAGGCCACCGCCAAGAACGGGGAACCCTTCCCCTGGAAGGACATCTTGTTGCCGACCCACATGGTCCCGGAATCTTACTCCCTCTTTATGTACCCTGATCTCAGCACCTTCCAATTCACTGGCATCATCAACATGACCCTGGTGTGTGAGGAGGCCCAGGACTTCATTGTGTTCCACAGCAAGCAGCTTGTCATACAAAGCCATGCCCTGTTCAAGGAGGACACTGGCGCCGGCGCCCAGAGCGACGTGAACATCGTGAAGAGCCTGGAGTATGAGGGGCATGAGCAGGTCTGGCTTAAGCTGGGGGAGACTCTGCAGAAGGACAGCAAGTACGTGCTGCAGCTGCACTTCTCTGGGGAGCTGACCGACAACTTGGCTGGCTTCTACCGCAGCTCATACAACACAAGCGCCGGGGAACAGAGGTGGGTGTCTACCTTGGGGTCACAGGGATCAAAGGTGGGTGTCTACCTTGGGGTCACAGGGATCAGAGGTGCGTGTGTACCTTGGGGTCACAGGGATCAGAGGTGCGTGTGTACCTTGGGGTCATAGGGATCAAAGGTGGGTGTGTACCTTGGGGTCATGAGAAACAGAGGTGGGTGTGTACCTTGGGGTCACGGGGAACAGAGGTGGGTGTGTACCTTGGGGTCATGGGGAACAGAGGTGGGTGTGTACCTTGGGGTCACGGGGAACAGAGGTGGGTGTGTACCTTGGGGTCACGGGGAACAGAGGTGGGTGTGTACCTTGGGGTCACAGGGAACAGAGGTGGGTGTCTACCTTGGGGTCACAGGGATCAGAGGTGCGTGTGTACCTTGGGGTCACAGGGATCAGAGGTGCGTGTGTACCTTGGGGTCATAGGGATCAAAGGTGGGTGTGTACCTTGGGGTCATGAGAAACAGAGGTGGGTGTGTACCTTGGGGTCACGGGGAACAGAGGTGGGTGTGTACCTTGGGGTCATGGGGAACAGAGGTGGGTGTGTACCTTGGGGTCACGGGGAACAGAGGTGGGTGTGTACCTTGGGGTCACGGGGAACAGAGGTGGGTGTGTACCTTGGGGTCACAGGGAACAGAGGTGCGTGTGTACCTTGGGGTCATAGGGATCAAAGGTGGGTGTCTACCTTGGGGTCACAGGGATCAGAGGTGCGTGTGTACCTTGGGGTCACAGGGATCAGAGGTGCGTGTGTACCTTGGGGTCATAGGGATCAAAGGTGGGTGTGTACCTTGGGGTCATGAGAAACAGAGGTGGGTGTGTACCTTGGGATCACAGGGATCAGAGGTGGATGTGTACCTTGGGATCACAGGGAACAAAGGTGGGTGTGTACCTTGGGGTCACGGGGAACAGAGGTGGGTGTGTACCTTGGGGTCATGGGGAACAGAGGTGGGTGTGTACCTTGGGGTCACGGGGAACAGAGGTGGGTGTGTACCTTGGGGTCACCGGGAACAGAGGTGGGTGTGTACCTTGGGGTCACAGGGAACAGAGTTGGGTGTGTACCTTGGGGTCACAGGGATCAAAGGTGGGTGTGTACCTTGGGGTCACGGGGAACAGAGGTGGGTGTGTACCTTGGGGTCACAGGGAACAGAGGTGGGTGTGTACCTTGGGGTCATGGGGAACAGAGGTGGGTGTGTACCTTGGGGTCATGGGGAACAGAGGTGGGTGTGTACCTTGGGATCACAGGGATCAGAGGTGGGTGTGTACCTTGGGGTCATGGGGAACAGAGGTGGGTGTGTACCTTGGGTCACAGGGAACAGAGGTGGGTGTGTACTTTGGGGTCACAGGGAACAGAGGTGGGTGTGTACCTTGGGGTCACCGGGAACAAAGGTGGGTGTGTACCTTGGGGTCACAGAGAACAGAGGTGGGTGTGTACCTTTGGGTCACAGGGAACAGAGGTGGGTGTGTACATTGGGGTCACCGGGAAGAGAGGTGGGTGTGTACCTTGGGGTCATGGGGAACAGAGGTGGGTGTGTACCTTGGGGTCATGGGGAACAGAGGTGGGTGTGTACCTTGGGGTCACAGGGAACAGAGGTGGGTGTGTACCTTGGGGTCACCGGGAACAGAGGTGGGTGTCTACCTTTGGGTCATGGGGAACAGAGGTGGGTGTGTACTTTGGGGTCATGGGGAACAGAGGTGGGTGTGTACCTTGGGGTCACGGGGAACAGAGGTGGGTGTGTACCTTGGGGTCACGGGGAACAGAGGTGGGTGTGTACCTTGGGGTCACGGGGAACAGAGGTGGGTGTGTACCTTGGGGTCACAGGGAACAGAGTTGGGTGTGTACCTTGGGGTCACGGGGAACAGAGGTGGGTGTGTACCTTGGGGTCACAGGGAACAGAGGTGGGTGTGTACCTTGGGGTCACAGGGAACAGAGGTGGGTGTGTACCTTGGGGTCATGGGGAACAGAGGTGGGTGTGTACCTTGGGGTGACAGGGATCAGAGGTGGGTGTGTACCTTGGGGTTACGGGGAACAGAGGTGGGTGTGTACCTTGGGGTCACGGGGAACAGAGGTGGGTGTGTACCTTGGGGTCACAGGGATCAAAGGTGGGTGTGTACCTTGGGGTCACAGGGAACAGAGGTGGGTGTGTACCTTGGGGTCACAGGGATCAAAGGTGGGTGTGTACCTTGGGGTCACAGGGAACAGAGGTGGGTGTGTACCTTGGGGTCACAGGGAACAGAGGTGGGTGTCTACCTTGGGGTCACAGGGAACAGAGGTGGGTGTGTACCTTGGTGTCACAGGGAACAGAGGTGGGTATCTACTTTGGGGTCACAGGGATAAGAGGTGGGTGTGTACCTTGGGGTCACGGGGAACAGAGGTGGGTGTGTACCTTGGGGTCATGGGGAACAGAGGTGGGTGTGTACCTTGGGGTCACAGGGAACAGTGGTGGGTGTGTACCTTGGGGTCACAGGGATCAGAGGTGCGTGTGTACCTTGGGGTCACGGGGAACAGAGGTGGGTGTGTACCTTGGGGTGACCGGGAAGAGAGGTGGGTGTGTACCTTGGGGTGACCGGGAACAGAGGTGGGTGTGTACCTTGGGGTCACGGGGAACAGAGGTGGGTGTCTATCTTGGGGTCACGGGGAACAGAGGTGGGTGTGTACCTTGGGGTTACGGGGAACAGAGGTGGGTGTGTACCTTGGGGTCACAGGGAATAGAGGTGGGTGTGTACCTTGGGGTCATGGGGAACAGAGGTGGGTGTCTACCTTGGGGTCACAGGGAACAGTGGTGGGTGTGTACTTTGGGGTCATGGGGAACAGAGGTGGGTGTGTACCTTGGGGGCACAGGGAACAGAGGTGGGTGTCTACCTTGGGGTCACAGGGAAGAGAGGTGGGTGTCTACCTTGGGGTCACAGGGAAGAGAGGTGGGTGTGTACCTTGGGGTCACGGGGACGAGAGGTGGGTGTGTACCTTGGGGTGACAGGGAAGAGAGGTGGGTGTGTACCTTGGGGTCACAGGGAACAGAGGTGGGTGTCTACCTTGGGGTCACGGGGAAGAGAGGTGGGTGTGTACCTTGGGGTGACCGGGAACAGAGGTGGGTGTGTACCTTGGGGTCACGGGGAACAGAGGTGGGTGTGTACCTTGGGGTCACGGGGAACAGAGGTGGGTGTGTACCTTGGGGTTACGGGGAACAGAGGTGGGTGTGTACCTTGGGGTCACAGGGAATAGAGGTGGGTGTGTACCTTGGGGTGACCGGGAAGAGAGGTGGGTGTGTACCTTGGGGTCACAGGGAACAGAGGTGGGTGTGTACCTTGGGGTGACCGGGAAGAGAGGTGGGTGTGTACCTTGGGGTGACCGGGAACAGAGGTGGGTGTGTACCTTGGGGTGACCGGGAACAGAGGTGGGTGTGTACCTTGGGGTGACCGGGAAGAGAGGTGGGTGTGTACCTTGGGGTGACCGGGAAGAGAGGTGGGTGTGTACCTTGGGGTGACCGGGAACAGAGGTGGGTGTGTACCTTGGGGTCACGGGGAAGAGAGGTGGGTGTGTACCTTGGGGTGACCGGGAAGAGAGGTGGGTGTGTACCTTGGGGTGACCGGGAAGAGAGGTGGGTGTGTACCTTGGGGTGACCGGGAAGAGAGGTGGGTGTGTACCTTGGGGTGACCGGGAACAGAGGTGGGTGTGTACCTTGGGGTGACCGGGAAGAGAGGTGGGTGTGTACCTTGGGGTGACCGGGAAGAGAGGTGGGTGTGTACCTTGGGGTGACCGGGAAGAGAGGTGGGTGTGTACCTTGGGGTGACCGGGAACAGAGGTGGGTGTGTACCTTGGGGTGACCGGGAACAGAGGTGGGTATATACTTTAGGGTGATTATACTGTTCAGTATAGTCCGTATAGTTGTCCTGACTGATTCAATTGAGCAGATCCTCTTCATCTCTGGTTGAGTGTTTTGATGGCCAGCGATCAGGAACAAACGGGTAACACTGTGGTTCTATCGTTCTATAATCTCTGCCCAATGATTCAGCTGACGCCGTGGCAGTACTCTCTCTAACCCCCCCCCCCCCTCCTCCCTCCCGTCTACAGGTGGCTGGCGACGACCCACTTCGAGCCGACTGACGCCCGCGCCGCCTTCCCCTGTCTGGACGAGCCGGCCCTGAAGGCCACCTTTAAGCTGTCCATGGTCCGCCCCAAGACTCACCTGGCCCTCTTCAACACGCCCAACGTCTCGCAGGAAGTGTTCTCTGAGGACCCAGACTTTGTCGTCGATCACTTTGCCGAGACGGTTCCCATGAGCACCTATCTGGTTGCCATGGTGGTGTGTGACTATGAGAGTCGTCATGACAAGACACAAGGTGGCGTGGATGTAAGTAGTCTGTCAGGTGGTGGTCGGACAGGCAGCGTGAGTGCTCTATAAGTATATCGTGTCGAACTTATGTATAAGTATGTCGTGTCGAACTTATGTATAAGTATGTCGTGTCGAACTTATGTATAAGTATGTCGTGTCGAACTTATGTATAAGTATGTCGTGTCGAACTTATGTATAAGTATGTCGTGTCGAACTTATGTATAAGTATGTCGTGTCGAACTTATGTATAAGTATGTCGTGTCGAACTTATGTATAAGTATGTCGTGTCGAACTTATGTATAAGTATGTCGTGTCGAACTTATGTATAAGTATGTCGTGTCGAACTTATGTATAAGTATGTCGTGTCGAAACTTGTGTAATGAAGGTATTTATTAAAGTATTATTGTTTCTGCCTTCACTTCATGGTGATCCCATAGTGTGAAGTGATTGCCAGCACGGCAGGGACAATATGGTCATCATCTGCTTCTATACACAAGCATTTATTACTTCCTGATGTTCAGAGTTTACAAGCCATTGACTGTAGAACAAACCGTTTGGTGGAAAGGGTTTGTAACTAGCGATGTCATGTTTTGGCGATGTTGAAACGATGCGTGTCTCGGCCGCCAGGTGTCGGTGTACGCGCCCAGAGAACAGATCAGCCATGGAGAATTCGCGGTAGGCGTCGCTACCAGCGTCATCGACTTCTTCGGACAATACTTCGGCATCGAATATCCACTCGCCAAGTCAGGTACGAGCTACTGTCACGTGACCTTCCATCGCCCCCAACTTGATTCTGCTGTGTGACGTCATCGTGCCATGACTTGTGTGACGTCATCGTGCCATGACTTGTGTGACGTCATCGTGCCATGGCTGCTGTGTGACGTCATCGTGTCATGGCTGTTGTGTGACGTCATCGTGTCATGGCTGTTGTGTGACGTCATCGTGCCATGGCTGTTGTGTGACGTCATCGTGCCATGGCTGCTGTGTGACGTCATCGTGCCATGGCTGTTGTGTGACGTCATCGTGTCATGGCTGTTGTGTGACGTCATCGTGCCATGGCTGTTGTGTGACGTCATCGTGCCATGGCTGCTGTGTGACGTCATCGTGCCATGGCTGTTGCGTGACGTCATCGTACCATGGCTGTTGTGTGCCGTCAGTGTGCCATGCCTGTTTGTGATGTCATCGTGCCATGGCTGTTGTTTTACGTCATCGTCCCATGGCTGTTGTTTTACGTCATCGTCCCATGGCTGTTGTGTGACGTCATCGTGTCATGGCTGTTGTGTGACGTCATCGTACCATGCCTGTTGTGTCACGTCATCGTGCCATGGCTGGTGTGTGACGTCATCGTACGCTGTTGTAGATCACATCGCCATCCCAGACTTCCAGGCGGGCGCCATGGAGAACTGGGGTCTCATCACCTACCGCATGAGGGCGCTGCTCGTCGACCCGGTCACCTCATCGCCTAGCGACCTGCAGTGGGCCGCCGTCGTCATCTCACACGAACTGGCGCATCAGGTAACACACCGCGTCCCGCCAGGTGGCACCCTTGTCGTCTTGCTTATTGCTCGCCAGGTGGCACCCTTGTCGTCTGGCTTATTGCTCGCCAAGTGGCGCACCAGGTAACACCGCGTCCCGCCGCCAGGTGGCACCCTTGTCGTCTGGCTCGGCGTTGACTTATAGCTCGCCGGGTGGCGCACCATGTAGCAAACCACGTCCGCCAGGTGGCGCCCTGGTCGTCTGGATCGCCATTAAAATATCGCCCACCAGGTGGCGCTCTGGTCGTCTGGATCGCCATTATAGCTTCTTGCTCGCCTGTTTGCGCCCTGATTAGATATCTCGTTTGGTGGCGCACATCAGACCGCGCACCAGTTAGCGCGCATAGACAAACTAAACCGAAATCTACTGGTGTGACGATATTATATTTTTTAAACATATATTCTGTCAATTTGAATAATTTCATGTATCGGGACTTGTTGTTGCAGTGGTTCGGGAACCTGGTGACCATGACATGGTGGAACGACCTGTGGCTGAACGAGGGGTTCGCCAGATATGTGGAGTTCATAGGAACCGACCATGTGAAGCCCAAGTGGAAAATGGTACGTACAAAGTCACCAAGCGATAAACGAGAGGAAAACGGTACCTACAAGGCCACTATGTGAGAACAGTGTTGAAAATTGTACGTACAAAGCCACCATGTGAGAACCGAGTGGAAAATGGTATGTACAAAGTCACCATATGTCACCCGAGTGGAAAATGGTATGTACAAAGTCACCATGTAAATTAACCTGAACGTGGAACATAATTATTAGGTTATCACGAACCGTGATCTTGGTAATATAAAACTGATAACATAGCTTTGGAAAAGAATACTTTCCACATGGTTAGTTAGAACAAAAATAGTATCGAAGTACTGATGGCACAGCAAGTGATTACACTGTAGCTTTAACAGCCATGATAACCATGCTAGTAATATAGTTGTAATAGCATTGCTAGTATTATAGTACTAATAACCTGGCTAGTAAAATAGTTCTGATAACATTGTTAGTATTATAGTATTAATGACATTGTTAGTAATGTGCTAACATGGCTAGTAGTATGACCTGTGGTGTGATCTTGCTGTTGTGGCGCGGCAGTTCGACCAGATGCTGACAGATGTCACCACTGTCGCCATGCGCCATGACGGTCTGAGGAGCTCTCACCCCATCTCCGTGGAGGTCCACAACCCAAGCGAGATCGACGAGATCTTTGACGCCATCTCATACGAGAAGGTAACGAGAGCTGAACGAGATCAGAGGATTGGATTACTTTTACGATAAGGATAGGGTAAAGATGTTTGTTCTGTACTGAAAGCAACTTTACTGAAAGGAAGTGGTAAGACCTTCACTGACAAGATGTATGAAATCTCTTTCATGACTGAAGTGTATCCCGTTTTGTCCGCTAGGGGGCGGCCGTAATTGGGATGTGTGAGAACTTCCTGGGTGAGAGTGTGTTCAGCCAGGGCCTGCAGGCCTACCTCAAGAAGCACAAGTACGCCAACGCCGAGACTGACGACCTGTGGGAGTCCCTGTCGCAGCAGGTGGGGCTGACGGCCTGTCCGAAGACACTCCAATAATCGCCATTGTCTGTAGTAACACAATACTCAATGAGAGGAAGTCGCTTGAAACACAAACAACAGAACAAGAACCAACCCAAAATAGCTCTTTGTTAAATTGTGTTTGATTGCGAATACTTAATTTACGTATTCAATGTAAATTTAAATGTAAAGTAAATAGAAACGGATTGAAGTTGTGCGGCCCACACCATGTACAGCAACCTGTCCCCCCCCCCCCCCAGTCGACCCTCAGCGGTAACCAGGTGGACGTGAAGCGGGTTATGGACACCTGGACACGCCAGATGGGCTACCCGGTCGTCACGGTGCGTCGTCACGGTGACTCCGTGACCGTCTCCCAGCAACGCTTCCTCTACAACCCCCGGAGTAACAAGACCAAGGAGGAGTTCACCTCCGACTATGGGTGAGTGGCGAGGGCTGGCCGGAGGTGGGGGGGGGTGGCGAGTGAGGGCCGAGAGTGGGGGGGGGAGGGTAAGCTTCACGTCCGACTATGGGTGAGTGGTGAGGGTGGGCCGAGAGGAGGGGGGGGGGGCGAGTGAGGGCCGAGAGGGGGGGGGGGAGGGTAAGCTTCACGTCCGACTATGGGTGAGTGGTGAGGGTGGGCCGAGAGGAGGGGGGGGGGCGAGTGAGGGCCGAGAGGGGGGGGGGAGGGTAAGCTTCACGTCCGACTATGGGTGAGTGGTGAGGGTGGGCCGAGAGGAGGGGGGGTGGGGGGCGAGTGAGGGCCGAGAGGGGGGGGGAGGGTAAGCTTCACGTCCGACTATGGGTGAGTGGCGAGGGTGGGCCGAGAGGGAGGGGGGGGGGGGCGAGTGAGGGCCGAGAGGGGGGTGGGTAAGCTTCACGTCCGACTATGGGTGAGTGTCGGGTGTGGGCCGAGAGGAGGGAGGCGAGTGTGGGCCGAGAGGGTGGGGGGTCGAGTGTGAGCCGAGAGGAGGGGGGGGGAAGGGCGGTGGGGGTGGGGAGGGTAAGCTGTAAACTTTACGTCCGACTATGGGTGAGTGTCGGGTGTGGGCCGAGAGGGGGTTGGGGGGTTGGGGAGGGTAAGCTTTACGTCCGACTAAGGGTGAGTGGCCTGTCTGTCCTACATTACGGAGTTTGTGTTTTATCAGTTACCAGTGGGAGGTGCCGCTGTCCTACATTACGGAGTTTGTGTTTTGTCAGTTACCAGTGGGAGTTGCCGCCGTCCTATATTACGGAGTTTGTGTTTTGTCAGTTACCTGTGGGAGGAGCCGCTGTGCAACGTTACGGAGTTTGTGTTTTATCAGTTACCTGTGGGAGGTGCCGCTTTCCTATATTACGGAGTTTATGTTTTATCAGTTACCTGTGGGAGGTGCCGCTGTCCTACATTACGGAGACAACTGTGGACAAGCCTCAGGCGGGACTCTGGCTGAAGACACAGTCAGGTAGGTGGCTGTCACCGCTTCAGAAAGCTTCTTGATTCTTAAATTCCTATCTCTCAAGCCACCCCCAATAACTGATATATCACGCAACTAGTGAGTCTTGTCTGAGTGACGTCATGAGTAATGTATCAGACGACTAGTGAGTCTTGCCTGAATGACGTCACCATTAATGTATCAGTCGACCAATGACTCTTTGGTGACGTCATTATGTAGAAGTTAGCAGACCAGTCACGGTTACCTTTCTTGCAAACCTAATACTTACGTAGCACATTAAAATGGAACAGGCTTTGATTTACTGCAACGCGACTTTTTATATATCTGTTTATGATATGTTAACATTCATAAATAGTTTATATGTTTGAAACCACGTTTCTGTGTCGCAGTGACCTTGCAACTGAACGCGGCCTCGACTTGGATAAAGTTCAACCCGGGCATGAAGGGCTTTTACCGCGTCCACTACGACGCCGAGACCTGGCAGGCGCTGACTCACCAGCTGCTCTCGAACCATACGGTGAGCGACAGTCCGGCAAGGTGAGCACTGACAGCTGGCGACAGTCTAGCACTGTGAGCACTGACAGCTGGCGACAGTCCAGCACTGTGAGCACTGACAGCTGGCGACAGTCCAGCACTGTGCGCACTGACAGCTGGCGACAGTCCAGCACTGTGAGCACTGACAGCTGGCGACAGTCCAGCACTGTGAGCACTGACAGCTGGCGACAGTCCAGCACTGTGAGCACTGACAGCTGGCGACAGTCCAGCACTGTGAGCACTGACAGCTGGCGACAGTCCAGCACTGTGTGCACTGACAGCTGGCGACAGTCCAGCACTGTGAGCACTGACAGCTGGCAACAGTCCAGCACTGTAAGCACTGACAGCTGGCGACAGTCCAGCACTGTGAGCACTGACAGCTGGCGACAGTCCAGCACTGTGAGCACTGACAGCTGGCGACAGTCCAGCACTGCGAGCACTGACAGCTGGCGTCAGTCCAGCACTGTGAGCACTGACAGCTGGCGACAGTCCAGCACTGTAAGCACTGACAGCTGGCGACAGTCCAGCACTGTGAGCACTGACAGCTGGCGACAGTCCAGCACTGTGAGCACTGACAGCTGGTGATAGTCCAGCACTGTGTGCACTGACAGCTGGCGACAGTCCAGCACTGTGAGCACTGACAGCTGGCGACAGTCCAGCACTGTGAGCACTGACAGCTGGCGATAGTCCAGCACTGTGAGCACTGACAGCTGGCGTCAGTCCAGCACTGTGAGCACTGACAGCTGGCGACAGTCCAGCACTGTAAGCACTGACAGCTGGCGACAGTCCAGCACTGTGAGCACTGACAGCTGGCGACAGTCCAGCACTGTGAGCACTGACAGCTGGTGATAGTCCAGCACTGTGTGCACTGACAGCTGGCGATAGTCCAGCACTGTGGGCACTGACAGCTGGCGACAGTCCAGCACTGTGAGCACTGACAGCTGGCGACAGTCCAGCACTGTGAGCTTGACAGCTGGCGACATTTCAGCGCTGTGAGCACTGACAGCTGGCGACAGTCCAGCACTGCGCTAGGGCTGTCTGCGCTAGGGCTGTCTGCGCTATTATTGTCTGCTCTAGAACGGTCTGCGCTATGGCTCTCTGCGCTATGGCTGTCTGCGCTAGAACGGTCTGCGCTATGGCTGTCTGCGCTATGGCTGTCTGCGCTATGGCTGTCTGCGCTATGGCTCTCTGCGCTATGGCTGTCTGCGCTATTATTGTCTGCGCTAGAATGGTCTGCGCTATGACTGTGCGTTATGGCTGACTGCGCTAGGGCTGTCTGCGCTATGACTGTCTGCGCTAGGGCTGTGCGCTAGGCCTGTCTGCGCTAGGACTGTCTGGACTATGACTGCACTAGTGCTGTCTAACCTATGACTGCGTTATGGCTGCCTGCGCTATGATTGTCTGCGTTATGGCTGTCTGCGCTATGACTGTCTGCGTTATGGCTGTTTGCGCTATGACTGCGCTAGGGCTGTCTGCGCTAGGGCTGTTTGCGCTATGACTGCGCTAGGGCTGTCTGCGCTAGGGCTGTCTGCGCTATGACTGCGCTAGGGCTGTCTGCGCTAGGGCTGTCTGCGCTATGAGTGCGCTAGGGCTGTCTGCGCTAGGGCTGTCTGCGCTATGACTGTCTGCGCTAGGGCTGTCTGCTCTAGGGCTGTCTGCGCTAGGGCTGTCAGCGCTATGACTGTCTGGGTTATGGCTGTCTGCGCTATGACTGTCTGTGCTAGAACTGTCTGCGTTATGGCTGTCTGCGCTAGGGCTGTCTGCGCTAGGGCTGTCAGCGCTATGACTGTCTGCGCTAGGGCTGTCTGCGCTAGGGCTGTCAGCGCTATGACTGTCTGCGCTAGGGCTGTTTGCGCTATGACTGTCTGCGTTATGACTGCGCTAGGGCTGTCTGCGCTAGAGCTGTCAGCGCTATGACTGTCTGCGCTATGACAGTCTGGGTTATGGCTGTCTGCGCTATGACTGTCTGTGCTAGAACTGTCAGCGTTATGGCTGTCTGCGCTAGGGCTGTCTGCGTTATGACTGTCTGCGCTATGACAGTTTGGGTTATGGCTGTCTGCGCTATGACTGTCTGTGCTAGAACTGTCAGCGTTATGGCTGTCTGCGCTAGGGCTGTCTGCGTTATGACTGTCTGCGCTAGGGTTGTCTGCGCTAGGGCTGTCTGCGCTAGGGCTGTCTGCGCTAGAGCTGTCTGCGCTAGGGCTGTCTGCGCTATGACTGTCTGCGTTATGACTGCGCTAGGGCTGTCTGCGCTAGGGCTGTCAGCGCTATGACTGTCTGCGCTATGACAGTTTGGGTTATGGCTGTCTGCGCTATGACTGTCTGTGCTAGAACTGTCAGCGTTATGGCTGTCTGCGCTAGGGCTGTCTGCGTTATGACTGTCTGCGCTAGGGTTGTCTGCGCTAGGGCTGTCTGCGCTAGGGCTGTCTGCGCTAGAGCTGTCTGCGCTAGGGCTGTCTGCGCTATGACTGTCTGCGTTATGACTGCGCTAGGGCTGTCTGCGCTAGGGCTGTCAGCGCTATGACTGTCTGCGCTATGACAGTTTGGGTTATGGCTGTCTGCGCTATGACTGTCTGTGCTAGAACTGTCAGCGTTATGGCTGTCTGCGCTAGGGCTGTCTGCGTTATGACTGTCTGCGCTAGGGTTGTCTGCGCTAGGGCTATCTGCGCTAGGGCTGTCTGCGCTAGGGCTGTCTGCGCTAGGGCTGTCTGCGCTAGGGCTGTCTGCGCTAGGGCTGTCTGCGCTAGGGCTGTCTGTGCTAGGGTTATCTGCGCTTCACAAAACACTGATGACGCGGCTGGACGAGGTCATTTTTATCTGTTGATTACATGACTTAGTGACATCACCTTTTAATCTGTTTTACCACTCCAGGTGTTGCCGGCAGCGGACAGAGCGAGTCTCGTGGAGGACGTGTTTGCCCTGACCAGGTTAGTGCCACGCCCCCCCCCTCCACTTCAAGGTCACGCGCGTGTATCCACGTCGCTCAAGGTCACACTAATGTATCCCCGTCGCTCCAGGTCACACTAATGTATCCACGTCGTTCAAGGTCACGCTCTTCCATGTTGTTCAAACCATCTCGGGTATCCGCGTCTTCAAAGATAGACCAGTCCATAATAAGGGCTCTGTGTCTGTAGACCAGACCAGTCCATAGTGAGAGCTCTGTGTCTGTAGACCAGACCAGTCCATAGTGAGAGCTCAGTGTCTGTAGACCAGACCAGTCCACAGTGAGAGCTCAGTGTCTGTAGGCCAGACCAGTCCATAGTGAGAGCTCAGTGTCTGTAGACCAGACCAGTCCATAGTGAGAGCTCAGTGTCTGTAGACCAGACCAGTCCATAGTGAGAGCTCTGTGTCTGTAGGCCAGACCAGTCCATAGTGAGAGCTCAGTGTCTGTAGGCCAGACCAGTCCATAATAAGAGCTCAGTGTCTGTAGACCAGACCAGTCCATAATAAGAGCTCTGTGTCTGTAGGCCAGACCAGTCCATAGTGAGAGTTCTGTGTCTGTAGACCAGACCAGTCCATAATAAGAGCTCAGTGTCTGTAGGCCAGACCAGTCCACAGTGAGAGCTCAGTGTCTGTAGGCCAGACCAGTCCATAGTGAGAGCTCAGTGTCTGTAGACCAGACCAGTCCATAGTGAGAGCTCAGTGTCTGTAGACCAGACCAGTCCATAGTGAGAGCTCTGTTTCTGTAGGCCAGACCAGTCCATAGTGAGAGCTCAGTGTCTGTAGACCAGACCAGTCCATAGTGAGAGCTCAGTGTCTGTAGACCAGACCAGTCCATAGTGAGAGCTCAGTGTCTGTAGACCAGACCAGTCCATAGTGAGAGCTCAGTGTCTGTAGACCAGACCAGTCCACAGTGAGAGCTCAGTGTCTGTAGGCCAGACCAGTCCATAGTGAGAGCTCAGTGTCTGTAGACCAGACCAGTCCATAGTGAGAGCTCAGTGTCTGTAGACCAGACCAGTCCATAGTGAGAGCTCAGTGTCTGTAGACCAGACCAGTCCATAGTGAGAGCTCAGTGTCTGTAGACCAGACCAGTCCATAGTGAGAGCTCAGTGTCTGTAGACCAGACCAGTCCACAGTGAGAGCTCAGTGTCTGTAGGCCAGACCAGTCCATAGTGAGAGCTCAGTGTCTGTAGACCAGACCAGTCCATAGTGAGAGCTCAGTGTCTGTAGACCAGACCAGTCCATAATAAGAGCTCAGTGTCTGTAGACCAGACCAGTCCATAGTGAGAGCTCAGTGTCTGTAGACCAGACCAGTCCATAGTGAGAGCTCTGTGTCTGTAGGCCAGACCAGTCCATAGTGAGAGCTCAGTGTCTGTAGACCAGACCAGTCCATAGTGAGAGCTCTGTGTCTGTAGGCCAGACCAGTCCATAGTGAGAGCTCAGTGTCTGTAGACCAGACCAGTCCATAGTGAGAGCTCAGCGTCTGTAGGCCAGACCAGTCCATAGTGAGAGCTCTGTGTCTGTAGACCAGACCAGTCCATAGTGAGAGCTCTGTGTCTGTAGACCAGACCAGTCCATAATAAGAGCTCAGTGTCTGTAAGCCAGACCAGTCCATAGTGAGAGCTCAGCGTCTGTAGGCCAGACCAGTCCATAGTGAGAGCTCAGTGTCTGTAGACCAGACCAGTCCATAGTGAGAGCTCTGTGTCTGTAGACCAGACCAGTCCATAATAAGAGCTCAGTGTCTGTAGACCAGACCAGTCCATAGTGAGAGCTCGGCGTCTGTAGGCCAGACCAGTCCATAGTGAGAGCTCAGTGTCTGTAGACCAGACCAGTCCATAGTGAGAGCTCAGTGTCTGTAGACCAGACCAGTCCATAATAAGAGCTCAGTGTCTGTAAGCCAGACCAGTCCATAGTGAGAGCTCAGTGTCTGTAGACCAGACCAGTCCATAATAAGAGCTCAGTGTCTGTAGGCCAGACCAGTCCATAGTGAGAGCTCAGTATCTGTAGGCCAGACCAGTCCAAAGTGAGAGCTCTGTGTCTGTAGGCCAGACCAGTCCATAGTGAGAGCTCAGTGTCTGTAGACCAGACCAGTCCATAATAAGAGCTCAGTGTCTGTAGACCAGACCAGTCCATAGTGAGAGCTTTGTGTCTGTAGACCAGACCAGTCCATAGTGAGAGCTCTGTGTCTGTAGACCAGACCAGTCCATAGTGAGAGCTCAGTGTCTGTAGACCAGACCAGTCCATAGTGAGAGCTCTGTGTCTGTAGGCCAGACCAGTCCATAGTGAGAGCTCAGTGTCTGTGGACCAGACCAGTCCATAATAAGAGCTCGGTGTCTGTAGACCAGACCAGTCCATAATAAGAGCTCAGTGTCTGTAGACCAGACCAGTCCATAGTGAGAGCTCAGTGTCTGTAGACCAGACCAGTCCATAATAAGAGCTCAGTGTCTGTAGACCAGACCCGGTGAACCGCTGCCTTTCCTTCTTACACATTGTACTCTCTCGCTCACCCAGAAATGCGTTTTGAATATCCTCAGTTATATGGCTTGCTCTGCTCGTCAGGTCGGGTCACATTGAAGTCACAACCGCTATGGAAATCTCGCGATACCTGAGCAAGGAGCAGGAGTTCGTGCCCTGGGAGGTGGCGCGCTTCTGCCTCGGCTACATCGGAGGCCTGCTGGAGGGCACGGACGCGCATGCGCTGTTTTCTGTGAGCACCACGTGGCTTTTGATTCTCGCGACTTGAAATAAACCCGTGGATCTCACGAAGTGTTCGCTTACATCTCATCGCAATTCAGTAAATCCTTATTCGTACAGTATTACAGCAACAAGTAACAGAAGGACAACAAGAGAAATTGTCGGACCATTTGAAGGAATCTTTGAAGGAATTTGGAATACGTACTTATGATTTTGTATTATGTAACTCTTACCCCCCTGCCCCCCTTCTTCCATTAGCGGTACATGCTGAACCTGATCTGATAACTCTTACACCCCCCCCTCCCTCCTCTTCCATTAGCGGTACATGCTGAACCTGATCTGATAACTCTTACACCCCCCCCCCTCCCTCCTCTTCCATTAGCGGTACATGTTGAACCTGATCTGATAACTCTTACACCCCCCCCCCTCTTCCGTTAGCGGTACATGCTGAACCTGATATGATAACTCTTACACCCCCCCCCTCCCCCCTCTTCCGTTAGCGGTACATGCTGAACCTGATATGATAACTCTTACACCCCCCCCCCTCTTCCGTTAGCGGTACATGCTGAACCTGATCTGATAACTCTTACACCCCCCCCTCCCCCCCCTTCCATTAGCGGTACATGCTGAACCTGATCTGATAACTCTTACACCCCCCCCCCCTCTTCCATTAGCGGTACATGCTGAACCTGATCTGATAACTCTTACACCCCCCCCCTCCCCCCCCTTCCATTAGCGGTACATGCTGAACCTGATCTGATAACTCTTACACCCCCCCCCTCCCCCCCCTTCCATTAGCGGTACATGCTGAACCTGATATGATAACTCTTACACCCCCCCCTCCCCCCTCTTCCGTTAGCGGTACATGCTGAACCTGATCTGATAACTCTTACACCCCCCCCCTCCCCCCCCTTCCATTAGCGGTACATGTTGAACCTGATCTGATAACTCTTACACCCCCCCCCTCCCCCCTCTTCCATTAGCGGTACATGCTGAACCTGATCTGATAACTCTTACACCCCCCCCCTCCCCCCTCTTCCGTTAGCGGTACATGCTGAACCTGATCTGATAACTCTTACACCCCCCCCCCCTCTTCCATTAGCGGTACATGCTGAACCTGATCTGATAACTCTTACACCCCCCCCCCTCTTCCATTAGCGGTACATGCTGAACCTGATCTGATAACTCTTACACCCCCCCCCCTCTTCCGTTAGCGGTACATGTTGAACCTGATCTGATAACTCTTACACCCCCCCCCTCCCCCCCCTTCCATTAGCGGTACATGCTGAACCTGATATGATAACTCTTACACCCCCCCCCCTCTTCCGTTAGCGGTACATGTTGAACCTGATCTGATAACTCTTACACCCCCCCCCCTCTTCCATTAGCGGTACATGCTGAACCTGATCTGATAACTCTTACACCCCCCCCCCTCTTCCGTTAGCGGTACATGCTGAACCTGATCTGATAACTCTTACACCCCCCCCCTCCCCCCCCTTCCATTAGCGGTACATGCTGAACCTGATCTGATAACTCTTACACCCCCCCCCCTCTTCCATTAGCGGTACATGCTGAACCTGATCTGATAACTCTTACACCCCCCCCCACTTTTCCATTAGCGGTACATGCTGAACCTGATCTGATAACTCTTACACCCCCCCCCCCTCTTCCATTAGCGGTACATGCTGAACCTGATCTGATAACTCTTACACCCCCCCCCCCCTCTTCCATTAGCGGTACATGCTGAACCTGATCTGATAACTCTTACACCCCCCCCCCCCTTTTCCATTAGCGGTACATGCTGAACCTGATCTGATAACTCTTACACCCCCCCCCTCCCCCCTTTTCCATTAGCGGTACATGCTGAACCTGATCTGATAACTCTTACATCCCCCCCTCCCCCTTCTTCCATTAGCGGTACATGCTGAACCTGATCTGATAACTCTTACATCCCCCCCTCCCCCCTCTTCCATTAGCGGTACATGCTGAACCTGATCTGATAACTCTTACATCCCCCCCTCCCCCCTCTTCCATTAGCGGTACATGCTGAACCTGATCTGATAACTCTTACACCCCCCCCCCTCCCCCCTCTTCCATTAGCGGTACATGCTGAACCTGATATGATAACTCTTACACCCCCCCTCCCCCCTCTTCCATTAGCGGTACATGCTGAACCTGATATGATAACTCTTACACCCCCCCCTCCCCCCTCTTCCATTAGCGGTACATGCTGAACCTGATCTGATAACTCTTACACCCCCCCCCCTCTTCCATTAGCGGTACATGCTGAACCTGATCTGATAACTCTTACACCCCCCCCCCTCTTCCATTAGCGGTACATGCTGAACCTGATCTGATAACTCTTACACCCCCCCCCACTTTTCCATTAGCGGTACATGCTGAACCTGATCTGATAACTCTTACACCCCCCCCCCTCTTCCATTAGCGGTACATGCTGAACCTGATCTGATAACTCTTACACCCCCCCCCCTCTTCCATTAGCGGTACATGCTGAACCTGATCTGATAACTCTTACACCCCCCCCCACTTTTCCATTAGCGGTACATGCTGAACCTGATCTGATAACTCTTACACCCCCCCCCCTTTTCCATTAGCGGTACATGCTGAACCTGCTCGAGCCGCAGCTGCCGTCCTGGGATCAAGAAACTGACCACATGACCCAGTGAGTAGCTTTCCTGAGTACAACAGCATTCTGGAAAATGAAAATGAATCCAGTTTTTATTTTCTTAGTTAAAAAAAAAAAAATGAAATGAACTCTGTCATCCAACTTAACTCTCTTTATGACTACCTACTGGGGTCAAACCTCAATCACAAACCAGTCACAGGCCAGTCACAGACCAATCACAGACGTCACTGACCATAGTCACATACCAGTCACAGACCAGTCACAGACCCTAGTCACAGACCAGTTACAGACCAGTCACAGACCACAGTCACAGACCACTACCACAAACCACTGACACAGACCCTTGTCACAGACCAGTCACAGACCAGTCACAGACCATAGTCACAGACCATAGTCACAGACTATAGTCACAGACCATAGCCGCAGCTGACCCAGTGACTACAACAGCCTTCTGGAAAATGGTAATATTCCAGTGGCTTTTTTTTTTAGTTAAATAAAAAAAATAAAAAAATGAAATAAACTCTGTCATCTAACTTAACTCTCTTTATGACTACCTACCGGGGTCAAACCTCAATCACAAACCACAGTCACAGACAAATAACAGACGTCACTGGCCATAGTCAAAGACCAATCACAGACGTCACTGACCATGGTCACAGACCAATCACAGACGTCACTGACCATAGTCACAGACCAATCACAGACGTCACTGACCATAGTCACAGACCAGTCACAGACACTAGTCACAGACCAGTCACAGACCAGTCACAGACCACAGACCTCACAGACCATAGTCACAGACCAGTCACGAACCATAGTCACAGACCATAGTCACAGACCATAGTCACAGACCAGTCACAGACCCTAGTCACAGACCAGTCACAGACCAGTCACAGACCACAGTCACAGACGTCACAGACCATAGTCACAGACCAGTCACAGACCCTAGTCACGAACCAGTCACAGACCATAGTCACAGACCCTAGTCACAGACCATAGTCACAGACCATAGTAACAGACCAGTCACAGACCACAGTCACAGACCACTACCACAGACCACTGACACACACCCTAGTCACAGACCAGTCACAGCCCAGTTACAGATTATAATCACAGACCAGTCACAGACCATAGTCACAGACTATAGTCACAGACCATAGTCACAGACCATAATCACAGACCATAGCCGCAGGCCAGTCACAGACCATAATCACAGACCATAGTCACAGACCAGTCACAGACCAGTCACAGACCAGTCACAGACCCTAGTCACAGACCAGTCACAGACCAGAATCACAGACGTCACAGACCATAGTCACAGACCCTAGTCACGAACCAGTCACAGACCAGTCACAGACCACAGTCACAGACCACTACCACAGACCACTGACACACCCCCTAGTCACATCCCAGTCACAGCCCAGTTATAGATTATAATCACAGACCAGTCACAGACCATAGTCACAGACCATAGTCACAGACTATAGTCACAGACCATAGTCGCAGACCATAATCACAGACCATAGCCGCAGACCAGTCACAGACCATAATCACAGACCATAGTCACAGACCAGTCACAGACCACAGTCACAGACCAGTCACAGATCATAGTCACATACCATAGTAACAGACCATAGTCACAGATCAGTCACTGGCCAGGTAACTGGCTAGGGACGATTGGGTTCGATTTTACCCCAATTATCTTTGACCACGCTCTGCCCCACGTCTCAGTATAGTGTATGGGCCCTGGGCGCCCACCCGCTGTACGCTCTGCCCCACGTCTCAGTATAGTGTATGGGCCCTGGGCGCCCACCCGCTGTACGCTCTGCCCCACGTCTCAGTATAGTGTATGGGCCCTGGGCGCCCACCCGCTGTACGCTCTGCCCCACGTCTCAGTATAGTGTATGGGCCCTGGGCGCCCACCCGCTGTACGCTCTGCCCCACGTCTCAGTATAGTGTATGGGCCCTGGGCGCCCACCCGCTGTACGCTCTGCCTCACGTCTCAGTATAGTGTATGGGCCCTGGGCGCCCACCCGCTGTACGCTCTGCCCCACGTCTCAGTATAGTGTATGGGCCCTGGGCGCCCACCCGCTGTACGCTCTGCCCCACGTCTCGGTATAGTGTATGGGCCCTGGGCGCCCACCGGCTGTACGCTCTGCCCCACGTCTCAGTATAGTGTATGGGCCCTGGGCGCCCACCCGCTGTACGCTCTGCCCCACGTCTCAGTATAGTGTATGGGCCCTGGGCGCCCACCCGCTGTACGCTCTGCCTCACGTCTCAGTATAGTGTATGGGCCCTGGGCGCCCACCGGCTGTACGCTCTGCCCCACGTCTCAGTATAGTGTATGGGCCCTGGGCGCCCACCCGCTGTACGCTCTGCCCCACGTCTCAGTATAGTGTATGGGCCCTGGGCGCCCACCCGCTGTACGCTCTGCCTCACGTCTCAGTATAGTGTATGGGCCCTGGGCGCCCACCCGCTGTACGCTCTGCCCCACGTCTCAGTATAGTGTATGGGCCCTGGGCGCCCACCCGCTGTACGCTCTGCCCCACGTCTCAGTATAGTGTATGGGCCCTGGGCGCCCACCCGCTGTACGCTCTGCCCCACGTCTCAGTATAGTGTATGGGCCCTGGGCGCCCACCCGCTGTACGCTCTGCCCCACGTCTCAGTATAGTGTATGGGCCCTGGGCGCCCACCCGCTGTACGCTCTGCCCCACGTCTCAGTATAGACTTGTCGTTATTGTGATCAGGGTGAACACATTTGACGCGTTATGTATGCGGTTTAACATCAGATAGCATTAGCCGTTTGGTTTCAATCTCCCCTTTGCGTGCAGGCTGCGGCAGGCGGCGCTGCTGTCGGAGGCGGTGCACCTGAAGCACGGCGAGCGAATGGCAGAGGCCAAACAGTTCTTCCAAGACTGGATGAACTCCGTGAACACCACGTGAGTCTCGCGGAATTTCGGGTCCTTCACGATATCGAGTTTGTGTAACTGTTGAATTGACACAAGCTTGATCGACTGACATTATTAGTATAATAATTTGTATAATGAATTTTTTAGTAGATCTTTATGTACAAGGTACTTATCCATAAATGATAGTATCTTGGGTTCTGTAGCCAGTAATTTATTTACCCATTGTCCGTGCATCCGAAACACACGGGAGTCTTCCTATTTTAGTCGGTAGCGGCCTAAACTTCGTATCCACAGACTAAATGTCCATTGGCAACACGTAAATTTTCTCATCGCATCTCATTATAGAGTTGCTGACCGTGGTCTAAACCAGAAATCCGTCCAACGGTCCAAACCGTAGTTGTGTATCTCGGTGTTTGAGGAGGAATGCCGATGTGGAATCCCATCTGTTGATGTTTCAGCCTCAACCCGAACCTCAAATCCATCATTTACTCGGCTGGTGTGAAGTATGGCGGGGAGGCCGAGTGGAACTTCATGTGGAACAAGTTCCTCGTCACATACGAAGCTACGGAGAAGAAGAAATACTTGTCAGCCTTGGCCTCCACCGAAGACGTCACGCTCATCAACAGGTTTGTGTAAATAAACAGGGTCTGGGGGGAGACCCCATGAACCGTGGCCTGGTCCCTTATAACGGTCTGGGTGGAGACCCCATGAACCGTGGCCTGGTCCCTTATAACGGTCTGGGTGGAGACCCCATGAACCGTGGCCTGGTCCCTTATAAAGGTCTGGGTGGAGACCCCATGAACCGTGGCCTGGTCCCTTATAACGGTCCGGGTGGAGACCCCATGAACCGTTGCGTGGTCCCTTATAACGGTCAGGGTGGAGACCCCATGAACCGTAGCCTGGTCCCATATAACGGTCTTGGTGGAGACCCCATGAACCGTGGCCTGGTCCCTTATGACGGTCTGGGTGGAGACTCCATGAACCGTGGCCTGGTCCCTTATAACGGTCTGGGTTGAGACCCCATGAACCGTGGCGTGGTCCCTTATAACGGTCAGGGTGGAGACCCCATGAACCGTAGACTGGTCCCTTATAACGGTCAGGGTGGAGACCCCATGAACCGTGGCCTGGTCCCTTATAACGGTCTGGGTGGAGACCCCATGAACCGTGGCCTGGTCCCTTATAACGGTCTGGCTGGAGACCCCATGAACCGTTGCCTGGTCCCTTATAACGGTCAGGGTGGAGACCCCATGAACCGGGGCCTGGTCCCATATAACGGTCTTGGTGGAGACCCCATGAACCGTGGCCTAGTCCCTTATAACGGTCTGGGTGGAGACCCCATGAACCGTGGCCTGGTCCCTTATAACGGTCAGGGTGGAGACCCCATGAACCGTGGCCTGGTCCCTTATAACGGTCTGGGTGGAGACCCTATGAACCGTGGCCTGGTCCCTTATAACGGTCTTGGTGGAGACCCCATGAACCGTGGCCTGGTCCCTTATAACGGTCAGGGTGGAGACCCCATGAACCGTGGCCTGGTCCCTTATAACGGTCTGGATGGAGACCCCATGAACCGTGGCCTGGTCCCTTATAACGGTCTGGGTGGAGACCCCATGAACCGTGGCCTGGTCCCTTATAACGGTCCGGGTGGAGACCCCATGAACCGTGGCCTGGTCCCTTATAACGGTCCGGGTGGAGACCCTATGAACCGTGGCGTGGTCCCTTATAACGGTCAGGGTGGAGACCCCATGAACCGTAGCCTGGTCCCATATAACGGTCTTGGTGGAGACCCCATGAACCGTGGCCTGGTCCCTTATAACGGTCAGGGTGGAGACCCCATGAACCGTGGCCTGGTCCCTTATAACGGTCTGGGTGGAGACCCCATGAACCGTGGCCTGGTCCCTTATAACGGTCAGGGTGGAGACCCCATGAACCGTGGCCTGGTCCCTTATAACGGTCTGGGTGGAGACCCTATGAACCGTGGCCTGGTCCCTTATAACGGTCTTGCTGGAGACCCCATGAACCGTGGCCTGGTCCCTTATAACGGTCAGGGTGGAGACCCCATGAACCGTGGCCTGGTCCCTTATAACGGTCTGGGTGGAGACCCCATGAACCGTGGCCTGGTCCCTTATAACGGTCAGGGTGGAGACCCCATGAACCGTGGCCTGGTCCCTTATAACGGTCTGGGTGGAGACCCTATGAACCGTGGCCTGGTCCCTTATAACGGTCTTGGTGGAGACCCCATGAACCGTGGCCTGGTCCCTTATAACGGTCTGGGTTGAGACCCCATGAACCGTGGCCTGGTCCCTTATAACGGTCTGGGTTGAGACCCCATGAACCGTAGCCTGGTCCCATAAAACGGTCTTGGTGGAGACCCCATGAACCGTGGCCTGGTCCCTTATAACGGTCTGGGTGGAGACCCCATGAACCGTGGCCTGGTCCCTTATAACGGTCTGGGTGGAGACCCCATGAACCGTGGCGTGGTCCCTTATAACGGTCAGGGTGGAGACCCCATGAACCGTGGCCTGGTCCCTTATAAAGGTCTGGGTGGAGACCCCATGAACCGTGGCCTGGTCCCTTATAACGGTCCGGGTGGAGACCCCATGAACCGTTGCGTGGTCCCTTATAACGGTCAGGGTGGAGACCCCATGAACCGTAGCCTGGTCCCATATAACGGTCTTGGTGGAGACCCCATGAACCGTGGCCTGGTCCCTTATGACGGTCTGGGTGGAGACTCCATGAACCGTGGCCTGGTCCCTTATAACGGTCTGGGTTGAGACCCCATGAACTGTGGCGTGGTCCCTTATAACGGTCAGGGTGGAGACCCCATGAACCGTAGACTGGTCCCTTATAACGGTCAGGGTGGAGACCCCATGAACCGTCGCCTGGTCCCTTATAACGGTCTGGGTGGAGACCCCATGAACCGTGGCCTGGTCCCTTATAACGGTCTGGCTGGAGACCCCATGAACCGTTGCCTGGTCCCTTATAACGGTCAGGTTGGAGACCCCATGAACCGGGGCCTGGTCCCATATAACGGTCTTGGTGGAGACCCCATGAACCGTGGCCTAGTCCCTTATAACGGTCTGGGTGGAGACCCCATGAACCGTGGCCTGGTCCCTTATAACGGCCAGGGTGGAGACCCCATGAACCGTGGCCTGGTCCCTTATAACGGTCTGGGTGGAGACCCTATGAACCGTGGCCTGGTCCCTTATAACGGTCTTGGTGGAGACCCCATGAACCGTGGCCTGGTCCCGTATAACGGTCAGGGTGGAGACCCCATGAACCGTGGCCTGGTCCCTTATAACGGTCTGGGTGGAGACCCCATGAACCGTGGCCTGGTCCCTTATAACGGTCTGGGTGGAGACCCCATGAACCGTGGCCTGGTCCCTTATAACGGTCCGGGTGGAGACCCCATGAACCGTGGCCTGGTCCCTTATAACGGTCCGGGTGGAGACCCCATGAACCGTGGCGTGGTCCCTTATAACGGTCAGGGTGGAGACCCCATGAACCGTAGCCTGGTCCCATATAACGGTCTTGGTGGAGACCCCATGAACCGTGGCCTGGTCCCTTATAACGGTCAGGGTGGAGACCCCATGAACCGTGGCCTGGTCCCTTATAACGGTCTGGGTGGAGACCCCATGAACCGTGGCCTGGTCCCTTATAACGGTCAGGGTGGAGACCCCATGAACCGTGGCCTGGTCCCTTATAACGGTCTGGGTGGAGACCCTATGAACCGTGGCCTGGTCCCTTATAACGGTCTTGCTGGAGACCCCATGAACCGTGGCCTGGTCCCTTATAACGGTCAGGGTGGAGACCCCATGAACCGTGGCCTGGTCCCTTATAACGGTCTGGGTGGAGACCCCATGAACCGTGGCCTGGTCCCTTATAACGGTCAGGGTGGAGACCCCATGAACCGTGGCCTGGTCCCTTATAACGGTCTGGGTTGAGACCCTATGAACCGTGGCCTGGTCCCTTATAACGGTCTTGGTGGAGACCCCATGAACCGTGGCCTGGTCCCTTATAGCGGTCTGGGTTGAGGCCCCATGAACCGTGGCCTGGTCCCTTATAACGGTCTGGGTGGAGACCCCATGAACCGTAGCCTGGTCCCATAAAACGGTCTTGGTGGAGACCCCATGAACCGTGGCCTGGTCCCTTATAACGGTCTGGGTGGAGACCCCATGAACCGTGGCCTGGTCCCTTATAACGGTCTGGGTGGAGACCCCATGAACCGTGGCCTGGTCCCCTATAACTGTCAGGGTGGAGACCCCATGAACCGGGGCCTGGTCCCATATAACGGTCTTGGTGGAGACCCCATGAACCGTGGCCTAGTCCCTTATAACGGTCTGGGTGGAGACCCCATGAACCGTGGCCTGGTCCCTTATAACGGTCAGGGTGGAGACCCCATGAACCGTGGCCTGGTCCCTTATAACGGTCTGGGTGGAGACCCTATGAACCGTGGCCTGGTCCCTTATAACGGTCTTGGTGGAGACCCCATGAACCGTGGCCTGGTCCCTTATAACGGTCAGGGTGGAGACCCCATGAACCGTGGCCTGGTCCCTTATAACGGTCAGGGTGGAGACCCTATGAACCGTGGCCTGGTCCCATATAACGGTCAGGGTGGAGACCCCATGAACCGTTTCCTGGTCCCTTATAACGGTCCGGGTGGAAACCCCATGAACCGTGGCCTGGTCCCTTATAACGGTCCGGGTGGAGACCCCATGAACCGTGGCGTGGTCCCTTATAACGGTCAGGGTGGAGACCCCATGAACCGTAGCCTGGTCCCATATAACGGTCTTGGTGGAGACCCCATGAACCGTGGCCTGGTCCCTTATAACGGTCTGGGTGGAGACCCCATGAACCGTGGCCTGGTCCCTTATAACGGTCTGGGTGGAGACCCCATGAACCGTGGCCTGGTCCCTTATAACGGTCAGGGTGGAGACCCCATGAACCGGGGCCTGGTCCCATATAACGGTCTTGGTGGAGACCCCATAAACCGTGGCCTAGTCCCTTATAACGGTCTGGGTGGAGACCCCATGAACCGTGGCTGGGTCCCTTATAACGGTCAGGGTGGAGACCCCATGAACCGTGGCCTGGTCCCTTATAACGGTCTGGGTGGAGACCCTATGAACAGTAGCCTGGTCCCTTATAACGGTCTTGGTGGAGACCCCATGAACCGTGGCCTGGTCCCTTATAACGGTCAGGGTGGAGACGCCATGAACCGTGGCCTGGTCCCTTATAACGGTCAGGGTGGAGACCCCATGAACCGTGGCCTGGTCCCTTATAACGGTCAGGGTGGAGACCCCATGAACCGTGGCCTGGTCCCTTATAACGGTCTGGGTGGAGACCCTATGAACCGTGGCCTGGTCCCTTATAACGGTCTTGCTGGAGACCCCATGAACCGTGGCCTGGTCCCTTATAACGGTCAGGGTGGAAACCCCATGAACCGTGGCCTGGTCCCTTATAACGGTCTGGGTGGAGACCCCATGAACCGTGGCCTGGTCCCTTATAACGGTCAGGGTGGAGACCCCATGAACCGTGGCCTGGTCCCTTATAACGGTCTGGGTGGAGACCCGATGAACCGTGGCGTGGTCCCTTATAACGGTCTTGGTGGAGACCCCATGAACCGTGGCCTGGTCCCTTATAACGGTCTGGGTTGAGACCCCATGAACCGTGGCCTGGTCCCTTATAACGATCTGGGTTGAGACCCCATGAACCGTAGCCTGGTCCCATATAACGGTCTTGGTGGAGACCCCATGAACCGTGGCCTGGTCCCTTATAACGGTCTGGGTGGAGACCCCATGAACCGTGGCCTGGTCCCTTATAACGGTCTGGGTGGAGACCCCATGAACCGTGGCGTGGTCCCTTATAACGGTCAGGGTGGAGACCCCATGAACCGTAGCCTGGTCCCTTATAACGGTCAGGGTGGAGACCCCATGAACCGTGGCCTGGTCCCTTATAACGGTCTGGGTGGAGACCCCATGAACCGTGGCCTGGTCCCTTATAACGGTCTGGGTGGAGACCCCATGAACCGTTGCCTGGTCCCTTATAACGGTCAGGGTGGAGACCCCATGAACCGGGGCCTGGTCCCATATAACGGTCTTGGTGGAGACCCCATGAACCGTGGCCTAGTCCCTTATAACGGTCTGGGTGGAGACCCCATGAACCGTGGCCTGGTCCCTTATAACGGTCAGGGTGGAGACCCCATGAACCGTGGCCTGGTCTCTTATAACGGTCTGGGTGGAGACCCTATGAACCGTGGCCTGGTCCCTTATAACGGTCTTGGTGGAGACCCCATGAACCGTGGCCTGGTCCCTTATAACGGTCAGGGTGGAGACCCCATGAACCGTGGCCTGGTCCCTTATAACGGTCTGGGTGGAGACCCCATGAACCGTGGCCTGGTCCCTTATAACGGTCAGGGTGGAGACCCCATGAACCGTGGCCTGGTCCCTTATAACGGTCCGGGTGGAGACCCCATGAACCGTGGCCTGGTCCCTTATAACGGTCCGGGTGGAGACCCCATGAACCGTGGCGTGGTCCCTTATAACGGTCAGGGTGGAGACCCCATGAACCGTAGCCTGGTCCCATATAACGGTCTTGGTGGAGACCCCATGAACCGTGGCCTGGTCCCTTATAACGGTCTGGGTGGAGACCCTATGAACCGTGGCCTGGTCCCTTATAACGGTCTTGGTGGAGACCCCATGAACCGTGGCCTGGTCCCTTATAACGGTCAGGGTGGAGACCCCATGAACCGTGGCCTGGTCCCTTATAACGGTCTGGGTGGAGACCCCATGAACCGTGGCCTGGTCCCTTATAACGGTCAGGGTGGAGACCCCATGAACCGTGGCCTGGTCCCTTATAACGGTCCGGGTGGAGACCCCATGAACCGTTGCCTGGTCCCTTATAACGGTCCGGGTGGAGACCCCATGAACCGTGGCGTGGTCCCTTATAACGGTCAGGGTGGAGACCCCATGAACCGTAGCCTGGTCCCATATAACGGTCTTGGTGGAGACCCCATGAACCGTGGCCTGGTCCCTTATAACGGTCTGGGTGGAGACCCCATGAACCGTGGCCTGGTCCCTTATAACGGTCTGGGTGGAGACCCCATGAACCGTGGCGTGGTCCCTTATAACGGTCAGGGTGGAGACCCCATGAACCGTAGCCTGGTCCCTTATAACGGTCAGGGTGGAGACCCCATGAACCGTGGCCTGGTCCCTTATAACAGTCTGGGTGGAGACCCCATGAACCGTGGCCTGGTCCCTTATAACGGTCTGGGTGGAGACCCCATGAACCGTTGCCTGGTTCCTTATAACGGTCAGGGTGGAGACCCCGTGAACCGGGGCCTGGTCCCATATAACGGTCTTGGTGGAGGCCCCATAAACCGTGGCCTAGTCCCTTATAACGGTCTGGGTGGAGACCCCATGAACCGCGGCCTGGTCCCTTATAACGGTCAGGGTGGAGACCCCATGAACCGTGGCCTGGTCCCTTATAACGGTCTGGGTGGAGACCCTATGAACCGTAGCCTGGTCCCTTATAACGGTCTTGGTGGAGACCCCATGAACCGTGGCCTGGTCCCTTATAACGGTCAGGGTGGAGACCCCATGAACCGTGGCCTGGTCCCTTATAACGGTCAGGGTGGAGACCCCATGAACCGTGGCCTGGTCCCTTATAACGGTCTGGGTGGAGACCCCATGAACCGTGGCCTGGTCCCTTATAACGGTCAGGGTGGAGACCCCATGAACCGTGGCCTGGTCCCTTATAACGGTCTGGGTGGAGACCCTATGAACCGTGGCCTGGTCCCTTATAACGGTCTTGGTGGAGACCCCATGAACCGTGGCCTGGTCCCTTATAACGGTCAGGGTGGAGACCCCATGAACCGTGGCCTGGTCCCTTATAACGGTCTGGGTGGAGACCCAATGAACCGTGGCCTGGTCCCGTATAACGGTCAGGGTGGAGACTCCATGAACCGTGGCCTGGTCCCTTATAACGGTCTGGGTGGAGACCCCATGAACCGTGGCCTGGTCCCTTATAACGGTCTTGGTGGACACCCCATGAACCGTGGCCTGGTCCCTTATAACGGTCTGGGTTGAGACCCCATGAACCGTGGCCTGGTCCCTTATAACGGTCAGGGTTGAGACCCCATGAACCGTAGCCTGGTCCCATATAACGGTCTTGGTGGAGACCCCATGAACCGTGGCCTGGTCCCTTATAACGGTCTGGGTGGAGACCCCATGAACCGTGGCCTGGTGCCTTATAACGGTCTGGGTGGAGACCCCATGAACCGTGGCGTGGTCCCTTATAACGGTCAGGGTGGAGACCCCATGAACCGTAGCCTGGTCCCCTATAACGGTCAGGGTGGAGACCCCATGAACCGTGGCCTGGTCCCTTATAACGGTCTGGGTGGAGACCCCATGAACCGTGGCCTGGTCCCTTATAACGGTCTGGGTGGAGACCCCATGAACCGTTGCCTGGTCCCTTATAACGGTCAGGGTGGAGACCCCATGAACCGGGGCCTGGTCCCATATAACGGTCTTGGTGGAGATCCCATGAACCGTGGCCTAGTCCCTTATAACGGTCTGGGTGGAGACCCCATGAACCGTGGCCTGGTCCCTTATAACGGTCAGGGTGGAGACCCCATGAACCGTGGCCTGGTCCCTTATAACGGTCTGGGTGGAGACCCTATGAACCGTGGCCTGGTCCCTTATAACGGTCTTGGTGGAGACCCCATGAACCGTGGCCTGGTTCTCTTATAACGGTCAGGGTGGAGACCCCATGAACCGTGGCCTGGTCCCTTATAACGGTCTGGGTGGAGACCCCATGAACCGTGGCTTGGTCCCTTATAACAGTCTGGATAAAGACCCCATGAACCGTGGCCTGGTCCCTTATAACGGTCTGGGTGGAGACCCCATCAACCGTGGCCTGGTCCCTTAAACCGGTCTGGGTGGAGACCCCATGAACCGTGGCTTGGTCCCTTATAACAGTCTGGATGGAGACCCCATGAACCGTGGCCTGGTCCCTTATAACGGTCTGGGTGGAGACCCCATCAACCGTGGCCTGGTCCCTTAAACCGGTCTGGGTGGAGATCCATGAACCGTGGCCTGGTCCCTTATAACGGTCTGGGTGGAGATCCATGAATCGTGGCTTGGTCCCTTATAACAGTCTGGATGGAGACCCCATGAACCGTGGCCTGGTCCCTTATAACGGTCTGGGTGGAGACCCTATCAACCGTGGCCTGGTCCCTTAAACCGGTCTGGGTGGAGATCCATGAACCGTGGTCTGGTCCCTTAAACCGGTCTGGGTGGAGATCCATGAACCGTGGCCTGGTCCCTTATAACGGTCTGGGTGGAGATCCATGAACCGTGGCCTGGTCCCTTATAACGGGACACCTTTCCGGGGTTTTGTCACATATGCCGGCTGCGTTACATGAAGTTATTATTCACTCAAAGGATCAACAGATGACATGTCTGACAAGGGGGGGTCACCCGCGTAGCCCTGACCAGTTGCTGGTACTTGGCCCACGCCATGTGTACGAGCAGTCTGCCGTGTGTCCGCATCCTACCGCCACCCACCCCGCTCTGGCCATGAACCCTGGGGTAACAGACGTGGTAATTGCGCTTTTTCCCCACGCAGACTGCTGAATCTGGCGCTGGATGACACTAAAATCCGGAGTGCAGACGCCGTCGGTGTCTTCAACAACCTGGCCAGGAACCCAGCGGGCCGTGTGCAAACTTGGCGCTTCGTCAAGCGTAACTGGGGCATCCTCTACGACAGGTAGGTCACGTGGTTCAGGGGCGTCCTCTACGGCAGGTAGGTCAGGGGCGTCCTCTACGACAGGTAGGTCAGGGGCGTCCTCTACGACAGGTAGGTCACGTGGGTCAGGGGCGTCTTCTATGGCAGGTAGGTCACGTGGGTCAGAGGCGTCCTTTATTGCTGGTAGGTCACGTGGGTCAGGGGCGTCCTCTACGACCGGGAGGTCACTTGGGTCAGGGGCGTTCTCTACGGCAGGTAGGTCACGTGGGTCTGGCGTCCTCTACGGCAGATAGGTCACGTGGGTCAGGGGCGTCCTCTACGGCAGATAGGTCACGTGGTTCAGGGGCGTCCTCTACGCCAGGTAGGTCCGTTGACTGTGTATTGACTTTCACAGGGTAAAGTGTCCCCAGCCCTTTGTATTGACTGTCACAGGGTAAAGTGTCCCCAGCCCTGTGTATTGACTGTCACAGGGTAAAGTGTCCCCGGCCAGGTGTATTGACTGTCACAAGGCAAAGTGTCCCTAACCCTGTGTATTGTCTGTCACAGGGTAAGGTGTCCCCAGCCCTGTATATTGACTGTCACAGGGTAAAGTGTTCCCAGCCTGGTGTATTGTCTGTCACAGGGTAAAGTGTCCCCGGCCAGGTGTATTGACTGTCGCAGGGTAAAGTGTCCCCAGCCCTGTGTATTGACTGTCACAGGGTAAAGCGTCCCCAGCCCTGTGTATTGACTGTCACAGGGCAAAGTGTCCCCGGCCAGGTGTATTGACTGTCACAAGGCAAAGTGTCCCCAGCCCTGTGTATTGACTGTCACAGGGTAAGGTGTCCACAGCCCTGTATATTGACTGTCACAGGGTAAAGTGTCCCCAGCCAGGTGTATTGACTGTCACAGGGTAAAGTGTCCCCAGCCCTGTGTATTGACTGTCACAGGGTAAAGCGTCCCCAGCCCTGTGTATTGACTGTCACAGGGTAAGGTGTCCCCAGCCCTGTATATTGACTGTCACAGGGTAAAGTGTACCCAGCCAGGTGTATTGACTGTCACAGGGTAAAGTGTCCCCAGCCCTTTGTATTGACTGTCACAGGGTAAAGCGTCCTCAGCCCTGTGTATTGACTGTCCCAGGGTAAAGTGTCCCCAGCCAGGTGTATTGACTGTCACAGGATAAAGTGTCCCCAGCCCTGTGTATTGACTGTCACAGAGTAAAGTTTCCCCGGCCAGGTGTATCGACTGTCACAGGGTAAAGTGTCCCCAGCCCTGTGTATTGACTGTCGCAGGGTAAAGTGTCCCCAGCCAGGTGTATTGATTGTCACAGGGTAAAGTGTCCCCAGCCCTGTGTATTGACTGTCACAGGGTAAAGTGTCCCCGGCCCTGTGTATTGACTGTCACAGGGTAAGGTGTCCCCAGCCCTGTATATTGACTGTCACAGGGTAAAGTGTACCCAGCCAGGTGTATCGACCGTCGCAGGGTAAAGTGTCCCCAGCCAGGTGTATTGACTGTCACAGGGTAAAGTGTCCCCAGCCCTGTGTATTGACTGTCACAGGGTAAAGTGTCCCCAGCCAGGTGTATTGACTGTCACAGGGTAAAGTGTCCCCAGCCCTGCGTATTGACTGTCGCAGGGTAAAGTGTCCCCAGCCCTGTGTAATTACTGTCACAGGGTAAAGTGTCCCCAGCCCTGTGTATTGACTGTCACAGGGTAAAGTGTCCCCGGCCAGGTGTATCGACTGTCGCAGGGTAAAGTGTCCCCAGCCAGGTGTATTGACTGTCACAGGGTAAAGTGTCCCCAGCCCTGTGTATTGACTGTCACAGGGTAAAGCGTCCCCAGCCCTGTGTATTGACTGTCACAGGGTAAAGTGTCCCCGGCCAGGTGTATTGACTGTCACAGGGTAAAGTGTCCCCAGCCCTGTGTATTGACTGTCACAGGGTAAAGTGTCCCCAGCCCTGTGTATTGACTGTCACAGGGTAAAGTGTCCCCAGCCCTGTGTATTGACTGTCACAGGGTAAAGTGTCCCCGGCCAGGTTTATTGACTGTCACAGGGTAAAGTGTCCCCGGCCAGGTGTATTTGACTGTCACAGGGTAAAGTGTCCCCAGCCCTGCGTATTGACTGTCGCAGGGTAAAGTGTCCCCAGCCCTGTGTATTGACTGTCACAGGGTAAAGCGTCCCCAGCCCTGTGTATGGACTGTCACAGGGTAAAGTGTCCCTAGCCCTGTGTATTGACTGTCACAGGGTAAAGTGTCCCCAGCCAGGTGTATTGACTGTCACAGGGTAAAGTGTCCCCAGCCAGGTGTATCGACTGTCGCAAGGTAAAGTGTCCCCAGCCAGGTGTATTGACTGTCACAGGGTAAAGTGTCCCCAGCCCTGTGTACTGACTGTCACAGGGTAAAGCGTCCCCAGCCCTGTGTATTGACTGTCACAGGGTAAAGTGTCCCCAGCCAGGTGTATTGACTGTCACAGGGTAAAGTGTCCCCAGCCCTGTGTATTGACTGTTACAGGGTAAAGTGTCCCCGGCCAGGTGTATTGACTGTCACAGGGTAAAGGGTCCCCGGCCAGGTGTATTGACTGTCACAGGGTAAAGGGTCCCCAGCCCTGTGTATTGACTGTCAGAGGGTAAAGTGTCCCCAGCCAGGTGTGCTCCAGCCGTCCATGGTGTGTTTCAGGTACAAGGACCTCGGCTTCCAGCTCCGTCACCTCATCATCGATCCCACCTCGCGCTTCTCAAGCCAGTTCGACTACGACGAGGTAAAGGTCAAGGCCACGAAGCCAGCCGCCATCTTGAATTGCGTGATTGTTTTGGTTGACTAAGTTGGTTGGAATATGGGGTGTTTTCAAATCCTCCGTGAAGCATAATTCTTTGCCCAAAACTGCTTTAGCCTGTGCACGTGTGCATACATAAATCTATGCACTATTTAAATGAACTGCTAATTAAATGTATATAATTTCTGTAACAAAGTCTGAACTTGATGACATCCTTTCATTCCGTAGTAACGGATACCACTGTCTTGACCTTCTCCCTGTGTAGGTCAGCGACTTCTTTGCGAAGAACCTGGAAGGGCGTACGGTGCGCTCCGTGGCGCAGACTCTCGACAGCATCGAGATGAACGTTGATTGGCTGAGCCGGAACGAGGCTAAACTGGTGGAATGGCTGAAACAAAACCAGTCGCCCCCTTGATAAGCGAACCAAAAAAAAAAATGACTTTTGAGGATCAGAATCGTTCAAAGAAATTTTGTCTTGTTAAAAGATAAAAGTGATCTCTCCAAGAGAGCTTTTAGTATATACTTTATTTCTTAATATTTGATCTTGCCTCCGATGTGATGTTTCATACTTGTTCTGGAAACTCTGTAAGTATATATATATATATAAATATATCTATTTCGTTAAGCGTTTATGTTAAACTACAGACATACTTGATATATATTACTATTTTTGGTGATTTTTCTTACGTTCTTGAAGTTTTCATCTTAAGGATTTGTTTCTCATGAGATGTACTGTCTGGTGTGGGTGTGAGGTGTTGTGAGACGTGGTTGGCTTTCCCCGGTGTGTGTGACCTCCCTGTGGTGTAGTGGGGCAGACGGCCCCGGCCCTCAGTGCCCAGTGTACAGTACGTCATAATGTCTGTCATCGTCTTCAACCATCAAGTATTATTGTCTTTTGGAATGTAGTTGCACAAAAAAAGGATTCTTGTTGTGAATGTAAAATGGTCTTATTGCGAAGTGAAAGATACTCACGAAGCCAGTCTGCCACAGTACAGGGTGGTATGCACTTATTGGGAACCACTCACGAAGCCAGTCTGCCACAGTAGAGGGTGGTATGCACTTATTGGGAACCACTCATGTCCCGAACGCTTGAACTTTGTTACTATGGGTGCCACGTTAACTTCTATTGAAAAGGTCTCCTGCCCAGGATGCATCTGGCGAAGTTTCGGAAAGTTTGTGACCGAAACTTTTCACTGGTGTATCCTGTAAAGTTTGTGTCCGAAATTTCAACATGTTTGAATTTGGGACACAAAGTGTCCACATTATTATGGCCATGATACATCTGAGTTTCAGTTACCGACACTTTATATGTATCGTGGCGATCAGAGGAGCCCACCGTGATTCCCCTTTTTACATGGTATTACTACAGTAATGCCCACCGTGATATCTGGTTGTTAGTACTGGTTTGGTAATGGGACCTTGACGGTAAGCAAGAGCGGTCGCACAATGTGTGTGTCCTACAGTAGTCAGAATGGGAACGTCGCCAATCTCCGTCTCCAGTCTCGCGTTAGTCTCGTACATTCCATCGACTTTGTCCCCCTGACCAACGCTATCTGGCGAGACTGGCTTGCTAAGGCACAGACATGGAGAGCATCGAGTAATGAACATCAGTGCAGTGCTGTAATTCACTGTGGTGGTCTCTGTGATACTTATTGACAGTAAGAGTTTCAGATTCTCAGTCGTACTTTATTGCCGACCAGTTTGCTTCTGTATTATATCTGTTGCGGGTAGCTGTCCATAGGCTGACCAATCTTGTATACAATTAATTCTATAAAAGCTTGTAGATTGTCTTTGTTTTGGGATCTTAATGAACTATGGAGCGCTGATTATTGATTTGATGATGTCCATAAGTTATAACTTTTACAGAGATCCTTGGGCTTTTTTTTTATTAATGCATGCATGTAGGTTTTTATCTACCGTGCCCAAAGACATTCCTTGTTGACTATAAATTCCAGAGGTGTTCAGGCTGTACTGGTCGTGGCGGGCTCGCACGTTCAAGCCAAATGTACTTGTTCTATGTAATATATTGATGGGTCTCCCTATTTGATATTACGACGTGTGCGCTGAGCCTACAGTGTGAGTAGCAGTTGGTAAAGTCGATTTCTCTCATTGTCAAATCTGTTGTCAAGGACCGTTGTTATTAATAAATATTTTACGTACATCTGTCTTTGAAGTCGTTGTTTGCGGTGTGTACGGCAGTTTACCATGGAATGAGCGGATGTACTGGAAGCGTGACAGCGGGGAGGGGCACATCCTGGGCTTCCTGTGAACGTGACTGGTAACGCGTGACACCTGGCGGACCTCGTGTAAACGTGACTGATATAGCGTGACATTGTGCATTGTGCCTCCCAGATGGCCGACTCCACAGAGAACGACTTGACAAAAGGTAGGCGCCTTTAATGTACATAACAAAACATACAAACTTCGTCAAACGCAGACAGACACACTGCTACGCTACGAGTACCACCCAACTGGAATTGGAAGCGAAGCAATCATGTTTAAAGTATTTAGTCAGATTACAGCGCTAAATTACTTAAATTTTCGGCTGTCTGACGTCTCATATACATTAACTACACCTGTCTGACGTCATATAGACATTAGTTACAGCTGCATGACGTCATATGAACATTAATTACAACTGACGTCATGTAGACATTAATTACAGCCGACGACATACATTAATTATAGTTGGCCACAGTTGTCTGACGTCACACACAACATTAATTACAACTGGCAACAGATGTCTGACGTCATATAGAAATTCATTACACCTGTCTGACGTCGTATAGACATGCATTACACCTGTCTGACGTCATACAGACATTCATTACACCTGTCTGACGTCATTAAACCGCGGAGACATAAACCAAATCCAAACAACATTCACGTACGATGACGAGGTTTAAGAACACGTGGCGTGTGTTCTACACGTGACGTGTGTTCTACACGTGGCGTGTGTTTTACACGTGGCCGTTAGCCCTTGGTTTGGTCCCCACCGGAACACGCCACATGCGCATGTATTGGCGCAGGACCGAAGCATCACCTGGCGGTCAACACTGACATTACATCATCCATGCACACATGAACAATGAATTGACGCAGCCGACCTCTCGACACCTGGACACCACAGCGACTGTCGCGTGGTTCTAAGGTCCAGGACCCGGATGCTTTCACTCCGGCCACAGAGAATACATGACGTCATCAAGTCCCTACATCGGTGTCTCCATGGCAACCTTACATACGATGATGTGTTATGTGGAACATACCGAATACTGTTTCCATGACAACCATAATTAGGCTGGTATTTGATGCGGGGCTTACCGACTACTCATTGAGGTATGCCATGCGGTCTCCCAGGTCCTAACATGGTTCGACTAAAGTTCTACAAAAGATAGAACCTCTAAATGCCCAATAAACTTCTACTACTTCAATAACAGTATTACTACATGTAAGACATACTGCAGAGTACGTTTGTTACCGATATTACCTACCAATATTACTATAGCTACATCAGTTATTAACGATTAGACTGGGGGACCCGTATATTAAATTAGCCACACACACAATGGGGCGATGTTTGCGTCTTCCATGGCATTGCCCAATTCCGTATACCGCATAGTACAGTGCTGCCCTCCAGTGGCCGAGCCGTGCAGTCACCCATGAGCGGAGAGAAGAATTCTGTACATCTCACTTTGGGTGATTCCCACACCAAATACAACCGCTGTTATACATGGTCTCTAGTGCACACGGCAAAACATCATCGCTGTTCTACATGGTCTCTAGTGCACACGGCAAAACATCACCGCTGTTCTACATGGTCTCTAGGGCACACGGCAAAACATCATCGCTGTTCTACATGGTCTCTAGTGCACACGGCAAAACATCACCGCTGTTCTACATGGTCTCTAGGGCACACGGCAAAACATCATCGCTGTTCTACATGGTCTCTAGGGCACACGGTAAAACATCATCCATCATTGGCCGAAACCCAGCTCTTGTATAGTGTATAAAGGACTAAAACGCACGGACGTTTGCTGAGCTACGAATGCATCGCGTGGAAACAGAAACTCTAGGAAATTATGACCCGCGTCCAGTCACACCTAGGACATTATGACCCGGGTCCAGTCACACCTAGGACATTATGACCCGCGTCCAGTCACACCTAGGACATTATGACCCGCGTCCAGTCACACCTAGGACATTATGACCCGCGTCCAGTCACACCTAGGACATTATGACCCGCGTCCAGTCACACCTAGGACATTATGACCCGCGTCCAGTCACACCTAGGACATTAGGACCCGCGTCCAGTCACACCTAGGACATTAGGACCCGCGTCCAGTCACGCCTAGGACATTATGACCCGCGTCCAGTCACACCTAGGACATTAGGACCCGCGTCCAGTCACACCTAGGACATTAGGACCCGCGTCCAGTCACGCCTAGGACATTATGACCCGCGTCCAGTCACACCTAGGACATTATGACCCGCGTCCAGTCACACCTAGGACATTATGACCCGCGTCCAGTCACACCTAGGACATTATGACCCGCGTCCAGTCACGCCTAGGACATTATGACCCGCGTCCAGTCACGCCTAGGACATTATGACCCGCGTCCAGTCACACCTAGGACATTATGACCCGCGTCCAGTCACACCTAGGACATTATGACCCGCGTCCAGTCACACCTAGGACATTATGACCCGCGTCCAGTCACACCTAGGACATTATGACCCGCGTCCAGTCACGCCTAGGACATTATGACCCGCGTCCAGTCACACCTAGGACATTATGACCCGCGTCCAGTCACACCTAGGACATTATGACCCGCGTCCAGTCACGCCTAGGACATTATGACCCGCGTCCAGTCACACCTAGGACATTATGACCCGCGTCCAGTCACACCTAGGACATTATGACCCGCGTCCAGTCACACCTAGGACATTATGACCCGCGTCCAGTCACACCTAGGACATTATGACCCGCGTCCAGTCACGCCTAGGACATTATGACCCGCGTCCAGTCACGCCTAGGACATTATGACCCGCGTCCAGTCACACCTAGGACATTATGACCCGCGTCCAGTCACACCTAGGACATTATGACCCGCGTCCAGTCACACCTAGGACATTACGACCCGCGTCCACTCACACCTAGGACATTACGACCCGCGCCCAGTCACACCTAGGACATTACGACCCGCGTCCAGTCACACCTAGGACATTATGACCCGCGTCCAGTCACACCTAGGACATTACGACCCGCGTCCACTCACACCTAGGACATCATGACCCGCGTCCAGTCACGCCTAGGACATTATGACCCGCGTCCAGTCACACCTAGGACATTATGACCCGCGTCCAGTCACGCCTAGGACATTATGACCCGCGTCCAGTCACACCTAGGACATTATGACCCGCGTCCAGTCACACCTAGGACATTATGACCCGCGTCCAGTCACACCTAGGACATTACGACCCGCGCCCAGTCACACCTAGGACATTACGACCCGCGTCCAGTCACACCTAGGACATTATGACCCGCGTCCAGTCACACCTAGGACATTACGACCCGCGTCCACTCACACCT
>OZ025249.1:2942465-3057458 GCA_964019135.1 Arenicola marina | reverse complement strand
CGTGGAGGCTACACTGGGCAATGTAAAGGTGAAGAATATTTCGAAGCAAATGAAACTGTTTTATTACATAATAAAGTAAAAATATAACTACCGTATCAAATACAAGTCGAAATATAACTGATGCATTAAATCGAAATATACGATAATTTATGCTAATATAACATAGCTTCGCTGGAAATATCGACCAGCAGACTTATAGTCTGGTAATATCGACCAGCAGACTTATAGTCTGGTAATATTGACCAGCAAAACTTATAGTCTGGTAATATTGACCAGCAAACTTATAGTCTGGTAATATCGACCAGCAAACTTATAGTCTGGTAATATTGACCAGCAAACTTATAGTCTGGTAATATTGACCAGCAGACATATAGTCTGGTAATATTGACCAGCAGACTTATAGTATGGTAATATCGACAGCAGACTTACAGTCTGGTAATATTGACCAGCAAACTTGTAGTCTGGTAATATCGACCAGCAGACTTACAGTCTGGTAATATCGACCAGCAGACTTACAGTCTGGTAATATCGACCAGCAGACTTACAGTCTGGTAATATCGACCAGCACTTATAATCTGGTAATATCGACCAGCAGACTTATAGTCTGGTAATATCGACCAGCAGACTTATAGTCTGGTAATATTGACCAGCAAACTTATAGTCTGGTAATATCGACCAGCAGACTTACAGTCTGGTAATATCGACCAGCAGACTTACAGTCTGGTAATATCGACCAGCAGACTTATAGTCTGGTAATATCGACCAGCAGACTTATAGTCTGGTAATATTGACCAGCAAACTTATAGTCTGGTAATATCGACCAGCAGACTTACAGTCTTGTAATATCGACCAGCAGACTTACAGTCTGGTAATATCGACCAGCAGACTTATAGTCTGGTAATATCGACCAGCACTTTTAGTCTGGTAATATCGACCAGCAGACTTACAGTCTGGTAATATCGACCAGCAGACTTATAGTCTGGTAATATCGACCAGCACTTATAGTCTGGTAATATCGACCAGCAGACTTATAGTCTGGTAATATCGACCAGCAGACTTATAGTCTGGTAATATTGACCAGCAAACTTATAGTCTGGTAATATCGACCAGCAGACTTACAGTCTGGTAATATCGACCAGCAGACTTACAGTCTGGTAATATCGACCAGCAGACTTATAGTCTGGTAATATCGACCAGCAGACTTATAGTCTGGTAATATCGACCAGCAAACATCTGGTAATATCGACAGGACATGGCCAGAGCAATCAGCCCATCACAGACACGTACTTCACTGTTAATGTAGCGACTGTGCTTTTTCAGTCTAAAATGTTTGTTCTCTTTGTATCATACGAGGTGCGAACATTAAATATGGCCATTGGGGGTTGTGGGTGTGGGTGGGCTGTGGGGGTTGTGGGGGTGGGTGGGTTGGAGGGGCTGGTCCAGTTTTACCACCAGTCGCGGCTTCACGCGGTCTGACTGGCCTTTAAACGTGGCCCCAAAGTCACAACTTTCTCAGACTTCTAATAAAATTGACGAGCGTTTTTAGACCTCGAGACACGTCTACACTACAGACTTAAGTGAGAGCGAGACAGAGAGTGTGGGGTGGGTGGGGGGGGGGGGGGGCAGAGAGAGAAAGAGAGGCAAAGAGAGGCACACCAAGAGAAACATGGGGAGAGACATAGAGACAAAACACCAATGAGGGAGACAAACGGAGCCAGACAGAGAGAGAGACAGAGCAAGGCCGACAAAGAGGGAGACAGACAATGAGGGAATCAGACAAAGAGGGGGGACAGACAAAGAGGGGGACAGACAAAGAGCGGGGGCAGACAAAGAGGGGAGACAGACAAAGAGGGAGACATACCAAGAGAGAGGCAGACAAAGAGGGAGACAGACAAAAAGGGAGACAGACAAAGAGGGGGACAGACAAAGAGGGAGACAGACAAAGAGGGAGACAGACAAAGAGGGAGACATACCAAGAGGGAGACATACCAAGAGGGAGGCAGACAAAGAGGGAGGCAGACAAAGAGGGAGCCAGACAAAGAGGGAGACAGACAAAGAGGGAGACATACCAAGAGGGGGCAGACAAAGAGAGAGACAGACAAAGAGGGGGGCAGACAAAGAGGGAGACAAGACAACGAGGGAGACAGACAAAGAGGGAGACAGACAAAGAGGGGGACAGACAAAGAGGGAGACATACAAAGAGGGAGACAGACAAAGAGGGAGACAGACAAAGAGGGGGCAGACAAAGAGGGAGACAGACAAAGAGGGAGACAGACAAAGAGGGAGACAGACAAAGAGGGAGACATACCAAGAGGGAGGCAGACAAAGAGGGATACAGACAAAGAGGGGGACAGACAAAGAGGACAGACAAAGAGGGGGCAGACAAAGAGGGAGACAGACAAAGAGGGAGACAGACAAAGAGGGAGGCAGACACAGAGGGGGCAGACAAAGAGGGAGACAGACAAAGAGGGAGACAGACAAAGAGGGAGACAGACAAAGAGGGAGACATACCAAGAGGGAGGCAGACAAAGAGGGAGACAGACAAAGAGGGGGACAGACAAAGAGGACAGACAAAGAGGGGGCAGACAAAGAGGGAGACAGACAAAGAGGGAGACAGACAAAGAGGGAGACAGACAAAGAGGGAGACAGGCAAAGAGGGAGGCAGACGAAGAGGGAGGCAGACGAAGAGGGAGGCAGACGAAGAGGGAGACAGACAAAGAGGGGGCAGACATAGAGGGAGACATACAAAGAGGGAGACAGACAAAGAGGGAGGCAGACGAAGAGGGAGACAGACAAAGAGGGGGCAGACAAAGAGGGAGACATACAAAGAGGGAGACAGACAAAGAGGGAGACAGACATAGAGAGGGCAGACAAAGAGGGGGCAGATAAAGAGGGAGACATACAAAGAGGGAGACAGACATAGAGAGGGCAGACAAAGAGGGAGACAGACAAAGAGGGAGGCAGACAAAGAGGGAGACAGACAAAGAGGGGGACAGACAAAGAGGACAGACAAAGAGGGGGCAGACAAAGAGAGAGACAGACAAAGAGGGAGACAGACAAAGAGGGAGGCAGACAAAGAGGGGGCAGACAAAGAGGGAGACAGACAAAGAGGGAGACAGACAAAGAGGGAGACAGACAAAGAGGGAGACATACCAAGAGGGAGGCAGACAAAGAGGGAGACAGACAAAGAGGGGGACAGACAAAGAGGACAGACAAAGAGGGGGCAGACAAAGAGGGAGACAGACAAAGAGGGAGACAGACAAAGAGGGAGACAGACAAAGAGGGAGACAGGCAAAGAGGGAGGCAGACGAAGAGGGAGGCAGACGAAGAGGGAGGCAGACGAAGAGGGAGACAGACAAAGAGGGGGCAGACATAGAGGGAGACATACAAAGAGGGAGACAGACAAAGAGGGAGGCAGACGAAGAGGGAGACAGACAAAGAGGGGGCAGACAAAGAGGGAGACATACAAAGAGGGAGACAGACAAAGAGGGAGACAGACATAGAGAGGGCAGACAAAGAGGGGGCAGACAAAGAGGGGGCAGATAAAGAGGGAGACATACAAAGAGGGAGACAGACATAGAGAGGGCAGACAAAGAGGGAGACAGACAAAGAGGGAGACATACAAAGAGGGAGACATACAAAGAGGGAAACATACAAAGAGGGAGACAGACAAAGAGGGAGGCAGACGAAGAGGGAGACAGACAAAGAGGGGGCAGACAAAGAGGGAGACATACAAAGAGGGAGACAGACGAAGAGGGAGACAGACAAAGAGGGGGCAGACAAAGAGGGAGATATACAAAGAGGGAGACAGACAAAGAGGGAGACAGACAAAGAGGGAGGCAGACAAAGAGGGGGCAGACAAAGAGGGAGACATACAAAGAGGGAGACAGACAAAGAGGGAGACAGACAAAGAGGGAGACAGACAAAGAGGGAGACAGACAAAGAGGGAGACAGACAAAGAGGGAGACAGACAAAGAGGGAGACAGACAAAGAGGGAGACAGACAAAGAGGGAGACAGACAAACAGGGAGACATACCAAGAGGGAGGCAGACAAAGAGGGAGCCAGACAAAGAGGGAGACAGACAAAGAGGGAGACAGACAAAGAGGGGCAGACAAAGAGGGAGACATACAAGGAGGGAGACAGACAAAGAGGGAGGCAGACGAAGAGGGAGACAGACAAAAAGGGAAACAGACAAAGAGGGAGGCAGACACAAAGGGAGACAGACAAAGAGGGAGGCAGACAAAGAGGGAGACCGAGCGACAGATACAACAGCTGACAGATTATCCGAGTATTTTAACCCAGGACCATCGTCGGTGAACTAAAAGAGATCGGTGTTTTTCTGTCACCCCACTCCTCCACAGAGAGAATAACGTGAAGAGCGACAACATTCACTCGACATCCGGGTTACACTTCCACCCACAAGACACGTGTTAAGAACCCAAGACTAATGTGTCACCTTCAGGCTAAGGACTTCAAGGATTGTATATTACCACGTTACTCAGTCCTTGTGGCCCACGTTCCTTGTTCTTTTTTCTCTCTATTATCTGAAGACATGTGGCCAATAGTGACACCATCATTTAAGGACATGTTTGCGCATGCGCAAAGCCATACTCCCACGGGTGCTCACCACTTTTTTTGGCTTCGTCACTGGTCTGATTGTTCACCGCTAGGGGACAAGCATGACACAGAGAGGGGAGAGGGGGCGAGGAGGGAGGGGAGGGGCGGGGAGGAGGGCGAGGAGGGAGGCGGAAAGGGAGGGGGTGAGGAGGGAGGGGGAAGGAGGGCAGAGGCGGGGGATGCGGAGGGGAAGAGTGGAGGGGGAGAGGGTAGGAGGCAAGGGAGAGGAGAGAGGGAGGGGAAGGAGGGGAGGGTGAAACGATGAACCGGCCACTAGAGGGAGCCACAGAACGCCCGTTAATGGCCAGTGATCACGCCATTGCGACTGAAGCTAACAATTTTGAAGAGCCATTGAAGGGATTTCATTCTTAGATAAACAACCTAATAAATGTCCTGCCTCGAGAGATGCCAATGCCGGGAGTGGTGTACCTTTATCACAGTCTGTAGTGTCACTCTAGTGAGTGGCGTACCTATATCACAATCTGGGGTACCTATATCACAGTCTGTAGTGTCACTCTAGTGAGTGGCGTACCTATATCACAGTCTGTAGTGTCACTCTAGTGAGTGGGGTACCTATATCACAGTCTGGGGTACCTATATCACAGTCTGTAGTGTCACTCTAGTGAGTGGGGTACCTATATCACAGTCTGGGGTACCTATATCACAGTCTGTAATGTCACTCTAGTGAGTGGGTACCTATATCACAGTCTGTAGTGTCACTCTAGTGAGTGGGGTACCTATATGACAGTCTGTAGTGTCACTCTAGTGAGTGGGGTACCTGTATCACAGTCTGTAGTGTCACTCTAGTGTTTGGGGTACCTATATCACAGTCTGGGGTACCTATATCACAGTCTGTAGTGTCACTCTAGTGAGTGGGGTACCTATATCACAGTCTGGGGTACCTATATCACAGTCTGTAGTGTCACTCTAGTGAGTGGGGTACCTATATCACAGTCTGTAGTGTCACCCTAGTGAGTGGGGTACCTATATCACAGTCTGTAGTGTCACTCTAGTGAGTGGGGGTACCTATATCACAGTCTGTAGTGTCACTCTAGTGAGTGGGGTACCTATATCACAGTCTGTAGTGTCACTCTAGTGAGTGGGGTACCTATATCACAGTCTGTAGTGTCACTCTAGTAAGTGGGTACCTATATCACAGTCTGTAGTGTCACTAGTAAGTGGGTACCTATATCACAGTCTGTAGTGTCACTCTAGGATGGTATGTCCAATTAGTGTGGTACCTATATCACAGTCTGTGGTGTGACTCTAGGATGGTATGTCTAATTAGTGGGGTACCTATATCACAGTCTCTAGTGTCACTCTAGGATGGTATGTCTAGTGAATGGGTACCTATATCACAGTCTGAATTGTCACTCTAGGATGGTATGTCTAATTAGTGGGTACCTATATCACAGTTTGTAGTGTCACTCTAGGATGGTATGTCTAGTGAATGGATACCTATATCACAGTCTGTATTGTCACTCTAGGATGGTATGTCTAGTGAGTGGGTACCTATATCACAGTCTGTAGTGTCACTCTAGGATGGTATGTCTAGTGAATGGGTACCTATATCACAGTCTGTAATGTCACTCTAGGATGGTATGTCTAGTAAGTGGGGTACCTATATCACAGTCTGTAGTGTCACTCTAGGATGGTATGTCCAATTAGTGTGGTACCTATATCAGTCTGTAGTGTCACTCCAGGATGGTATGTCTAATTAGCGGGGTACCTATATCACAGTCTGTAGTGTCACTCTAGGATGGTATGTCTAATTAGTGGGGTACCTATATCACAGTCTGTAGTGTCACTCCAGGATGGTATGTCTAATTAGCGGGGTACCTATATCACAGTCTGTAGTGTCACTCTAGGATGGTATGTCTAATTAGTGGGGTACCTATATCACAGTCTGTAGTGTCACTCTAGGATGGTATGTCTAATTAGCGGGGTAATTATATCACAGTCTGTAGTGTCACTCTAGGATGGTATGTCTAATTAGCGGGGTACCTATATCACAGTCTGTAGTGTCACTCTAGGATGGTATGTCCAATTAGTGTGGTACCTATATCACAGTCTGTAGTGTCACTCCAGGATGGTATGTCTAATTAGCGGGGTACCTATATCACAGTCTGTAGTGTCACTCTAGGATGGTATGTCTAATTAGTGGGGTACCTATATCACAGTCTGTAGTGTCACTCCAGGATGGTATGTCTAATTAGCGGGGTACCTATATCACAGTCTGTAGTGTCACTCTAGGATGGTATGTCTAATTAGTGGGGTACCTATATCACAGTCTGTAGTGTCACTCTAGGATGGTATGTCTAATTAGCGGGGTACCTATATCACAGTCTGTAGTGTCACTCTAGGATGGTATGTCTAATTAGCGGGGTACCTATATCACAGTCTGTAGTGTCACTCTAAGATGGTATGTCTAATTAGTGGGGTACCTATATCACAGTCTGTAGTGTCACTCTAAGATGGTATGTCTAATTAGTGGGGTACCTATATCACAGTCTGTAGTGTCACTCTAGGATGGTATGTCTAATTAGTGGGGTACCTATATCACCGTCTGTAGTGTCACTCTAGGATGGTATGTCTAATTAGTGGGGTACCTATATCACAGTCTGTAGTGTCACTCCAGGATGGTATGTCTAATTAGCGGGGTACCTATATCACAGTCTGTAGTGTCACTCTAGGATGGTATGTCTAATTAGTGGGGTACCTATATCACAGTCTGTAGTGTCACTCTAGGATGGTATGTCTAATTAGCGGGGTACCTATATCACAGTCTGTAGTGTCACTCTAGGATGGTATGTCTAATTAGCGGGGTACCTATATCACAGTCTGTAGTGTCACTCTAGGATGGCATGTCTAATTAGCGGGGTACCTATATCACAGTCTGTAGTGTCACTCTAGGATGGTATGTCTAATTAGTGGGGTACCTATATCACAGTCTGTAGTGTCACTCTAGGATGGTATGTCTAATTAGCGGGGTACCTATATCACAGTCTGTAGTGTCACTCTAGGATGGTATGTCTAATTAGCGGGGTACCTATATCACAGTCTGTAGTGTCACTCTAGGATGGTATGTCTAATTAGTGGGGTACCTATATCACAGTCTGTAGTGTCACTCTAGGATGGTATGTCTAATTAGCGGGGTACCTATATCACAGTCTGTAGTGTCACTCTAGGATGGTATGTCTAATTAGCGGGGTACCTATATCACAGTCTGTAGTGTCACTCTAGGATGGTATGTCTAATTAGTGGGGTACCTATATCACAGTCTGTAGTGTCACTCTAGGATGGTATGTCTAATTAGCGGGGGTACCTATATCACAGTCTGTAGTGTCACTCTAGGATGGTATGTCTAATTAGTGGGGTACCTGTGTCTGCAGTGTTACTCAGAACTGATATAATATTGACAACGACAATGTAAAATAGCTGAAACGTGTTGTACATGACGACAAGTTATGCACAACACATGCTCACGTCCACATAGCATAGGTTAGGAGGGAGGGGGGGGGGTTGTACACGGTTAGGGGGCGTGGGTAGTACTACCGTGTGGGAGTCACACGGTATATATAACCCCCCCCCCCCAGCCCACCACTCACATAAAATCCCCGGGCCACCAACGACATGAAGCCAGCGCTCACTCACGAACTCCCTCTTACGCCTCTTATTAAAATACTTCACGTCATTTTGCTCGCGCTGAGGGCCTCCTTCTGGGGTTCAGGGAGTCAAATGTCTCCCACGGTCCCCGCTAAGGGGTGACACGCCGCCCCCCCCCCGCCCCCCCCCCCTAACCCAAGTGGCGTGGGGTGGGGTGGGGCCAGGGGAGTGGGGGGTGAAGGATTCGCCGTTGAAGGCAGTGACGGTGAAGAAGTCCGTCAAACCTCTGGGGATACATCAAACCACGAGTCGGGCACATAGTTTGGATCACCTTTGCAGTGTTGAGGTCCCTTCAGGTATGACAATGAAAAGGAACGGTGAAGATATTCGCTGCAAGCCTGCCGTGCGGGCCGAGTGAAGACCCGGATGGGGTGATTGGAAGGGTAGAGGGACGCGGGTGGGGGGGAGGGGAGGAGGGTTCAGGTAGAAAAGATTAATCTGTGGGGGAATGGGTGTGTAGGGGTGTGGAGGGTGTGCGGGGTGTAGGGGTGTAGAGGGTGTAGGGGTGTGGAGGGTGTAGGGTGTGCGGGGTGTAGGAGTGTGGAGGGTTTAGGGGTGTGTGGGGTGTAGGGGTGTGTGGGGTGTAGGGGTGTGTGGGGTGTAGGGGTGTGTGGGGTGTAGGGTGTGGAGGGTGTAGGGGTGTGGAGGGTTTAGGGGTGTGTGGGGTGTAGGGTGTGTGGGGTGTAGGGATGTGTGGGGTGTAGGGGTGTGGAGGGTGTAGGGGTGTGGAGGGTTTAGGGGTGTGTGGGGTGTAGGGTGTGTGGGGTGTAGGGATGTGTGGGGTGTAGGGGTGTGGAGGGTGTAGGGTGTGCGGGGTGTAGGGTGTGGAGGGTGTAGGGGTGTGGAGGGTTTAGGGGTGTGTGGGGTGTAGGGTGTGTGGGGTGTAGGGGTGTGTGGGGTGTAGGGGTGTGGAGGGTGTAGGGTGTGCGGGGTGTAGGAGTGTGGAGGATGTAGGCGTGTGGAAGGTGTAGGGTGTGCGGGGTGTAGGGGTGTGGAGGGTTTAGGGGTGTGGAGGGTGTAGGGTGTGCGGGGTGTAGGGGTGTGTGGGGTGTAGGGGTGTGTGGGATGTAGGGGTGTGTGGGGTGTAGGGGTGTGTGGGGTGTAGGGTGTGTGGGGTGTAGGGGTGTGTGGGGTGTAGGGGTGTGGAGGGTGTAGGGGTGTGGAAGGTGTAGGGTGTGCGGGGTGTAGGGGTGTGGAAGGTGTAGGGTGTGGAGGGTGTAGGGTGTGCAGGGTGTGGGGTGTAGGCGTGTTGGGTGTAGGCGTGTTGGGGGTGTAGGGGTGTGGAGGGTGCAGGGGTGTTGGGGGTGTAGGGGTGTGGAGGGTGTAGGGGTGTGGAAGGTGTAGGGTGTGCGGGGTGTAGGGGTGTGAAGGGTGTAGGGGTGTGGAGGGTGTAGGGTGTGCGGGGTGTGGGGTGTAGGCATGTTGGGTGTAGGCGTGTTGGGGGTGTAGGGGTGTGGAGGGTGCAGGGGTGTTGGGGGTGTAGGGGTGTGGAGGTGTAGGGTGCGGGGGGTGTAGGGGTGTGTGTGGCTGTGGGGGGTGTAGAGGCGTGTGGGGTGTAGGTGTAGGAGTGTGTGGGGTGCAACAAAAAAAACGACACATATGTAACTAAAATGACACGCGGTACAGGGCGAGGGTAGTCAAAGACGGGGGTGGGGGGGGGGGGGAGGGAGCCGGGGAGGGATGTCGGGAGTGGGGAGGGAGGGCCGGGGTGTTATTTCCATTGACGAGGGGGACTCACTCACATCACAAAGTTTAATAAATAAATATAGGACATATTTTGCAACAACTTTGGCGGCAAGCCAAGCGCGCAAGCACGCCCCAGTACCCCCCCCCCCCCCACACCCCTCCCTTCATCCGTCACTCAGCACCAAAAGCCTCTAGGCTTTAATGTCTCACCTGCGCAGTGTGGGAACCAGGCCGAACACCAGGCCGGTACACCTTCAGCACCAACACACGCCCTCGCCCCTTAGCCCCGCTCCCCCCTCCGGGGCACCCCCAGTCCACTGACATAACCACCCCATCAGGCATCGCTAGGTAATATATGTACACTGCCGAGAACGTGCATCGGGACAGCGTCACCCCCACGACTGCAACCCCAGCCCGCTTGTCCCCCCCCCCTCCACCGACACTCTGATCCCATATCAACCTCACACCTCACCCTACACTCAGATTCACCCCATCAACTCCACACGACCCTACCCCAGCCTCAGACCTTTATCTTACTCCACACTACCCTCACACCTCACCCCACCCTCAGACCGCATCTCACCCCACACTCCCCTCACAACCCACCCCACCCCACCCCACCCCACCCTCAGAGCCCACCCTACACTCAGACCTCACCTGACCCTCTGGTGTTTTACCCTCACTTTCCTTACCCCACCGTCACCCAGCCGCTACCTGACTTTCATTTCCTGGCAAACTATTTTAAGTGGCCGCTCTATAACTGTGCAATATCTGCGGCCCGTGGATAACACTGGATATGGCACCCGTCACGGTCAGTGCTCAGACCATGTGGGAACGCCACGGCGTGGAGGGGGGATCTCCATCCCAAACCTCCCCCCCCACCCCCCTGTAGCCCGAACAGAAGGCGAAAGGAATCTAATGCAAATAATGGCTTTCTTCGGCCGCCACGGGAAGGTCTTACGAACGTACACTTCACAAAGCGGCTAGCGTGGAGGGAGGGCGGGCGGGGCGGGTAAGGAGGGAGGGCGGGCGGGGCGGGTAGAGAGGAGGGCGGGGCGGGTAAAGAGGGAGGGCGGGCGCGGCGGGTAAGGAGGTAGGGCGGGGGGGTAAAGAGGGAGAGCGGGCGGGTAAAGAAGGAGGGCGGGCGGGGCGGGTAAGGAGGAAGGGCGGGGCGGGTAAAGAGGGAGGGCGGGCGCGGCGGGTAAGGAGGTAGGGCGGGGCGGGTAAAGAGGGAGAGCGGGCGGGTAAAGAAGGAGGGCGGCGGGGCGGGTAAGGAGGGAGGGCGGGGCGGGTAAAGAGGGAGAGCGGGCGGGGCGGGTAAGGAGGGAGGGCGGGGCGGGTAAAGAGGGAGGGCGGGCGGGTAAAGAAGGAGAGCGGGCGGGTAAAGAGGGAGAGCGGGCGGGGCGGGTAAAGAGGGAGAGCGGGCGGGTAAAGAAGGAGGGCGGGCGGGGCGGGTAAGGAGGGAGGGCGGGCGGGTAAAGAGGGAGAGCGGGCGGGGCGGGTAAGGAGGTAGGGCGGGGCGGGTAAAGAGGGAGAGCGGGCGGGCGGGTAAGGAGTAGGGCGGGGCGGGTAAGGAGGGAGGGCGGGGCGGGTAAAGAGGGAGAGCGGGCGGGGCGGGTAAGGCGGTAGGGCGGGGCGGGTAAAGAGGGAGGGCGGGGCGGGTAAAGAGGGAGAGCGGGCGGGTAAAGAAGGAGGGCGGGCGGGGCGGGTAAGGAGGGAGGGCGGGGCGGGTAAAGAGGGAGAGCGGGCGGGGCGGGTAAGGAGGGAGGGCGGGGCGGGTAAAGAGGGAGGGCGGGCGGGTAAAGAGGGAGAGCGGGCGGGGCGGGTAAAGAGGGAGAGCGGGCGGGTAAAGAAGGAGGGCGGCGGGGCGGGTAAGGAGGGAGGGCGGGGCGGGTAAAGAGGGAGAGCGGGCGGGGCGGGTAAGGAGGGAGGGCGGGGCGGGTAAAGAGGGAGGGCGGGCGGGTAAAGAAGAGGGCGGGCGGGTAAAGAGGGAGAGCGGGCGGGGCGGGTAAAGAGGAAGAGCGGGCGGGTAAAGAAGGAGGGCGGGCGGGGCGGGTAAGGAGGGAGGGCGGGGCGGGTAAAGAGGGAGAGCGGGCGGGGCGGGTAAGGAGGTAGGGCGGGGCGGGTAAAGAGGGAGAGCGGGCGGGCGGGTAAGGAGGTAGGGCGGGGCGGGTAAGGAGGGAGGGTGGGGCGGGTAAAGAGGGAGAGCGGGCGGGGCGGGTAAGGCGGTAGGGCGGGGCGGGTAAAGAGGGAGGGCGGGCGCGGCGGGTAAGGAGGTAGGGCGGGGCGGGTAAAGAGGGAGAGCGGGCGGGTAAGGAGGGAGGGCGGGGCGGGTAAAGAGGGAGGGCGGGCGCGGCGGGTAAGGAGGTAGGGCGGGGCGGGTAAAGAGGGAGAGCGGGCGGGTAAAGAAGGAGGGCGGGCGGGGCGGGTAAGGAGGGAGGGCGGGGCGGGTAAAGAGGGAGGGCGGGCGCGGCGGGTAAGGAGGTAGGGCGGGGCGGGTAAAGAGGGAGAGCGGGCGGGTAAAGAAGGAGGGCGGGCGGGGCGGGTAAGGAGGGAGGGCGGGGCGGGTAAAGAGGGAGAGCGGGCGGGGCGGGTAAGGAGGGAGGGCGGGGCGGGTAAAGAGGGAGGGCGGGCGGGTAAAGAAGGAGGGCGGGCGGGTAAAGAGGGAGAGCGGGCGGGGCGGGTAAAGAGGGAGAGCGGGCGGGTAAAGAAGGAGGGCGGGCGGGGCGGGTAAGGAGGGAGGGCGGGGCGGGTAAAGAGGGAGAGCGGGCGGGGCGGGTAAGGAGGTAGGGCGGGGCGGGTAAAGAGGGAGAGCGGGCGGGCGGGTAAGGAGGTAGGGCGGGGCGGGTAAGGAGGGAGGGCGGGGCGGGTAAAGAGGGAGAGCGGGCGGGGCGGGTAAGGAGGGAGGGCGGGGCGGGTAAAGAGGGAGGGCGGGCGGGTAAAGAAGGAGGGCGGGCGGGTAAAGAGGGAGAGCGGGCGGGGCGGGTAAAGAGGGAGAGCGGGCGGGTAAAGAAGGAGGGCGGGCGGGGCGGGTAAGGAGGGAGGGCGGGGCGGGTAAAGAGGGAGAGCGGGCGGGGCGGGTAAGGAGGTAGGGCGGGGCGGGTAAAGAGGGAGAGCGGGCGGGGCGGGTAAGGAGGTAGGGCGGGGCGGGTAAGGAGGGAGGGCGGGGCGGGTAAAGAGGGAGAGCGGGCGGGGCGGGTAAGGCGGTAGGGCGGGGCGGGTAAAGAGGGAGAGCGGGCGGGGCGGGTAAGGAGGGAGGGCGGGGCGGGTAAAGAGGGAGGGCGGGCGCGGCGGGTAAGGAGGTAGAGCGGGGCGGGTAAAGAGGGAGAGCGGGCGGGGCGGGTAAAGAGGGAGAGCGGGCGGGTAAAGAAGGAGGGCGGGCGGGGCGGGTAAGGAGGAAGGGCGGGGCGGGTAAAGAGGGAGGGCGGGCGCGGCGGGTAAGGAGGTAGGGCGGGGCGGGTAAAGAGGGAGAGCGGGCGGGTAAAGAAGGAGGGCGGGCGGGGCGGGTAAGGAGGAAGGGCGGGGCGGGTAAAGAGGGAGGGCGGGCGCGGCGGGTAAGGAGGTAGGGCGGGGCGGGTAAAGAGGGAGAGCGGGCGGGTAAAGAAGGAGGGCGGGCGGGGCGGGTAAGGAGGGAGGGCGGGGCGGGTAAAGAGGGAGAGCGGGCGGGGCGGGTAAGGAGGGAGGGCGGGGCGGGTAAAGAGGGAGAGCGGGCGGGTAAAGAAGGAGGGCGGGCGGGGCGGGTAAGGAGGGAGGGCGGGGCGGGTAAAGAGGGAGAGCGGGCGGGGCGGGTAAGGAGGGAGGGCTAAGCGTGCAGGATTACGTTTGTTGGTTTCTGAAAAATGTCTTCAAACAGACAACACACCCCACTCCCCCTCCCTCCCCAAACCCGGTTACAATCATGCTTACAAAATGTTAGACATGGTATTTTGACCTCATCATACCTGTTACCATATACGGACAATCAGCCCGTGGCTGTATATATATACAGGCTTTACTTAACACCGACCTCGTTCCGCAGTTGTTCAATGGTAAATTATGTCTGTTTGCTCAATGGTACAGTCGCGTTCATGTTAAACAGTAAGATGAACGCCTGTCTGCTACCTGGTGGCCAAGAACTTTCTGCGCAATGATAGATCCCATTTTTTCTGCTCTAAATTAGATTTACACCTGTCTGCGGGATGATCGAATAACATATTCTATGGCAGCTCTACGCCTTTCAGTTTTACGGTAGATCATCGGGTTTTGTGATGGTGCATGGTAAACCCACACCTTTCGGTTTGATAGGTAATCCCAGCCAGTCGGTTCAGAGGCAGATATTTGAAGGTAGATCTATACTTCCTGTTCAATGTTCAAGGCCGCTGTTACAAAGAGCGGCGACGGCCCAGGTTTATCTGGTAGAATTGTAATTGTAACAACCACAAATGAATTGCATTTTGAGGTGAACTCAAGGTCAAGGGCATGAGCCGTTTCCACTTCTCGCCGTCATCCAGACGCCACGTGATGGGGACGTGAGCTGAACGTGAACTGCAAACATGTCTTCAGAGAACTGCTCGAATACAGGGAAAAACGGTCAGCAGTCTGGCGATCGGTCTAGTCAAGTAGGAACCTCTTTGGCCATTGACAGAGGAGGGTAAGCAGCAGAAACAAGTTCACAATGCCGGGTAATGGCAACATCAGACACCAAGTGTTTAGAGATTAGGCAACAGTCGGTTTACAAAGTCTCGCAAAGTCTCGCAGAGGCGCGTGAATGCGCGTGAATCAATCAGGTTTGGCACAGGACTCCGGGAAGGCTTACAAGGAGGGTCCTGGACGCACAAAGCCTCTCAGACGCTTAAGACAATGCAGTTTTGTAGTAAGTTTACAAGGTGAGACAACAGACAACAACACGGAGTGATGGGAGGGGGGTGGGGTAGTCTGGACCGTGCATTCATCTCTGTGATCTCGTCGCACCTCGCCAGGGCTGCGGCGGCCTCGCGCTCTCCTCTCGCCATTCCACGCGAGATGATGCCGCCCTGTTGTGGCGCCCCCACGCGGACACGTTAACACATCACACCAGACTCCCAAAGGGTTCCATCGGACGCTCAGCTCGCCAAACCGGAAGTGGATCAGCTTCACATAAAACATTTCACCGTACCCGGATGTTGAGTCGCGAGCCAACGGAAATGACGTCAGAGGTCGCCGTGGAGGGGCCGGAGAGACACGTGGTCTCCCTCAGCGTGGCGGGGTCCCGGATGTAGCAGCTAGACAGGGAGACCCGGAGTCGAGGAAGAGCCATGTGCTGGGGAGCTGTCACAGCTCTGGGTCACAAATTACCGGCCCTTGCTAGACGCTGAGGTTGGGGCGTGATTCCCACGCTTAAACACTGACACACGGGGATATCGAACCCGAGACCGCAGGACCCGAGGACCAATTCCAGAATAGAAAGGCAGTTTCACCTTCCCAGCAGAGGGAGCTCGTTCCTCACATGACCTCTGTCTCACCTATCAACCTAATAGTTGACCTCCACGGTCTGTGGGTCACGAACAATAGTTGAGGGTTCTTTAGGTTGACAGTAAGTCAGTTTTGCATTTCGATTGAGAATTTTAAAAACGTTCCATTATCGTAAAAGCGAATTGAAGAGTTAAGCTAAAATAATGTCTAAATTGACTTGGCTTTGTTAATAGCAAAGGAATATTTATATTTCTGTAAATGTAACTGTATGTTCTCCTCAATATTCCAATATGTTCCTCGTTATGGAAAGCACGTTGTTTTAGAGGAAAGAACAGAAATAAGTTCCAATACAGTTAATTACAAGATGAAGAAGTTCATAAAGTTGAGTAATTTTGGTTTGGTTGTGTCAATTCCTAAATGGCTTCCGCCGTTAACTAAGTGTTTATAAGGTCATGTTATATGACTAACTCTGTTGTAAAATTGTCGACACCCGTCTCTACTGTTAAGTTTGTCGATTTAACCTGTACCCATCCATTCTTTATGAGAAGAGCCAATGGAAAATGAAATAATAAGAAAAAAAACATTATGTCCAAATAACATGGCGTCAAGGTTTAGAGCGCTTTACGCCTTTCATCTCGATTGAAAACGGGAAATCTCGAAAACAACATGGCCTCAAATGAATCAAAATCGACTGAAATAAAAGTGGTGCAATTGATGCCAAAGTTCGAATATCCTTAGGATGAGATTCATTTAAAATTTTCCCCTTTATATGACAACTTTGATGGTTACATTGTTCCTAGTCTTACGTGGGGCAGAGGGACTAGCTCGCAAACGAAACGCCCTCAGCCGGGAGACCGAGGCAGTTCATTCCAGTAAACGCTTTGCCAAAAGAAACTGAATTACAAATTCACCCACAAATAATCATTAAAAGGGACATACAGTAATTGTTAAAGCTTTCCTTGGAGCCTCTTTGTTACCTCATTTCTCCAACGTTTTGCAATTCCATGGCATAACCGGACCAGAGATATGTCCTTTAAAAGCCTGACCAGACAAAATATATGCATGTATTTTGCTCTTAAGTGATTAGTCATTAGAACATCTGCCTCAGGATACCGAGAGCATTGCTTTACGTGATTCCATCTGAGCTTCTTGATTCAGGAGTTCCATCCATTAGACCCGGTCAAATATGGACAACTTGAAAACAAATAGTGAAACGGTAGCAAGTTTGGGATCCATCACAGGCCTGATATTAGCAGATTCAGAATACTACCGGGAACATATTTTATGAAAATCCTTTCAATGGCATAGAAGACGGCAACATGCCGTGAACCAGTAGTGAAGTACCAACCGAGTGGAAAAGACATCTATGTGAGGTACAAATGCGGACATGAATCAATGAACCGATTAAGGAAGGTGTATTGGTCTGGGGTCTAGGGGTCTAGGGTCCTCGGACATTCCAGTCGACAATGGCCGTCATGTACCCCCCCCCGCTCCCCCAGGGGGGACACTAGCCACCACCCCCTCACACCCTATTCAGCGATGACCCAAGCGCAGGTCTCTGTCCCTAATCTCTCGATCAGATATACATATGAAGGAACTGCCCACTATTGTGTGAGGGGGAGGGGGTGGAGGGCAGTGGGGGCGTTGACAGGTGGGATGAGAGGAGAGGGGGGGCGGGCGATGAGGGTGGGGTAGGGGGGGGGGTCTGGCGACCAGGGTGAGTCCAGGACAGGCCGAGGCAGGTGGAGGGCTGGGTTGTGAGGACCCCAGTCGTCAGCCCTGTGTCATCGGATCTCCCCGGCCATGGTCACTGCCAACCGCCAGAGGGCCACACTGGGACACGTACCGCCTATTAACACGCCCAGTGACCACCGCCCAGCAGGGAGGGAGGCGAGGGGCGGAGAGAGGCCCGGGGTGGGGTGGGTGGCGAGGAGAAGGGCGGGGGAGGGGGGGGGGTGAGGGCAGACCGGGTTGTAGGAACACACACACACCAGGGTAGCATTCAGGGCTGTAGCCAATTAGGAGCCGTATGTGCCAGCCGTCAGCCAATCAAAAGCGGTTTACCTTTCCCTGAGTCCAAGCCACTTCAGAACGAGAAAGACACTCGACATTGTAGCGATGGCGGCGACATGACGGTGAGAGTGTGACCTCTAATCCACCTCCCCCCTCCCCCCTCTCCCCCCCTCCCCCCGGGCACACAGCGCCCGCCGCACGCGCGCTCTCACGCGCATCAATCACCTTGGAGTGACCTCGCTCAACCTCGTGTCTTCAGAACTAGAAAAGCTTCTCTTCCCGAGCGTCTAATTACCCCGCTAAATATCACACGACCCGGGGGCCAAGTGGTCACGTGACCACACGTGGGGGGTACCCCGGGAAACAGCTTCAGACGGTATCAAGCAATAAGGGACCTATTATTATGACCACTAAATAGACATATGACACCGATTAATAAGACTTTTTAGACGCTACTAAAACATCGGTACTTTTTAATACATGAATCTCCTAAAGCCATTCTTGGCTGGGGTTGTTATCCTCTCGGGAAACAGAATAACCCGACTTGTTAACAATCCCTAGAGGTCGAACAGCTGGACGTCAGTATGGGGGTTACCGTCATTACACCTCTGTGACGTAATGGTAACCCTGTATAACTCTATTGTCATATAGCCAGAAGGGTCGGCAACTGAAGATAATTCAGCCTTATTAGTCTCTTCCGTCAGCTCTACGAGGCCTCATATCATAGCCTATCGGATAGGAATCATGCTGCATCGCACAGAAAAAGTCATTGATACGACTTAACGATGAGGTAATTCTTGGCTAACGAGACCCGTGGCGCTACGACCAGATAGGCTCTGCGGGGGGAGTACTACGGTAACACGGTCCCAGGCGCTCACATCTGTCAAACAAACCCCTGTGGAATGGACTGGAACAAGTGTTCTAAGGGCGACTTTTAACCAGCCTCGGGCAGAGATTGACCCTTTTTGTTAACCCTGTAAGCAGAGTGAGAGAGGACCCCCCCTAGAGTGCACTGACACACGCAGGCCTCACAGACCCCGCGCATTCCACAATCGTTTTCACCAATTTTTTCTGCGTCTAGAGATATCTTCAAGGTGTCTGTTGCAATAAACTGGTGGCCAGCTTACGCCGACTGCGAGGTGAGGAGAGGCGGCCATGCTGAGGGCGTCCAGATAGAATGGCTCATGAATAGTTATAAATAGATGTACCGTTATCCCCTGTATAAGCGCATCCATCCAGTAATTACTATTTTGTGTATAGGCTTAATACAAAGTCAGATTGTTATGACGAAAGTGGGAACATAGTAGACAAGGGGGGCAGACAAAACGTGGGAAAGACGGAGGGATCAATAAAAGGCTTCATATTTAAATTGTTAGCAATATTTTTAATGGAAATGATGTATTATATTCTTACTGTTCTGCCTTTTACATTTTGATCACACGTATATCGCAGACAGTCAATAACAGAACATTTTGTAAGACACTTTTGGGCCAAACTAGTGCATTTCGGAAATTGCTGCCGTTTTTGCCTTAAAACATGTGATAACACATATAATTCATACAGATTTAATATTCACAGTCAGACGATGTGTGAACGACGCGTCTCCAAAAGATATCGCAAATCATAATGTAGATGGGGAGTTGCTGTATCAGCAGCTTTAATGTTAAACATTCCCATTCTAATGCAAATGTAATCGACAATCACCCGGAAAATCCACAGCAACAAAAAAAGTGCTTGTTCGGTGAGCTATCTTATTTTGATTGTTTACGGTAAACGACCTTGAAACTCCTAGCGACAGCGACAGCTGACGCGTCACTACAGTCTTAATCCGTCTGTGCGCCCAAGGTCACCTCGCGCCCCGCCCCATCGTGGTTAAAAGATTAGAGACAGAGGGAGTCAACGGAGACATCTGCCTCTGGTTGCCATGGCAGCGCCTCCCGTCGACCCCAGCCCAGTGCCCGCCACACAACCATTTATTATATTAACCATTTGACACGCTAACGAGGCGAAACGCCGTTACGGAAATCAGCCGATGGGAATTAATTTTAGTGTGCTTTGTCGCCTGGTCGGGCGGGGGACGGGGGGTGGCGGGGGTGGCGGGGGTGACGGATGTAGGGCGGCAGTAGGGTGAGGGTGACGGGGGTAGGGTGAGTGGGGCGGGGAATCGGACGCAGAGACGGAAACGAGCTGGGCGTGAATGCGGGTGAAAAGTCACGAGCAACAACCAATTATGAAATTATTAGCTTCAGCGAAACCTTCCTGGAAATATGAATCAAACCGGCTTGTGTGAAGCGTGGGAACAGAGCGGGACCAATAGACAGGTCACGTGATTCATGGCCGCGCCTGCTGCCAGTTAAGTACACGGCGCCTCTAATCACGTGATCATACTATTGTGGGCGGGCACAGGTCTCACATTGTTTCAGCCGTTATCCTGGCTCATCACTCTTCTTGCCGTCATCCCCCGCCATAGGCGCCACCATCACCCCGGCTCATACCTCAACGCCGCCCTGTCCAATAGGCTACCCATCACCATCTCCTTCACAATTACACCACCTGCATCTGGTCCTTACCCCGCATGTATCTGGCCCTTACCCCGCCTGCATCTGGTCCTTACACCGCCTGTATCTGGTCCTTACCCCGCCTGTATCTGGTCCTTACACCGCCTGTATCTGGTCCTTACACCGCCTGTGTCTCGTCCTCACACCGCCTGTATCTGGTCCTTACACCGCCTGTATCTGGCCCTTACACCGCCTGCATCTGGTCCTTACACCGCATGTATCTGGTCCTTACCCCGCCTGTATCTGGCCCTTACACCGCCTGCATCTGGTCCTTACACCGCCTGTATCTGGTCCTTACCCCGCCTGTATCTGGTCCTTACCCCGCCTGCATCTGGTCCTTACCCCGCCTGTGTCTGACCCTTACCCCGCCTGTATCTGGCCCTTACACCGCCTGCATCTGGTCCTTACCCCGCCTGTATCTGGTCCTTACCCCGCCTGTATCTGGCCCTTACCCCGCCTGCATCTGGTCCTTACCCCGCCTGCATCGGGTCCTTACACCGCCTGCATCTGGTCCTTACACCGCCTGCATCTCGCCCTTATACCGCCTGCATCTGGTCCTTATACCGCCTGCATCTGGTCCTTACACCGCCTGCATCTGGTCCTTACCCCGTCTGTATCTGGTCCTTACACCGCCTGCATCTGGTCCTTACACCGCCTGCATCTCGCCCTTATACCGCCTGCATCTGGTCCTTACACCGCCTGCATCTCGCCCTTATCCCCGCCTGTATCTGGCCCTTTCCCCGCCTGCATCTGGTCGTTACCCCGCCTGTATCTGGTCCTTACCCCACCTGTATCTGGTCCTTACTCAGCCTGTATCTGGTCCTTACCCCGCCTGTATCTGGCCCTTACACCGCCTGTATCTGGTCCTTACCCCGCCTGTATCTGGCCCTTACACCGCCTGCATCTGGTCCTTACACCGCCTGTATCTGGTCATTACACCGCTTGTATCTGGTCCTTAGACCACCTGTATCTGGTCCTTACCCCGCCTGTATCTGGTCCTTACCCCGCCTGTATCTGGCCCTTTCCCCGCCTGCATCTGGTCGTTACCCCGCCTGTATCTGGTCCTTACCCCACCTGTATCTGGTCCTTACTCAGCCTGTATCTGGTCCTTACCCCGCCTGTATCTGGCCCTTACACCGCCTGTATCTGGTCCTTACCCCGCCTGTATCTGGCCCTTACACCGCTTGTATCTGGTCCTTACACCACCTGTATCTGGTTCTTACACCACCTGTATCTGGTCCTTACCCCGCCTGTATCTGGCCCTTACACCGCCTGCATCTGGCCCTTACACCGTCTGTATCTGGTCATTACACCGCTTGTACCTGGTCCTTACACCGCCTGTATCTGGTCATTACACCGCTTGTTTCTGGCCCGCCTGTATCTGGTCCTTACACCGCATGTATCTGGTCCTTACCCCGCCTGTATCTGGCCCTGACATCGCTTGTATCTCGCCCTTACACCTCCTGTATCTGGTCCTTACCCCGCTTTTATCTGGCCCTTACACCGCCTGCATCGGGTCCTTACACCGCCTGTATCTGGTCATTACACCGCCTGTATCTGGTCCTTACACCGCCTGTATCTGGTCATTACACCGCTTGTATCTGGTCTTTACACCGCCTGTATCTGGTCATTACACCGCCTGTATCTGGTCCTTACACCGCCGGTATTTGGTCCTTACCCCGCCTGTATCTGGCCCTTACACCGCCTGTATTTGGTACTTACCCCGCCTGTATCTGGTCCTTACACCGCCTGTATCTGGCCCTTACCCCGCCTGTATCTTATCATTATCCAGCCTGTAGCTCGCCCTTACTCAGCCTGTATCTGGTCGTTACCCTGCTTGTATCTGGGCATTGCCCTACCCGGTCTGGTTTCACCCTACCCCGTTATCTGTGGAGGTAACCAGTGAGCGGTCCACACACCCCATCATGGCGCAGGACGTTCTACCAGGACTCCCCCAGATCACAGCACCACGTGATACACAGGGAGATAAATACCAAGCTATCTATAGTTTTTATAAGAATGTCAGTCTGGATGACACCCCAGTGATCAGATCTCCCTGCCTAGCGCGTGCACTGCGCCTTCCGATTCGTCGTAAAGTACCTGATAATGTTATGTGAGCTGATATCTGCCAGTAGACAGGTTCTTATTATCAAACATTATCAGTCTCTTCCCCTGGGGTATTTCAAACTGGATGCATCGTAAAACGCAATAAAAAATAATTGCTTACATGTATGTTTAGTGTTTGCACTGGGGCATGAGTGAGTGGGGAGGGAGGAGGAAGGGAGAGGGGAGGGAGGGGGAGAGGGAAGGGAGGGGAGAAGGGAAGGGGGAGGGAGGGGAAAGGGAGGGGGGGAGAGGGGTGGGAGGGGGAGGGGGAAGGGAGGGGGGAGAGGGGAGGGAGGGGGAAGGGAGAGGGGAGGGAGGAGGAAGGGAGGGGGTAGGGAGTGAGGAGAAATGGGCCGAGGAAGGGAGGGGGGAAGAGAGGGCGTGGGGGGTGGAGGGTAACATAAACCACACCCATGGTAGTGGTGGTCGACGGGTTGGTGGACGGTGGACGGGTCGGTGGACGGTGGACGGGTTGGTGGACGGTGGGCGGGAAGGTGGACGGTGGACGGGTTGGTGGACGGGTTGGTGGACGGTGGACGGGTTGGTGGACGGTGTACGGGTTGGTGGACGGTGGACGGGTTGGTGGACGGTGGACGGGTTGGTGGACGGGTTGGTGGACGGTGGACGGGTTGGTGGACGGTGGACGGGTTGGTGGACGGTGGGCGGGTTGGTTTGGTAGGTAGAAGTAGGATGCTTTAACCTCTGTCAGTCATCGCGACGAGGGGAACAATCAAGCCAGAGCCATATCTCCGGGTGAAACCCCCTACTCTTTGCGAAGGACGACATCCTGCACGAACAAAGACATGGACACGAGTTGCGTACCTCGTCCTTGGTGTTGACCGGGACTCCGGCCTCCAACAGATCCCGAACGCGCTCCAGATCCTGGTCCTTGACGGCCTCGAACCAGCGCCGGGACTCGGCGCTGGCCGCCGGGAGCACGCCATCCACGCTTACGTCACTTCCGCTTCCGCTGGGCTCAGCGCCACCTGCCTGCGAACAGCAACAACAATGGAGGTTACATTACATACGCTGTGACTACTATCCCCGGGCGGAAAGAGAAGGTTACATTACATACGCTGTGACTACTATCCTCGGGCGGAAAGAGAAGGTTACATTACATACGCTGTGACTACTATCCTCGGGCGGAAAGAGAAGGAGGTTACATTACATACGCTGTGACTACTATCCTCGGGCGGAAAGAGGAGGTTACATTACATACGCTGTGACTACTATCCTCGGGCGGAAAGAGAAGGTTACATTACATACGCTGTGACTACTATCCTCGGGCGGAAAGAGAAGGAGGTTACATTACATACGCTGTGACTACTATCCCCGGGCGGAAAGAGGAGGTTACATTACATACGCTGTGACTACTATCAGGCGGAAAGAGAATGCGGTTCGCTGGAATGAAAGGCATAATGAAGCGACCTGGGCTGCTGTCAAGAGAGAGGCACTTGAGTTTACATTAGTGTTACTGACGTCTTGAAGGCAGCTATAAGGCCGGTCGGCCGCGGGGAAGCAGGTGCTATTCCACAGAACCTTCTTGTACGAGAAAAGAAAAACAGGTGCTTGTAAACACTGGTCCGGTTTGTTCATCTATTGCCTATGTTATGAGGGCTTCAATCTCGCCTCTGCTAAAAACGTTCATCATAACAAACGATGCATGATTTTAAGCTCAACTGGGTTAAAGGGAATTAAAGATTCTTGGGAGTGCCGCGGTGGGCATCTAGCATTAAACTGGAGTGTCCGAGTCAGTGGGGGTGGGTAGTGCTGTCAGTGGGGATGGGTAGTGCTGTCAGTGGGGGGTGGATAGTGCTGTCAGTGGTTGTGGGTATTGCTGCCAGGCCCTAGTGGGGTGGATATTGCTGTCAGGCCCAAGTGGGGGTGGGTAGTGCTGTCAGGCTCTAGTGGGGGTGGGTAGTGCTGTCAGGCCCAAGTGGGGGTGGGTAGTGGTGTCAGGCCCCAGTGGGGGTGGGTAGTGCTGTCAGGCCCCAGTGGGGGTGGGTAGTGCTGTCAGGCCCCAGTGGGGGTGGGTAGTGCTGTCAGTGGGGGTGGATAGTGCTGTCAGGCCCAAGATGGGATGGGTAGTGTTGTCAGGCCCCAGTGGGGGTGGGTAGTGCTGTCAGGCCCCCGGAGGGGTGGGTAGTGCTGTCAGGCCCCGATGGGGGCGAGTAGTGCTGTCAGGCCCCAGTGAGGTTGAATAGTGCTGTCAGGCCCCAGTGGGGGGTGGTAGTGCTGTCAATGGGTAGTGGGTAGTGCTGTCAGTGGGAGTGGGTAGTGCTCTCAGGCCCCAGTGGGGGGTAGTGCTGTCAGTGGGGGTGGTGCTGTCAATGGAGGGTAGTGCTGTCAATGGGGGGTAGTGCTGTTAGTGGGAGGGTAGTTCGCTCAGTGGGGGTGGGTAGTGCTGCCGGGCCACAGTGAGGTGTAGTGCTGTCAATGGGGGGTAGTGCTGTCAGTGGCGAGTAGTGCTGTCAATGGGGGGGTAGTGCTGTTAGTGGGGGGGTAGTTTAGTCAGTGGGGGTGGGCAGTGCTGTCAGTGGGGGGGGGTAGTGCTGTCAGTGGGGGGGGGGCAGTGCTGGTCCTCACGTTCCCTGTTATATCCACAAAGGTATGGAGATAGCGGCCATATTGTCTGGCTGCCTACGCGGGGCTTGCTCCTGACACACTTATAGAGTATACACCGCTCGGCGATAACAGTGGCCGACCGCTAGCTCCGTGAGATAGACCGTCTCGGTAACAGTGGCCGACCGCTAGCTCCGTGAGATAGACCGTCTCGGTAACAGTGGCCGACCGCTAGCTCCGTGAGATAGACCGTCTCGGTAACAGTGGCCGACCGCTAGCTCCGTGAGATAGACCGTCTCGGTAACAGTGGCCGACCGCTAGCTCCGTGAGATAGACCGTCTCGGTAACAGTGGCCGACCGCTAGCTCCGTGAGATAGACCCTCTCGGTAACAGTGGCCGACCGCTAGCTCCGTGAGATAGACCGTCTCGTTAACAGTGGCCGACCGCTAGCTCCGTGAGATAGACCCTCTCGGTAACAGTGGCCGACCGCCAGCTCCGTGAGATAGACCATCTCGGTAACAGTGGCCGACCGCTAGCTCCGTGAGATAGACCGTCTCGGTAACAGTGGCCGACCGCTAGCTCCGTGAGATAGACCGTCTCGGTAACAGTGGCCGACCGCCAGCTCCGTGAGATAGACCGTCTCGGTAAGAGTGGCCGACCGCCAGCTCCGTGAGATAGACCATCTCGGTAACAGTGGCCGACCGCTAGCTCCGTGAGATAGACCGTCTCGGTAACAGTGGCCGACCGCTAGCTCCGTGAGATAGACCGTCTCGGTAACAGTGGCCGACCGCCAGCTCCGTGAGATAGACCGTCTCGGTAACAGTGGCCGACCGCCAGCTCCGTGAGATAGACCGTCTCGGTAACAGTGGCCGACCGCCAGCTCCGTGAGATAGACCGTCTCGGTAACAGTGGCCGACCGCTAGCTCCGTGAGATAGACCATCTCGGGTGATGTACATCAACCTATACCGTGAGCCTCACAGACCACAACACACAGACAAACACTGGAACCCTGGCATCGGAGAAACAAAGTCTGCACGTCAGTTATATGATAACTGAGGTCCTTCTTCGCTTAATGCACCATCTCCAACATATGGAGGCAGCAATGCCCCCACCGTCCATGCCCACTCCCCCACTCCCCCACCCCGCGCCCCTGGCCCCCTGATCACACAGTCTCCACACACGTAGCAGGCATCGTGTCTCACTGAGCCAGGAACATCTCCAGTGCAACCATTTCTCTTCCGAAGAGAGTCTGAGGCGCCGACAGATGTAGTGTGAGGCGCCGACACGAGGCATATAAATGTAGTGTGAGGCGCCGACACGAGGCATATAGATGTAGTGTGAGGCGCCGACACGAGGCATATAGATGTAGTGTGAGGCGCCGACACGAGGCATATAGATGTAGTGTGAGGCGCCGACACGAGGCATATAAATGTAGTGTGAGGCGCCGACACGAGGCAGATAGATGTAGTGTGAGGCGCCGACACGAGGCATATAGATGTTGTGTGAGGCGCCGACACGAGGCATATAGATGTAGTGTGAGGCGCCGACACGAGGCATATAGATGTAGTGTGAGGCGCCGACACGAGGCATAGAGATGTAGTGTGAGGCGCCGACACGAGGCATATAGATGTTGTGTGAGGCGCCGACACGAGGCATAGAGATGTAGTGTGAGGCGCCGACACGAGGCATATAGATGTAGTGTGAGGCGCCGACACGAGGGATATAGATGTAGTGTGAGGCGCCGACACGAGGCATATAGATGTAGTGTGAGGCGCCGACACGAGGCATATAGATGTAGTGTGAGGCGCCGACACGAGGCACGAGGCTGAGGCGCCGACACGAGGCACGAGGCTGAGGCGCCGAGACGAGGCATATAGATGTAGTGTGAGGCGCCGACACGAGGCATATAAATGTAGTGTGAGGCGCCGACACGAGGCATAGAGATGTAGTGTGAGGCGCCGACACGAGGCATATAGATGTAGTGTGAGGCGCCGAAACGAGGCATATAGATGTAGTGTGAGGCGCCGAAACGAGGCATATAGATGTAGTGTGAGGCGCCGACACGAGGCATATAGATGTAGTGTGAGGCGCCGACACGAGGGATATAGATGTAGTGTGAGGCGCCGACACGAGGCATATAGATGTAGTGTGCGGCGCCGACACGAGGCATATAGATGTAGTGTGCGGCGCCGACACGAGGCATATAGATGTAGTGTGAGGCGCCGAAACGAGGCATATAGATGTAGTGTGAGGCGCCTACACGAGGCATATAGATGTAGTGTGAGGCGCCGACACGAGGCACGAGGCTGAGGCGCCGAGACGAGGCATATAGATGTAGTGTGAGGCGCCGACAGGAGGCATATAGATGTAGTGTGAGGCGCCGACACGAGGCATATAGATGTAGTGTGAGGCGCCGACACGAGGCATATAGATGTAGTGTGAGGCGCCGACACGAGGCATATAGATGTAGTGTGAGGCGCCGACACGAGGCATATAGATGTAGTGTGCGGCGCCGACACGAGGCATATAGATGTAGTGTGCGGCGCCGACACGAGGCATATAGATGTAGTGTGAGGCGCCGACACGAGGCATATAGATGTAGTGTGAGGCGCCTACACGAGGCATATAGATGTAGTGTGAGGCGCCGACACGAGGCACGAGGCTGAGGCGCCGAGACGAGGCATATAGATGTAGTGTGAGGCGCCTACACGAGGCATATAGATGTAGTGTGAGGCGCCGACACGAGGCACGAGGCTGAGGCGCCGAGACGAGGCAGATAGATGTAGTGTGAGGCGCCGACACGAGGCAGATAGATGTAGTGTGAGGCGCCGACACGAGGCATATAGATGTAGTGTGAGGCGCCGACAGGAGGCATATAGATGTAGTGTGAGGCGCCGACACGAGGCATATAGATGTAGTGTGAGGCGCCGACACGAGGCATATAGATGTAGTGTGAGGCGCCGACACGAGGCATATAGATGTAGTCTGAGGCGCCGACACGAGGCACGAGGCTGAGGCGCCGACACGAGGCATATAGATGTAGTGTGAGGCGCCGACACGAGGCATATAGATGTAGTGTGAGGCGCCGACACGAGGCGTATAGATGTAGTGTGAGGCGCCGACACGAGGCGTATAGATGTAGTGTGAGGCGCCGACACGAGGCGTATAGATGTAGTGTGAGGCGCCGACACGAGGCATATAGATGTAGTGTGAGGCGCCGACACGAGGCATATAGATGTAGTGTGAGGCGCCGACACGAGGCGTATAGATGTAGTGTGAGGCGCCGACACGAGGCATATAGATGTAGTGTGAGGCGCCGACACGAGGCGTATAGATGTAGTGTGAGGCGCCGACACGAGGCATATAGATGTAGTGTGAGGCGCCGACACGAGGCAGATAGATGTAGTGTGAGGCGCCGACACGAGGCATATAGATGTAGTGTGAAGCGCCGACACGAGGCATATAGATGTAGTGTGAGGCGCCGACACGAGGCGTATAGATGTAGTGTGAGGCGCCGACACGAGGCATATAGATGTAGTGTGAGGCGCCGACACGAGGCATATAGATGTAGTGTGAGGCGCCGACACGAGGCATATAGATGTAGTGTGAGGCGCCGACACGAGGCATATAGATGTAGTGTGAGGCGCCGACACGAGGCATATAGATGTAGTCTGAGGCGCCGACACGAGGCATATAGATGTAGTGTGAGGCGCCGACACGAGGCATATAGATGTAGTGTGAGGCGCCGACACGAGGCGTATAGATGTAGTGTGAGGCGCCGACACGAGGCATATAGATGTAGTGTGAGGCGCCGACACGAGGCGTATAGATGTAGTGTGAGGCGCCGACACGAGGCATATAGATGTAGTGTGAGGCGCCGACACGAGGCAGATAGATGTAGTGTGAGGCGCCGACACGAGGCATATAGATGTAGTGTGAAGCGCCGACACGAGGCATATAGATGTAGTGTGAGGCGCCGACACGAGGCGTATAGATGTAGTGTGAGGCGCCGACACGAGGCATATAGATGTAGTGTGAGGCGCCGACACGAGGCATATAGATGTAGTGTGAGGCGCCGACACGAGGCATATAGATGTAGTGTGAGGCGCCGACACGAGGGATATAGATGTAGTAGCTCATCTGACGGGGGCTGGAAGGGTTTAATTCCTGGGGACCGACCCAAAGGTAGCTGTCACGGCCGACTGTATACTGCACCTTCTGCACGACCGACTGGTCTCTTATTAGTTCTCATATTATTGACTGGTCCCTTATTAATTCTCATATTATTGACTGGTCCCTTCTTGACTCCCATTGTTGACTGGTCCCTTCTTGACTCCCATTGTTGACTGGTCCCTTATTAACTGTCATTATTGACTGGTCCCTTCTTGACTCCCATTGTTGACTGGTCCCTTATTAACTGTCATTATTGACTGGTCCCGTATTAACCCTTCCATTATTGACTGGTCCCTTATTGACTCTCACATTATTGACTGGTCCCTTATTGACTCTCACATTATTGACTGGTCCCTTATTGACTTTCACATTATTGACTGGTCCCGTATTGACTCTCACATTATTGACTGGTCCCTTATTGACTCTCACATTATTGACTGGTCCCGTATTGACTCTCACATTATTGACTGGTCCCTTATTGACTCTCACATTTACTGGTCTCTTATTGACTCTCACATTATTGACTGGTTCCTTATTGACTGGTCCCTAATTGACTCTCACATTGACTGGCCCCTTATTAACTCTCACATTATTGACTGGTCTCTTATTAACTCTCACATTATTGACTGGTCCCTTATTGACTCTCACATTATTGACTGGTCTCTTATTAACACTCACATTATTGACTGGTCCCTTATTGACTCTCACATTATTGACTGGTCTCTTATTAACTCTCACATTATTGACTGGGTACGTAGGTAGGTAGGTTATTTGCCAAAAAAGCATTCAGGCCGTTGGGACATAACAATGAACATAAATACATTTGTCACAAAATAATAACATTTTCCGTGTTCTTGAATTTACGGCTGCGCACGGACACGTTTTTCTAACGTGTGCACGGACATCGCTAATTTTCTTAGGGTAAACATATCTCCACTTGACATCAAAATAATAAAGTTCTCGTATGTTGGGGAATTCCAAAAAGCGTTATCTATATATAAAAGTCTGATATCCATAAACTTCGGGCAGTTTATAGAAGTCTATTATTGACTGGTCCCTTATTGACTCACATTATTGACTGGTCCCTTATTGACTCTCACATTGACTGGTCTCTTATTGACTCTCCCATTATTGACTGTCCCCTTACCTTTGCAGCCTTAGGCCTGATGCAGGACAACAGTCTCATAGGCATCATATTGTGGACGACAAGCTACGTTCACCCGTCATCACCAAGGTCCCGGCCTAGTCAGGGGTGTCCAGGTACGCATTATGTACCCCCTGGAGACCCAGGGTAAGTCTGGGGCTGTCACGGGACCGTCACCGCCACCAACACGGTCGCTGGGTATCCCCCTGTCCCCTGACGTCTCTCACTGTGCGCCAGGCTCCACCTTAAACTTCTATTGATGCGACCGATTTCGTCCTGCGCCCTCAATAGTCCTTTCTTCTATTCCGTAAACAACAAGCGTGCGACTGAGAGTCTGGGGTTCTCGCGCGGAATCTCGTGACCACCGAGAGTTGTCTTCACCTTAGCGAGAAGGCTGCATATATAAAGGAAAGGACTCTCCCTATTTCTAACTGAAAAAAAAACTTCTTTACAAGCGTATTTAACGAGGCGAGGCCACACATACCGTGTTGTGGCCCGGTAGATAATGCAGGGCGTATGTCCCGAGAGGGGAGGTGGGGGGGGGGGGAGAGGTTTATCGTCCGTTATGGAGACCTGCCAGGCCGGACGTACCCGTCACAGCCGTCACCATTCCCCTCACAATGTTAATGCCTGCCATGCACGGCTCAATCACACTGGTATTCCAATGTCCGGCGTGGCATTATGCCATGAATCAGGCCGTAAATGGCAGCTCAGGCCTCCCATCGTACGCCGCAGGTCTCCAATTGCACAGCGCGGACATCCAGTTGCACAGTCCAGGCCTTGAATGGTATAACTCTGGCCGCCAGTGGCGTAGTTCCGACCTCCAATGGCGTAGTTCAGACCTCCAGTGGCGTAGTTCAGACCTCCAGCGGCATAGTTTAGACCTCCAATGATACTGATCGCGTTCCTCCTCAGATCTAATCCTAATTTCTTGCTCTGAGAGAGTTCCTCAGCATAAGGTGCTTCAACCCCACTTGCTCCCCGCCGCCGAGTCCATCCCTCCCGTCCCCTCCCGCCCCCTCCCCCTCCCCGCCGCCCAGCTCGCCGCCCCGTGGCTTGCTATGGCTACACAAAAAGGTATCGATAAACAGTTTATTTAGCCGTGAGCGCTTTGAGGAAACTCCACGGAGCCACTGGGACAGGCGGCCAGGGCATGCAGACCGTAGTCTCCCGACAGAGTGCTCCGTCCGCCGACACACCGTGGTCTCCCGCCAGGGCGCCCGCCAGCGCGCCCTCCGCCGACCCACCGTGGTCCCCCGGCCACACGCCGCCGCTGATGTTATTGTTGCCGGCGAGCCGCGCTGGCTGTGGGCCGTGCGGGGGGAGGGGGGGGGGGAGGGGGACGGATGTGGGCCGCCCGGGGGGAGGAGGACGGATGTGGGCCGCCAGGGGGGATGGGGACGGCTGTGGGCCGCCAGGGGGGGGGGCGGATGTGGGCCGCCCGGGGGAAGGAGGAAGGATGTGGGCCGCCCGGGGGGAGGGGGACGACTGAGAGTCGCCAGTGGGGAGGAGGACGGCTTTGGCCGCCAGCGGTGGGGGGCGGCTGTGGGCCGCCAGGGGGGAGGGGGACGGATGTGGGCCGCCCGATGGGAGGGGGACGGCTGTGGGCCGCCAGGGGGGAGGGGGACGGCTGTGGGCCGCCCGGGGGGAGGGGGGCGGCTGTGGGCCGCCCGGGGGCAGGTCAGTGGGCGGTCTGCCGTCAGTGACCGGTCTGCCGTCAGTGAGCGGTCTGCCGTGGCCGTGGGGGATGCCGTCAGTGAGAGGTCTGCCGTGGCCGTGGGGGATGCTCAGGTAAGACAAGACGTCGCCACAAATCCAGGTGGTATGTACACAGGGGTGTGAGGTGTCCGGAGGGCGCCCTGTCCTCGTGCCGGCCGCCGCACACTGGCGGTCCCCCCTCCGCCAGCAGGGGCCCAGGGTGGAGCGGGCGGGGAGCGGTGGGGGGGGGGGGTTGAGGGGCACGCCGCTGGGCCCGGCCGTAGTGTGGGAACATTCTACAGAGCATGCGGAGAGGCCACGGAGGGGCAAGCGAGGGGGGCGCAGGTAGGGGGGGGGGCAGGGGTAGCGCAGGTGGAAAGGGGGAAAGGGGGGTGGTGCACTGAGCTTGTAGTCTCGTCACGATATTCATCCGCTACGGATCTTCTTCACCTTACCCCCTTCCCTCTCGACCCACACTACCCAGTCAGCAGCCGCCCCCCACCTCCCCCATACTACCCCGTCAGCAGCCGCTCCCTCCCCCCCCCCATACTAGGCCCCCCCCCACTACCCCGTCAGCAGCCGTAACCAGCCACATACCAACAATTACCGGCCGTCAAACATCCCAGGGAGGTATCAGACGGAGGGGGGGGGGGCGGGGAGAACCCGATACCCTAGGCAGCGGGTGCGAACAGAGGGGGTGGGGCACTATTGGTTACTAGCCGGGGTGGCCCCCACAAGAGGCTGGCCAGTTTTAAACGGCCCCAGAGATCAAAATACCAAGTGATAGGCAGAGGAAAAACTGTGTCCGCTAGTGAGCGAGCCTCGGCCAGCCAAGGCCTTCCTACTGTCGTGGCCGGTGTGGACGGGCTTTCATGTCCCTCGCGGCCAGCCATTTCACCGTATACCTGTGACACGCAAGCTTTGCGCCAGGCACCCCCGGTCGCAACCAGCTCAACCCTGCCCGTGGGAAGCCTCAGCGTCACCCGCCCCCCCCCCCCCCCAACCCCCACCCCCAAGTAGGTGGCTGGTGCTGCCGCGGCGCGGTTGTGTTGTTTTCTCGGGGGTTCCAGGGGTTCCGGGGTTCTGTGATGAGTGATGAGTAGACTTGCCACCAAATAGGGACTGGTCCGGCCGAGGTCTGGCCGGCCGAGGTCTGGCCACGGTCTGGCCACGGTCTGGCCGAGGTCTGGCCGAGGTCTGGCCGAGGTCTGGGCGAGGTCTGGCCAAGGTCTAGCAGTTCACGGCACAAAACAGTGCTCGTCCAAATTAGGTGTCAAGAGAGACTCGTCAGAACGCACGCACCCCCAAGACACCCACATCATGGGGAGGGTCCTCTCGTGGGAATGTCGTCACCCCGTAGCGGTCACAGGTCGGGGAGCCACCCCACGCCCCCCCCCCATTCCCATGCCACACCCCCAGGTACATATAATCGAACTCTTCACATACAATGAAGTGCTGGATAAGGAATTGTTCGCAATTGTGAAACTTTTTGGTTTTCTGGTATTATACTGAGATCAAGACCAAATCTTGGTGCTTATACCCCAACATTATAGATGATTATAAATGACGGTTTGTCCTCGTGCCGCGGTGCGCAGTAAATGCCAGTCTGGAGTAGTTTACTACCTACAACGAAATGTTTTCCTGACATGTTCCCCCCCCCCACTTTCTTCACTGCACGACCCTTATATCTATCATCAGAAATTATGTCGGTTATATAGATGCTACATTCACACAGATCTTCGCATAAAGTTCACGAAATTGTTCTGAAATTGTGGTTTATTACCAGTAAAATTTTGCATTCTAAGGTGAAAACACCGGAAGTGCGTCATACCTCCAGGTCATGTGACTTCCACTGTTTGCGGCTGAAGAGGAACTTCCTGGGAGAGGTGAAGAAGGCTGGCTTCTTGGGCCGTGAAGGTTTGACGACGGCCAACAACTTGGACATTGTGATGTCGAACAACGTCATGTCCTCACCCCGAGGTGCCCCGGACCGTCCACACTCACCCCCGGACACATCCAGTGGGGCTCTCCCTCCAGACCTTGGGCCTGACTGGGGTGGGGGTGGGGAGGAGGGTGGGGGGGAGCCGGGGTTCTGTCGCCGACCGGTCAGGCACCGCCGGGCGGTAGGTATTCCGGGCGTTAGGTATCCTGGGCGGTAGGTGTCCCGGGCGGTAGGTGTCCCGGGCGGTAGGTGTCCCGGGCGGTAGGTGTCCCGGGCGGTAGGTGTCCCGGGCGGTAGGTATCCCGGGCGGTAGGTGTCCCGGGCGGTAGGTGTCCCGGGCGGTAGGTATCCCGGGCGGTAGGTGTCCCGGGCGGTAGGTGTCCCGGGCGGTAGGTGTCCCGGGCGGTAGCTGTCCCGGGCGGTAGGTGTCCCGAGCGGTAGGTGTCCCGGGCGGTAGGTGTCCCGGGCGGTAGGTGTCCCGGGCGGTAGGTGTCCCGGGCGGTAGGTGCCCCGGGTGTCCCGGGGGGCAGTGGCTCCCTCGTTCGATCGGGCGCGGCGAGCAGGCAGACACTCCAGGCCGATTGATCACGTCACCCTCCTGGTTCTGTTCGTGATGGCTGCACGGGGCCTACACAATGGGATCTGCCTTGACTTCCTGGCAGTCTTCCCCGACGCTTCCCGCACACCGGGGATGTTACGCCGTAAAAACTCCGCCGCCGCCACTGGCCGCTCGATGGCGGGGGAGGGGGGGGGGGAGGGGGGGCGAGCGGCGGCCCGCAGCCCGGCATGGGCGCACCTCACTCTGCCGATGGTACGCTAGGCGAGGGTCGCAGTTTTCAAATGTACAAAGACTGCATTATTCTGGTAATAATAGAAGGTCCGTCATACATACCCCGCAGACAAACCCAAGCGGCGTCCAGCGCGTGCGGTGCGCAGCGCCACCAAGCGGCCGGACTGACTAATTAATGAGATCGGCGTCCGCTGTGTCACGGGACAGTGTATCAGAGAGAGTGTGTCAGAGAGACTGTTGGTCGTAACATCGCGTCCGCCAGATGACGGTGTGTGACCTCACTCAGCCAGTGGTGTGGGTGGTGGTGGTGTGGTGATAGCCACCCACTGTCAGCTCCTCCCACCTTCAGCAGTATCCCACCAACAGTGGTGTATTCTAACCACCTCCTCTTTCATGAGAAGCGGCGGTTTTGTCTCTCAGTCAATTCCTCTCGGTTTTATGAGTCATTACGGACAGTAAGTGGAGTGTGGAGGGGGGAGGGGGGAGGTAAGCACAGACACACACGGGACTGAGAAGACGGTTGTGGCCGCTATTTAATAGAATAAAGAGGCCTCTTGTCTCCGGTGACCTCGGGTAAACACTCCAAATCCCGCCGCCCAGACCGCCAGTCTGACGTCACTGAGGGCGCAATGGGGTTCCGTCTTCTCCGTAAGCCTGCTTCCGTGCGATAGTTGCGCCAAGGCTGTCTGAGGAGCGTTCCCTTTTCCTTGGGTAGTAGTTAGACGGCACTCGGGCAGGGATAGACCGGGGGTGGAGGGGTAGAGGGGTAGAGGGAAGGGTAGAGGTGGGTGAAGGGGGAAGGGGGGTAGTAGTGTTTATCACAGGATTACGGAAGCCTCTTTACCGCTTGGCTGGCAAGGAAGCAGTCATTATACAGTGTTGTTGGCAGCTCTTGGAAAGACGAGAGTGCTGTTGCCACCAAACCACTCTTGTTAAGAGTGTGGCTGCGGCAGCATCCCCCCCCCCACCCCTCAGCCCTGTAGTACGCGCGCCTTGTCCATAGATACCGTGGACTCCAAGGTTATCGGCTTTTGATACAGACCTAGCGACTGTCATATAACACCAATGTTAGAACTGTTATCATGACAGAACAGGCGATAAATGTCGTAATGTAATTTGGCAGAAAAGGTCTGTCGGCCTTCAGGACGTTGACCCTGTTAACTTGTATGATGCATTATGCCCTCCTTTCTTGCCCTATTTCAGTAATTTTCTACCCTATTCCTGTTCCTTTCCTCCACTATTTCACGCCTTTTTTCGCCCTAATATCGCGTTTTTCTTGATCGTTTTTGTTCACTTATTTTCCTGTCCTTTTATCACGTCTTTTTTGTACACCATGTCGCGCCTTTTCCCGCCCGCCCTATTATCGCTCCTTGCCCTATTTCACTACTTTTCCCGCACTATTACCGTTCCTTTACCCCAAAATATTCCCACCCTATTATCGCTCATGTCTTACCCTATGTCACTTCATTTACTGCCCTGTTATCGCTCCTTTTCCTGTACTATTTAACTCTCACTTCTCTACCAGCAATCTGGACTTTTCCTTCGCCTTCTACAACCCATGCGCAATGTAACTTGAGGGCTGATTCCCAGGACGGTGTGTGTGTGTGGGGGGGGGGGGGGGGCGGTATCTCCATGTAACACACCCCAGTGCGCAATATACTACCGCCCCCAGATAACCCTTGGGTACGGAGTGGGGGCGGCAGCCAAGGATGTTCCCTGCACTGCGTAAGGCAGTTTAATTATAACATGTCACTAGTGAGAATCAAGCAACTTCCCGCCACAGAACGCCCGGGGCAAATAAACAGTGGGGCAGGGGTACACGTGGTCACCATAACAACAGCACACTCACCAACATGTAACCGGCATAAGAGAGGCCTAGAAAGAGTTAAAGCTGCTCATACAGCGATTTTTCACTTACATTATGATGCGTGAATATTTTGGAAAAAGTTCTGGATATATTATCTTAAGATTGGACGAGTTATCACACCAAGAAGGTGCCAGGCCAGCATACACGCCAGCATACACGCCAGCATACACGCCAGCACATACGCCAGCATATAGCGGGCCCCCAGGTGCGGCAACATGTCGGACCATGTATGTAACCCAGAGAGCGGAAAGAGGAGGTGCGTAAAGGGCACTCACTTAAAGCGGATACCAGGTAGAGGAGGGAGTGCTTGGAAAAAATAGGTAAAAAAGCAAAGTTGTAAAACAGACCTTTCTTTGTTATCCTCCAGCCCCCCCCCCCCACCCCTCCCCCCTATACCCACTCAATTCCCACCTGCAATAGCCTGGGGCTGTGGGATTCTTGCCAGCTTCACCCCCCCCCCTCCCCCCCCCCCCCTCCACATGGTGTTTGACCACACATAGGACCGTTGACTGCGCCACCTGCCGCTGTGCACCCCGGGGGATGAGGGCAGGGCGAGGAGGGGGCGGGACATCAGGCGACACCCCCACCCCGCCCACCCACACCACGGCCCTGAGGTTTCTCATCAACACCGACAGGTGCTCATCAAATATTGTTCAAATTTCGAAACTATCACTTGAAAAGGATCAAAATCAAATCATGTGGAGCTCAATAGAAACTATATGGAATTGTATACATCCAAAACATATCGCTCTGTGCCTCCTCGCTCTCACAGACACTGCCTGCCCCACCGCAACCTCCCCCTCCCCCCCCCCCCATACTTTGAATGCCACTGGCCAGAAGCCGCACACTGCGGACCACATTCTCCGGTTCAGTCAGGGTTCACAGCGGCTGACATCACGGAATTCTGTCCTAATGGGACAACACTCGAGCCAGCAACAATGGCCTGCGTCCAAGGGGGTCTAGTCCCGGTCCAAGAGGGTCTAATCCCGGTCCAAGGGGGTCTAATCCCGGTCCAAGGGGGTCTAATCCCGGTCCAAGGGGGTCTAATCCCGGTCCAAGAGGGTCTAGTTGCGGTCTAATGGGGTCTAGTCACGGTCCAAGGGGGTCTAGTCGCGGTCCAAGGGGGTCTAATCGTGGTCGAAGGGGGTCTAGTCACGGTCGAAGGGGTCTAGTCACAGTCGAAGGGGGTCTAGTCGCGATCCAAGGGGGTCTAGTCACGGACGAAGGGGGTCTAGTCACGGTCGAAGGGGGTCTAGTCGCGGTCGAAGGGGGTCTAGTCGCGGCCCAAGGGCTAGTCACGGTTCAAGGGGGTCTAGTCGTGATCCAAGGGGGTCTAGTCACGGTCGAAGGGGGTCTAGTCACGGTCCATGGGGGTCTAGGGGGTCGTCATGGTCTATGGGGGACCAGGGGGTCTAGTCACGGTCATCCCAGGGGGTCAGTGCGCCCGGGGACTCTGACCCTGGTCACGTGGTCACCAGCTGGCGGGTCACGTGTCAGTCCCAGTGGTACACGGTGACCTCGCCACAGGATAGATTTACACCAGTTGGCTATCAAAAGCATCAACCAACCTTTTATAGCAAACGGCTGATCTGTAGCACGTGGACTGTCATATCGTCAGGGCCAAGCAGCGGCACGGATACTTTAACACTGGAGCGGGGTAATTGTTTGCACGGCTTGAAAAGCCTGTGTTTGGTCTTGAGACTCTGGGGGACAACGACAAATACCTGTTAAAGCAGGTGACACTTGGCATTGGTTACTATCGCCACCAGTGGCTCGGCGCCTTTCATACTTCACGCTGTGCTCTCCGGTGACCAACGCTCGAGTCATGGCCGACTGCGAGTACCTCCAGCACGGCGCGGCGGGCGGGCCGCGCGCCGCCATGACGCGCACGCGTATTTCCACGCGCGGCGCGTCCCCCGCGGCACGCGCATACCGCATCAGGGTGCGGTGCGGGGGGGGGGGGGGTTAAAATATGAAGTATGAAGAGAGCGGGTGTCAATTAGTGTATAAGAGGCTGGTGAGTGGGCGGGGGGGAGGGGGTGGTGATAGGAGGTGGGGGCCGCGGAGAGGCGGTGGGTCTCAGATGCTAGGGTGGGGGGTGTGTGGGGGGGGGGGGGAGGGCCCTTACGGAATTATAGGCCTACAGGAAGTCGCCCACCCCCTCCCCTCCTCCTTCCCTCCCCCACCCCGTCCCCCACCCCCTCCCCTCCTCCTTCCCTCCCCCACCCCGTCCCCCACCCCCGCTTTGTCTGATCCAGTTCGCCCCACCTTCCTTCCTGTCCAACAAACACTGATCCAAGCCATTGAGAACTGATCGGCTGCTCATGCCATGTCAGTAGCCAACAAACTAGACTCGATTCGTGTCGCTGGGTTCACCCCCCCCCCCCCCCCCCGCCACCCCAACCCTCACGGCATGCTACCATCAGCAGCAAAAACTCGGAAACAAACAATACGCTTAATCAGGGCAAATATAACTTGACTGGCGATGACTGGGAGCGAGAGGCAACGCACCTGAAAAACGGTTTCAATCATGACAAGACAAACAGCGCGAGACTGAATCACAAACCCCCAAGCGCGCAGAAACCTTGATGCATCGTCACACTGATGGCGCCCCCTGGTGCAGAAACTTGGCACTCCCTACATTAATTACGTCGCCGTATGACACATGTAAAAACGGGCGACACGCCAAAGCCATTACGACAAACAGCCGCTGACTGATCGCGCTTAGGTCTCTAGAATGGCCGCTGACTGATAGCGCTTAGGTCTCTAGAATGGCCGCTGACTGATCGCGCTTAGGTCTCTAGAATGGCCGCTGACTGATAGCGCTTAGGTCTCTAGAATGGCCGCTGACTGATCGCGCTTAGGTCTCTAGAATGGCCGCTGACTGATAGCGCTTAGGTCTCTAGAATGGCCGCTGACTGATAGCGCTTAGGTCTCTAGAATGGCCGCTGACTGATAGCGCTTAGGTCTCTAGAATGGCCGCTGACTGATAGCGCTTAGGTCTCTAGAATGGCCGCTGACTGATCGCGCTTAGGTCTCTAGAATGGCCGCTCACTGATCGCGCTTAGGTCTCTAGAATGACCGCTGACTGATAGCGCTTAGGTCTCTAGAATGGCCGCTGACTGATAGCGCTTAGGTCTCTAGAATGGCCGCTGACTGATAGCGCTTAGGTCTCTAGAATGGCCGCTGACTGATAGCGCTTAGGTCTCTAGAATGGCCGCTGACTGATAGCGCTTAGGTCTCTAGAATGGCCGCTGACTGATAGCGTTTAGGTCTCTAGAATGGCCGCTGACTGATCGCGCTTAGGTCTCTAGAATGGCCGCTGACTGATAGCGCTTAGGTCTCTAGAATGGCCGCTCACTGATAGCGCTTAGGTCTCTAGAATGGCCGCTGACTGATCGCGCTTAGGTCTCTAGAATGGCCGCTCACTGATCGCGCTTAGGTCTCTAGAATGGCCGCTGACTGATAGCGCTTAGGTCTCTAGAATGGCCGCTGGCTGATAGCGCTTAGGTCTCTAGAATGGCCGCTGACTGATAGCGCTTAGGTCTCTAGAATGGCCGCTGACTGATCGCGCTTAGGTCTCTAGAATGGCCGCTCACTGATCGCGCTTAGGTCTCTAGAATGACCGCTGACTGATAGCGCTTAGGTCTCTAGAATGGCCGCTGACTGATAGCGCTTAGGTCTCTAGAATGGCCGCTGACTGATAGCGCTTAGGTCTCTAGAATGGCCGCTCACTGATAGCGCTTAGGTCTCTAGAATGGCCGCTGACTGATCGCGCTTAGGTCTCTAGAATGGCCGCTCACTGATCGCGCTTAGGTCTCTAGAATGGCCGCTGACTGATAGCGCTTAGGTCTCTAGAATGGCCGCTGGCTGATAGCGCTTAGGTCTCTAGAATGGCGGCTGACTGATCGCGCTTAGGTCTCTAGAATGGCCGCTGACTGATAGCGCTTAGGTCTCTAGAATGGCCGCTGACTGATCGCGCTTAGGTCTCAAGAATGGCCGCTGACTGATAGCGCTTAGGTCTCTAGAATGGCCGCTGACTGATAGCGCTTAGGTCTCTAGAATGGCCGTTGACTGATAGCGCTTAGGTCTCTAGAATGGCCGCTGACTGATAGGGCTTAGGTCTCTAGAATGGCCGCTGACTGATAGCGCTTAGGTCTCTAGAATGGCCGCTGACTGATCGCGCTTAGGTCTCTAGAATGGCCGCTGACTGATCGCGCTTAGGTCTCTAGAATGGCCGCTGACTGATCGCGCTTAGGTCTCAAGAATGGCCGCTGACTGATCGCGCTTAGGTCTCTAGAATGGCCGCTGACTGATAGCGCTTAGGTCTCTAGAATGGCCGCTGACTGATAGCGCTAAGGTCTCTAGAATGGCCGCTGACTGATAGCGCTTAGGTCTCTAGAATGGTCGCTGACTGATAGCGCTTAGGTCTCTAGAATGGCCGCTGACTGATAGCGCTTAGGTCTCTAGAATGGCCGCTGACTGATAGCGCTTAGGTCTCTAGAATGGCCGCTGACTGATCGCGCTTAGGTCTCTAGCATGGCCGCTGACTGATCGCGCTTAGGTCTCTAGAATGGCTGACTGTTATGCGTAAAACTGCCTCATCCACAGCCGCTCAGCCCGCAGCATTGATTCAGCCCGACAGAGGTTGATGTCGTCTCTCTCAGTCTCTCTCTCTCTCTCTCCCTCTCTGGGCCGACACAAGCCAGTGGGGCGGGGGGGGGGGGGTCAGGCAGGGGGCGGGTTGCTCAAGCCACGGGATCATATAATGTATGCGGATATAGAATGCATAGGTTAAGGCGGGCTGTGGAAACCATTCATAACACTTCGCGATAACCAGTGGGCAGGGATCAGATCACATTTCTGTGTGGGCAGTACAGCAGACATGTGAGTTCTCTAGCGGTGTGGCTGTTCGCCAGTGAACTGAAATCAAATACATACATTTGTATACCAAGGATGCTGGCTTCCAACAAACACCATAAAATATACTGAAGCAATATGCTCCAAGGACCTGGTTTCTGTCATTGTGAAGCTGAGGATTCGACAGGTCCCGGCACCCCGGGTGGCAACCATCATGGTCCTCGGGTCCAACCTCCCACCCTCCCACCACCCCTCTAGCACAGAGTTGGTGTGGAGCCGCCAAAATGTGAGATGTAATGGGCTATGGCACAGAGTAATGGGCTCTGGCACAGAGTAATGGGCTCTGGCACAGAGTAATGGACTCTGGCACAGAGTTATGGGCCCTGACACAGAGTAATGCATTTTGACACAGGGTAATGAACTCTGGCACAGAGTAATAAACTCTCTGACACAGAGTAATGCATTTTGACACAGAATAATGAACTCTGGCACAGAGTAATGAACTCTGACACAGAGAAATGCATTTTGACACAGAGTAATGCATTCTGACAGAGTAATAAACTCTGGCACAGAGTAATGAACTCTGGAACAGAGTAATGGGCTCAGGCACAGAGTAATGAACTCAGGCACAGAGTAATAAACTCAGGCACAGAGTAATGAACTCTGACACAGAGTAATGCATTTTGACACAGAGTAATGCATTCTGACAGAGTAATAAACTCTAGCACAGAGTAATGGGCTCTGGCACAGAGTAATGGGTTCAGGCACAGAGTAATAAACTCTGGCACAGAGTAATAAACTCTGGCACAGAGTAATGAACTCTGGCACAGAGTAATGAACTCTGACACAGAGTAATGGGCTCTGGCAAAGAGTAATGAACTCTGACACAGAGTAATGCAGGACAGAGTAATCAACTGCAGCATACAGTAATGAACTCTGGCATACAGTAATGGGCTCTATCACAGAGTAATGAACACTGACACAGAGTAATGAACTCTGGCACAGAGTAATAAACACTGGTACAGAGTAATAAACACTGGCACAGAGCAATGGACACTGGTACACAGTAATGCATTCTGACTAATGCATTCTGACAGAGTAATGAACACTGGTACAGAGTAGTGAACACTGGTACAGAGTAATGAACACTGGTACAGATTAATAAACTCTGGCACAGAGTAATGAACTCTGGCACAGAGTAATACATTTTGACACAGAGAAATTAACTGGGCAGGCAGTTTATCAGGCGCCTTATGGTCACGATGTCCAGGAAGACATAAAGTCACTCACAATTTTATATGAAGACTTTGCTGGCGCCATTTTGTTTGTGTATACTAAACGCTTAAAAATAAATAACAAAAGTTACTAGCCAAAATATCTAAAATACTCTGGCAGTAAACAGTGCAAGGCTGGAACTGACATCACTGACTACTAGAGGCCAGATAAGTAATGGGATGAGGGTAAGAGGTGTAGCTGAAGTCATGGTGACAAATTCAACCAGGGCTGAGCTCAATGTATACATGCCAAATATAGCTTACATTTTACACAGCTGGTGACAAAATATCTGCAAACTTCAATGACAAAATAATGATGGATAATTCTTCAAGTAGTCTTCATCTGTACTTACGGGTCAAGTGCGCCACTCATACAGGGCGGTCAGTGTTACATCAGTCTGGCACCTCATACAGGCGGTCAGTGTTACATCACAGTCTGGCACCTCATACAGGCGGTCAGTGTTACATCAGTCTGGCACCTCATACAGGCGGTCAGTGTTACATCACAGTCTGGCACCTCATACAGGCGGTCAGTGTTACAACACAGTCTGGCACCTCATACAGGTGGTCAGTATTACATCACAGTCTGGCACCTCATACAGGCGGTCAGTGTTACATCACAGTCTGCCACCTCATACAGGCGGTCAGTGTTACATCACAGTCTGGCACCTCATACAGGCGGTCAGTGTTACATCACAGTCTGGCACCTCATACAGGCAGTCAGTGTTACATCACAGTCTGGCACCTCATACAGGGCGGTCAGTGTTACATCACAGTCTGGCACCTCATACAGGCGGTCAGTATTACATCACAGTCTGGCACCTCATACAGGCGGTCAGTGTTACATCACAGTCTGGCACCTCATACAGGCGGTCAGTATTACATCACAGTCTGGCACCTCATACAGGCGGTCAGTGTTACATCACAGTCTGGCACCTCATACAGGCGGTCAGTGTTACATCACAGTCTGGCACCTCATACAGGCGGTCAGTGTTACATCACAGTCTGGCACCTCATACAGGTGGTCAGTGTTACATCACAGTCTGGCACCTCATACAGGCGGTCAGTGTTACATCAGTCTGGCACCTCATACAGGCGGTCAGTGTTACATCACAGTCTGGCACCTCATACAGGCGGTCAGTGTTACAACACAGTCTGGCACCTCATACAGGTGGTCAGTATTACATCACAGTCTGGCACCTCATACAGGCGGTCAGTGTTACATCACAGTCTGCCACCTCATACAGGCGGTCAGTGTTACATCACAGTCTGGCACCTCATACAGGCGGTCAGTGTTACATCACAGTCTGGCACCTCATACAGGCAGTCAGTGTTACATCACAGTCTGGCACCTCATACAGGGCGGTCAGTGTTACATCACAGTCTGGCACCTCATACAGGCGGTCAGTATTACATCACAGTCTGGCACCTCATACAGGCGGTCAGTGTTACATCACAGTCTGGCACCTCATACAGGCGGTCAGTATTACATCACAGTCTGGCACCTCATACAGGCGGTCAGTGTTACATCACAGTCTGGCACCTCATACAGGCGGTCAGTGTTACATCACAGTCTGGCACCTCATACAGGCGGTCAGTGTTACATCACAGTCTGGCACCTCATACAGGTGGTCAGTGTTACATCACAGTCTGGCACCTCATACAGGTGGTCAGTATTACATCAGTCTGGCACCTCATACAGGCGGTCAGTGTTACATCACAGTCTGGCACCTCATACAGGCGGTCAGTGTTACAACACAGTCTGGCACCTCATACAGGCGGTCAGTGTTACAACACAGTCTGGCACCTCATACAGGCGGTCAGTGTTACAACACAGTCTGGCACCTCATACAGGCGGTCAGTGTTACATCACAGTCTGGCACCTCATACAGGCGGTCAGTGTTACATCACAGTCTGGCACCTCATACAGGCGGTCAGTGTTACATCACAGTCTGGCACCTCATACAGGCGGTCAGTGTTACATCACAGTCTGGCACCTCATACAGGCGGTCAGTGTTACATCACAGTCTGGCACCTCATACAGGCGGTCAGTATTACATCACAGTCTGGCACCTCATACAGGCGGTCAGTGTTACATCACAGTCTGGCACCTCATACAGGCGGTCAGTGTTACATCACAGTCTGGCACCTCATACAGGCGGTCAGTGTTACATCACAGTCTGGCACCTCATACAGGTGGTCAGTGTTACATCACAGTCTGGCACCTCATACAGGTGGTCAGTATTACATCAGTCTGGCACCTCATACAGGCGGTCAGTGTTACATCACAGTCTGGCACCTCATACAGGCGGTCAGTGTTACAACACAGTCTGGCACCTCATACAGGCGGTCAGTGTTACAACACAGTCTGGCACCTCATACAGGCGGTCAGTGTTACAACACAGTCTGGCACCTCATACAGGCGGTCAGTGTTACATCACAGTCTGGCACCTCATACAGGCGGTCAGTGTTACATCACAGTCTGGCACCTCATACAGGCGGTCAGTGTTACATCACAGTCTGGCACCTCATACAGGCGGTCAGTGTTACATCACAGTCTGGCACCTCATACAGGCGGTCAGTATTACATCACAGTCTGGCACCTCATACAGGCGGTCAGTGTTACATCACAGTCTGGCACCTCATACAGGCGGTCAGTGTTACATCACAGTCTGGCACCTCATACAGGCGGTCAGTGTTACATCACAGTCTGGCACCTCATACAGGTGGTCAGTGTTACATCACAGTCTGGCACCTCATACAGGTGGTCAGTATTACATCAGTCTGGCACCTCATACAGGCGGTCAGTGTTACATCACAGTCTGGCACCTCATACAGGCGGTCAGTGTTACAACACAGTCTGGCACCTCATACAGGCGGTCAGTGTTACAACACAGTCTGGCACCTCATACAGGCGGTCAGTGTTACAACACAGTCTGGCACCTCATACAGGCGGTCAGTGTTACATCACAGTCTGGCACCTCATACAGGCGGTCAGTGTTACATCACAGTCTGGCACCTCATACAGGCGGTCAGTGTTACATCACAGTCTGGCACCTCATACAGGCGGTCAGTGTTACATCACAGTCTGGCACCTCATACAGGCGGTCAGTGTTACATCACAGTCTGGCACCTCATACAGGCGGTCAGTATTACATCACAGTCTGGCACCTCATACAGGCGGTCAGTGTTACATCACAGTCTGGCACCTCATACAGGCGGTCAGTGTTACATCACAGTCTGGCACCTCATACAGGCGGTCAGTGTTACATCACAGTCTGGCACCTCATACAGGTGGTCAGTGTTACATCACAGTCTGGCACCTCATACAGGTGGTCAGTATTACATCAGTCTGGCACCTCATACAGGCGGTCAGTGTTACATCACAGTCTGGCACCTCATACAGGCGGTCAGTGTTACAACACAGTCTGGCACCTCATACAGGCGGTCAGTGTTACAACACAGTCTGGCACCTCATACAGGCGGTCAGTGTTACAACACAGTCTGGCACCTCATACAGGCGGTCAGTGTTACATCACAGTCTGGCACCTCATACAGGCGGTCAGTGTTACATCACAGTCTGGCACCTCATACAGGCGGTCAGTGTTACATCACAGTCTGGCACCTCATACAGGCGGTCAGTGTTACATCACAGTCTGGCACCTCATACAGGCGGTCAGTGTTACATCACAGTCTGGCACCTCATACAGGTGGTCAGTGTTACATCACAGTCTGGCACCTCATACAGGTGGTCAGTGTTACATCACAGTCTGGCACCTCATACAGGTGGTCAGTATTACATCAGTCTGGCACCTCATACAGGCGGTCAGTGTTACATCACAGTCTGGCACCTCATACAGGCGGTCAGTGTTACAACACAGTCTGGCACCTCATACAGGCGGTCAGTGTTACAACACAGTCTGGCACCTCATACAGGCGGTCAGTGTTACAACACAGTCTGGCACCTCATACAGGCGGTCAGTGTTACATCACAGTCTGGCACCTCATACAGGTGGTCAGTGTTACATCACAGTCTGGCACCTCATACAGGTGGTCAGTGTTACATCACAGTCTGGCACCTCATACAGGTGGTCAGTATTACATCAGTCTGGCACCTCATACAGGCGGTCAGTGTTACATCACAGTCTGGCACCTCATACAGGCGGTCAGTGTTACAACACAGTCTGGCACCTCATACAGGCGGTCAGTGTTACAACACAGTCTGGCACCTCATACAGGCGGTCAGTGTTACAACACAGTCTGGCACCTCATACAGGCGGTCAGTGTTACATCACAGTCTGGCACCTCATACAGGCGGTCAGTGTTACATCACAGTCTGGCACCTCATACAGGCGGTCAGTGTTACATCACAGTCTGGCACCTCATACAGGCGGTCAGTGTTACAACACAGTCTGGCACCTCATACAGGCAGTCAGTGTTACATCAGTCTGGCACCTCATACAGGCGGTCAGTGTTACATCACAGTCTGGCACCTCATACAGGCAGTCAGTGTTACATCAGTCTGGCACCTCATACAGGCGGTCAGTGTTACATCACAGTCTGGCACCTCATACAGGCAGTCAGTGTTACATCAGTCTGGCACCTCATACAGGCGGTCAGTGTTACATCACAGTCTGGCACCTCATACAGGCAGTCAGTGTTACATCAGTCTGGCACCACTCATACAGGCGGTCAGTGTTACATCACAGTCTGGCACCTCATACAGGCGGTCAGTGTTACATCAGTCTGGCACCACTCATACAGGTGGTCAGTGTTACATCACAGTCTGGCACCTCATACAGGCGGTCAGTGTTACATCACAGTCTGGCACCTCATACAGGCGGTCAGTGTTACATCACAGTCTGGCACCTCATACAGGCAGTCAGTGTTACATCACAGTCTGGCACCTCATACAGGCGGTCAGTGTTACATCACAGTCTGGCACCTCATACAGGCGGTCAGTGTTACATCACAGTCTGGCACCTCATACAGGCGGTCAGTGTTACATCACAGTCTGGCACCTCATACAGGCAGTCAGTGTTACATCACAGTCTGGCACCTCATACAGGCGGTCAGTGTTACATCACAGTCTGGCACCTCATACAGGCGGTCAGTGTTACATCACAGTCTGGCACCTCATACAGGCGGTCAGTGTTACATCACAGTCTGGCACCTCATACAGGCGGTCAGTGTTACATCACAGTCTGGCACCTCATACAGGCGGTCAGTGTTACATCACAGTCTGGCACCTCATACAGGCAGTCAGTGTTACATCACAGTCTGGCACCTCATACAGGCGGTCAGTGTTACATCACAGTCTGGCACCTCATACAGGCGGTCAGTGTTACATCACAGTCTGGCACCTCATACAGGCAGTCAGTGTTACATCACAGTCTGGCACCTCATACAGGCAGTCAGTGTTACATCACAGTCTGGCACCTCATACAGGCAGTCAGTGTTACATCACAGTCTGGCACCTCATACAGGCAGTCAGTGTTACATCAGTCTGGCACCACTCATACAGGCGGTCAGTGTTACATCACAGTCTGGCACCTCATACAGGCGGTCAGTGTTACATCAGTCTGGCACCACTCATACAGGTGGTCAGTGTTACATCACAGTCTGGCACCTCATACAGGCGGTCAGTGTTACATCACAGTCTGGCACCTCATACAGGCGGTCAGTGTTACATCAGTCTGGCACCTCATACAGGCGGTCAGTGTTACATCACAGTCTGGCACCTCATACAGGCGGTCAGTGTTACATCACAGTCTGGCACCTCATACAGGCGGTCAGTGTTACATCACAGTCTGGCACCTCATACAGGCGGTCAGTGTTACATCACAGTCTGGCACCTCATACAGGCGGTCAGTATTACATCACAGTCTGGCACCTCATACAGGCGGTCAGTGTTACATCACAGTCTGGCACCTCATACAGGCGGTCAGTATTACATCACAGTCTGGCACCTCATACAGGTGGTCAGTATTACATCACAGTCTGGCACCTCATACAGGTGGTCAGTATTACATCACAGTCTGGCACCTCACACAGGCGGTCAGTGTTACATCACAGTCTGGCACCTCACACAGGCGGTCAGTGTTACATCACAGTCTGGCACCTCATACAGGCGGTCAGTGTTACATCACAGTCTGCCACCTCATACAGGCGGTCAGTATTACATCACAGTCTGCCACCTCATACAGGCGGTCAGTGTTACATCACAGTCTGGCACCTCATACAGGCGGTCAGTATTACATCACAGTCTGGCACCTCATACAGGTGGTCAGTATTACATCACAGTCTGGCACCTCATACAGGCGGTCAGTGTTACATCACAGTCTGCCACCTCATACAGGCGGTCAGTATTACATCACAGTCTGCCACCTCATACAGGCGGTCAGTGTTACATCACAGTCTGGCACCTCATACAGGCGGTCAGTATTACATCACAGTCTGGCACCTCATACAGGTGGTCAGTATTACATCACAGTCTGGCACCTCATACAGGTGGTCAGTATTACATCACAGTCTGGCACCTCACACAGGCGGTCAGTGTTACATCACAGTCTGGCACCTCACACAGGCGGTCAGTGTTACATCACAGTCTGGCACCTCATACAGGCGGTCAGTATTACATCACAGTCTGGCACCTCATACAGGCGGTCAGTATTACATCACAGTCTGGCACCTCACACAGGCGGTCAGTGTTACATCACAGTCTGGCACCTCATACAGGCGGTCAGTATTACATCACAGTCTGGCACCTCATACAGGCGGTCAGTGTTACATCTCAGTCTGGCACCTCATACAGGCGGTCAGTGTTACATCACAGTCTGGCACCTCATACAGGTGGTCAGTGTTACATCACAGTCTGGCACCTCATACAGGCGGTCAGTATTACATCACAGTCTGGCACCTCATACAGGCGGTCAGTGTTACATCTCAGTCTGGCACCTCATACAGGCAGTCAGTGTTACATCACAGTCTGGCACCTCATACAGGCGGTCAGTGTTACATCACAGTCTGGCACCTCATACAGGCGGTCAGTGTTACATCAGTCTGGCACCACTCATACAGGCGGTCAGTGTTACATCACAGTCTGGCACCTCATACAGGCGGTCAGTATTACATCACAGTCTGGCACCTCATACAGGCGGTCAGTGTTACATCACAGTCTGGCACCTCATACAGGGGGTCAGTGTTACATCACAGTCTGGCACCTCATACAGGCGGTCAGTGTTACATCACAGTCTGGCACCTCATACAGGCGGTCAGTGTTACATCACAGTCTGGCACCTCATACAGGCGGTCAGTGTTACATCACAGTCTGGCACCTCATACAGGCGGTCAGTGTTACATCACAGTCTGGCACCTCATACAGGCGGTCAGTGTTACATCACAGTCTGGCACCTCATACAGGCGGTCAGTATTACATCAGTCTGGCACCACTCATACAGGTGGTCAGTGTTACATCACAGTCTGGCACCTCATACAGGCGGTCAGTGTTACATCACAGTCTGGCACCTCATACAGGCGGTCAGTGTTACATCACAGTCTGGCACCTCATACAGGCGGTCAGTATTACATCAGTCTGGCACCACTCATACAGGTGGTCAGTGTTACATCACAGTCTGGCACCTCATACAGGTGGTCAGTGTTACATCAGTCTGGCACCACTCATACAGGCGGTCAGTTTTACATCACAGTCTGGCACCTCATACAGGCGGTCAGTGTTACATCACAGTCTGGCACCTCATACAGGCGGTCAGTGTTACATCACAGTCTGGCACCTCATACAGGCGGTCAGTATTACATCACAGTCTGGCACCTCATACAGGTGGTCAGTGTTACATCAGTCTGGCACCACTCATACAGGCGGTCAGTTTTACATCACAGTCTGGCACCTCATACAGGCGGTCAGTGTTACATCACAGTCTGGCACCTCATACAGGCGGTCAGTGTTACATCACAGTCTGGCACCTCATACAGGCGGTCAGTATTACATCAGTCTGGCACCACTCATACAGGTGGTCAGTATTACATCAGTCTGGCACCACTCATACAGGTGGTCAGTATTACATCAGTCTGGCACCTCATACAGGCGGTCAGTGTTACATCACAGTCTGGCACCTCATACAGGCGGTCAGTGTTACATCACAGTCTGGCACCTCATACAGGCGGTCAGTATTACATCAGTCTGGCACCACTCATACAGGTGGTCAGTGTTACATCACAGTCTGGCACCTCATACAGGTGGTCAGTGTTACATCAGTCTGGCACCACTCATACAGGCGGTCAGTTTTACATCACAGTCTGGCACCTCATACAGGCGGTCAGTGTTACATCACAGTCTGGCACCTCATACAGGCGGTCAGTGTTACATCACAGTCTGGCACCTCATACAGGCGGTCAGTATTACATCACAGTCTGGCACCTCATACAGGTGGTCAGTGTTACATCAGTCTGGCACCACTCATACAGGCGGTCAGTTTTACATCACAGTCTGGCACCTCATACAGGCGGTCAGTGTTACATCACAGTCTGGCACCTCATACAGGCGGTCAGTGTTACATCACAGTCTGGCACCTCATACAGGCGGTCAGTATTACATCAGTCTGGCACCACTCATACAGGTGGTCAGTATTACATCAGTCTGGCACCACTCATACAGGTGGTCAGTATTACATCAGTCTGGCACCTCATACAGGCGGTCAGTGTTACATCACAGTCTGGCACCTCATACAGGCGGTCAGTGTTACATCACAGTCTGGCACCTCATACAGGCGGTCAGTGTTACATCACAGTCTGGCACCTCATACAGGCGGTCAGTGTTACATCAGTCTGGCACCACTCATACAGGCGGTCAGTTTTACATCACAGTCTGGCACCTCATACAGGCGGTCAGTGTTACATCACAGTCTGGCACCTCATACAGGCGGTCAGTGTTACATCACAGTCTGGCACCTCATACAGGCGGTCAGTATTACATCACAGTCTGGCACCTCATACAGGTGGTCAGTGTTACATCAGTCTGGCACCACTCATACAGGCGGTCAGTTTTACATCACAGTCTGGCACCTCATACAGGCGGTCAGTGTTACATCACAGTCTGGCACCTCATACAGGCGGTCAGTGTTACATCACAGTCTGGCACCTCATACAGGCGGTCAGTATTACATCAGTCTGGCACCACTCATACAGGTGGTCAGTATTACATCAGTCTGGCACCACTCATACAGGTGGTCAGTATTACATCAGTCTGGCACCTCATACAGGCGGTCAGTGTTACATCACAGTCTGGCACCTCATACAGGCGGTCAGTGTTACATCACAGTCTGGCACCTCATACAGGCGGTCAGTGTTACATCACAGTCTGGCACCTCATACAGGCGGTCAGTGTTACATCACAGTCTGGCACCTCATACAGGCGGTCAGTGTTACATCACAGTCTGGCACCTCATACAGGCAGTCAGTGTTACATCACAGTCTGGCACCTCATACAGGTGGTCAGTGTTACATCACAGTCTGCCACCTCATACAGGCGGTCAGTGTTACATCACAGTCTGGCACCTCATACAGGCAGTCAGTGTTACATCACAGTCTGGCACCTCATACAGGCGGTCAGTGTTACATCACAGTCTGGCACCTCATACAGGCGGTCAGTGTTACATCACAGTCTGGCACCACTCATACAGGTGGTCAGTGTTACATCACAGTCTGGCACCTCATACAGGCGGTCAGTGTTACATCACAGTCTGGCACCTCATACAGGCAGTCAGTGTTACATCACAGTCTGGCACCTCATACAGGCGGTCAGTGTTACATCACAGTCTGGCACCTCATACAGGCGGTCAGTGTTACATCACAGTCTGGCACCTCATACAGGCAGTCAGTGTTACATCACAGTCTGGCACCTCATACAGGCAGTCAGTGTTACATCACAGTCTGGCACCTCATACAGGCGGTCAGTGTTACATCACAGTCTGGCACCTCATACAGGCGGTCAGTGTTACATCACAGTCTGGCACCTCATACAGGCGGTCAGTGTTACATCACAGTCTGGCACCTCATACAGGCAGTCAGTGTTACATCACAGTCTGGCACCTCATAAAGGCAGTCAGTGTTACATCACAGTCTGGCACCTCATACAGGCGGTCAGTATTACATCACAGTCTGGCACCTCATACAGGCGGTCAGTGTTACATCACAGTCTGGCACCTCATACAGGTGGTCAGTGTTACATCACAGTCTGGCACCTCATACAGGCGGTCAGTGTTACATCACAGTCTGGCACCTCATACAGGCGGTCAGTGTTACATCACAGTCTGGCACCTCATACAGGGGGTCAGTGTTACATCACAGTCTGGCACCTCATACAGGCAGTCAGTGTTACATCACAGTCTGGCACCTCATACAGGTGGTCAGTGTTACATCACAGTCTGGCACCTCATACAGGCGGTCAGTGTTACATCACAGTCTGGCACCTCATACAGGGGGTTAGTGTTACATCACAGTCTGGCACCTCATACAGGCGGTCAGTGTTACATCACAGTCTGGCACCTCATACAGGTGGTCAGTGTTACATCACAGTCTGGCACCTCATACAGGCGGTCAGCGTTACATCACAGTCTGGCACCTCATACAGGCGGTCAGTGTTACATCACAGTCTGGCACCTCATACAGGGGGTCAGTGTTACATCACAGTCTGGCACCTCATACAGGCAGTCAGTGTTACATCACAGTCTGGCACCTCATACAGGGGGTCAGTGTTACATCACAGTCTGGCACCTCATACAGGTGGTCAGTGTTACATCACAGTCTGGCACCTCATACAGGGGGTCAGTGTTACATCACAGTCTGGCACCTCATACAGGCAGTCAGTGTTACATCACAGTCTGGCACCTCATACAGGCAGTCAGTGTTACATCACAGTCTGGCACCTCATACAGGCGGTCAGTGTTACATCACAGTCTGGCACCTCATACAGGCGGTCAGTGTTACATCACAGTCTGGCACCTCATACAGGCGGTCAGTGTTACATCACAGTCTGGCACCTCATACAGGCGGTCAGTGTTACATCACAGTCTGGCACCTCATACAGGGGGTCAGTGTTACATCACAGTCTGGCACCTCATACAGGCGGTCAGTGTTACATCACAGTCTGGCACCTCATACAGGCGGTCAGTGTTACATCACAGTCTGGCACCTCATACAGGCGGTCAGTGTTACATCACAGTCTGGCACCTCATACAGGCGGTCAGTGTTACATCACAGTCTGGCACCTCATACAGGCGGTCAGTGTTACATCACAGTCTGGCACCTCATACAGGCGGTCAGTATTACATCACAGTCTGGCACCTCATACAGGCGGTCAGTGTTACATCACACTCTGGCACCTCATACAGGCGGTCAGTGTTACATCACAGTCTGGCACCTCATACAGGCGGTCAGTATTACATCACAGTCTGGCACCTCATACAGGCGGTCAGTGTTACATCACAGTCTGGCACCTCATACAGGCGGTCAGTGTTACATCACAGTCTGGCACCTCATACAGGCAGTCAGTGTTACATCACAGTCTGGCACCTCATACAGGCGGTCAGTATTACATCACAGTCTGGCACCTCATACAGGTGGTCAGTGTTACCTCACAGTCTGGCACCTCATACAGGCGGTCAGTGTTACATCACAGTCTGGCACCTCATACAGGCGGTCAGTGTTACATCACAGTCTGGCACCTCATACAGGCGGTCAGTGTTACATCACAGTCTGGCACCTCAAACAGGCGGTCAGTGTTACATCACAGTCTGGCACCTCATACAGGGGGTCAGTGTTACATCACAGTCTGGCACCTCATACAGGCGGTCAGTGTTACATCACAGTCTGGCACCTCATACAGGTGGTCAGTGTTACATCACAGTCTGGCACCTCATACAGGCAGTCAGTCTTACATCACAGTCTGGCACCTCATACAGGCAGTCAGTGTTACATCACAGTCTGGCACCTCATAAAGGCAGTCAGTGTTACATCACAGTCTGGCACCTCATACAGGCGGTCAGTATTACATCACAGTCTGGCACCTCATACAGGTGGTCAGTGTTACCTCACAGTCTGGCACCTCATACAGGCGGTCAGTGTTACATCACAGTCTGGCACCTCATACAGGCGGTCAGTGTTACATCACAGTCTGGCACCTCATACAGACGGTCAGTGTTACATCACAGTCTGGCACCTCATACAGGGGGTCAGTGTTACATCACAGTCTGGCACCTCATACAGGCGGTCAGTGTTACATCACAGTCTGGCACCTCATACAGGCAGTCAGTGTTACATCACAGTCTGCCACCTCATACAGGCGGTCAGTGTTACATCACAGTCTGGCACCTCATACAGGGGGTCAGTGTTACATCACAGTCTGGCACCTCATACAGGCGGTCAGTGTTACATCACAGTCTGGCACCTCATACAGGCGGTCAGTGTTACATCACAGTCTGGCACCTCATACAGGGGGTCAGTGTTACATCACAGTCTGGCACCTCATACAGGCGGTCAGTGTTACATCACAGTCTGGCACCTCATACAGGCAGTCAGTGTTACATCACAGTCTGCCACCTCATACAGGCGGTCAGTGTTACATCACAGTCTGGCACCTCATACAGGGGGTCAGTGTTACATCACAGTCTGGCACCTCATACAGGCGGTCAGTGTTACATCACAGTCTGGCACCTCATACAGGCAGTCAGTGTTACATCACAGTCTGGCACCTCATACAGGCAGTCAGTGTTACATCACAGTCTGGCACCTCATACAGGCGGTCAGTGTTACATCACAGTCTGGCACCTCATACAGGCAGTCAGTGTTACATCACAGTCTGCCACCTCATACAGGCGGTCAGTGTTACATCACAGTCTGGCACCTCATACAGGGGGTCAGTGTTACATCACAGTCTGGCACCTCATACAGGCAGTCAGTGTTACATCACAGTCTGGCACCTCATACAGGCGGTCAGTGTTACATCACAGTCTGGCACCTCATACAGGCGGTCAGTGTTACATCACAGTCTGGCATCTCATACAGGCGGTCAGTGTTACATCACAGTCTGGCACCTCATACAGGCGGTCAGTGTTACATCACAGTCTGGCACCTCATACAGGCAGTCAGTGTTACATCACAGTCTGGCACCTCATACAGGCGGTCAGTGTTACATCACAGTCTGGCACCTCATACAGGCGGTCAGTGTTACATCACAGTCTGGCATCTCATACAGGCGGTCAGTGTTACATCACAGTCTGGCACCTCATACAGGCGGTCAGTGTTACATCACAGTCTGGCACCTCATACAGGTGGTCAGTGTTACATCACAGTCTGGCACCTCATACAGGCGGTCAGTGTTACATCACAGTCTGGCACCTCATACAGGGGGTCAGTGTTACATCACAGTCTGGCACCTCATACAGGCAGTCAGTGTTACATCACAGTCTGGCACCTCATACAGGCGGTCAGTGTTACATCACAGTCTGGCACCTCATACAGGCGGTCAGTGTTACATCACAGTCTGGCACCTCATACAGGCAGTCAGTGTTACATCACAGTCTGGCACCTCATACAGGCGGTCAGTGTTACATCACAGTCTGGCACCTCATACAGGCGGTCAGTGTTACATCACAGTCTGGCACCTCACACAGGCGGTCAGTATTACATCACAGTCTGGCACCTCATACAGGCGGTCAGTGTTACATCACAGTCTGGCACCTCATACAGGCGGTCAGTGTTACATCACAGTCTGGCACCTCATACAGGGGGTCAGTGTTACATCACAGTCTGGCACCTCACACAGGCGGTCAGTATTACATCACAGTCTGGCACCTCATACAGGTGGTCAGTGTTACCTCACAGTCTGGCACCTCATACAGGCGGTCAGTGTTACATCACAGTCTGGCACCTCATACAGGCGGTCAGTGTTACATCACAGTCTGGCACCTCATACAGGCGGTCAGTGTTACATCACAGTCTGGCACCTCATACAGGCGGTCAGTGTTACATCACAGTCTGGCACCTCATACAGGCGGTCAGTGTTACATCACAGTCTGGCACCTCATACAGGCGGTCAGTGTTACATCACAGTCTGGCACCTCATACAGGGGGTCAGTGTTACATCACAGTCTGGCACCTCATACAGGCGGTCAGTGTTACATCACAGTCTGGCACCTCATACAGGCGGTCAGTGTTACATCACAGTCTGGCACCTCATACAGGCGGTCAGTGTTACATCACAGTCTGGCACCTCATACGGGGCGGTCAGTATTACATCACAGTCTGGCACCTCATACAGGCGGTCAGTGTTACATCACAGTCTGGCACCTCATACAGGCGGTCAGTATTACATCACAGTCTGGCACCTCATACAGGCGGTCAGTGTTACATGACAGTCTGGCACCTCATACAGGCGGTCAGTCTTACATCACAGTCTGGCACCTCATACAGGCGGTCAGTGTTACATCACAGTCTGGCACCTCATACAGGCGGTCAGTGTTACATCACAGTCTGGCACCTCATACAGGCGGTCAGTGTTACATCACAGTCTGGCACCTCATACAGGCGGTCAGTGTTACATCACAGTCTGGCACCTCATACAGGCGGTCAGTGTTACATCACAGTCTGGCACCTCATACAGGCAGTCAGTGTTACATCACAGTCTGCCACCTCATACAGGCGGTCAGTGTTACATCACAGTCTGGCATCTCATACAGGCGGTCAGTGTTACATCACAGTCTGGCACCTCATACAGGTGGTCAGTATTACATCACAGTCTGGCACCACTCATACAGGTGGTCAGTGTTACATCACAGTCTGGCACCTCATACAGGCAGTCAGTGTTACATCACAGTCTGGCACCTCATACAGGCGGTCAGTGTTACATCAGTCTGGCATCTCATACAGGCGGTCAGTGTTACATCACAGTCTGGCACCTCATACAGGCGGTCAGTGTTACATCACAGTCTGGCACCTCATACAGGCAGTCAGTGTTACATCACAGTCTGGCACCTCATACAGGTGGTCAGTATTACATCAGTCTGGCACCTCATACAGGCGGTCAGTGTTACATCACAGTCTGGCACCTCATACAGGTGGTCAGTATTACATCAGTCTGGCACCTCATACAGGCAGTCAGTGTTACATCACAGTCTGGCACCACTCATACAGGTGGTCAGTATTACATCAGTCTGGCACCACTCATACAGGTGGTCAGTATTACATCACAGTCTGGCACCACTCATATAGGGCGGTCAGTGTTACATCACAGTCTGGCACCACTCATACAGGCGGTCAGTGTTACATCACAGTCTGGCACCAGTCATATAGGGCGGTCAGTGTTACATCACAGTCTGGCACCACTCATACAGGCGGTCAGTGTTACATCACAGTCTGGCACCTCACACAGGTGGTCAGTATTACATCACAGTCTGGCACCTCATACAGGCGGTCAGTGTTACATCACAGTCTGGCACCTCATACAGGCGGTCAGTGTTACATCACAGTCTGGCACCTCATACAGGCGGTCAGTGTTACATCACAGTCTGGCACCTCATACAGGTGGTCAGTATTACATCAGTCTGGCACCTCATACAGGCGGTCAGTGTTACATCACAGTCTGGCACCACTCATACAGGTGGTCAGTATTACATCAGTCTGGCACCACTCATACAGGTGGTCAGTATTACATCACAGTCTGGCACCACTCATATAGGGCGGTCAGTGTTACATCACAGTCTGGCACCTCATACAGGCGGTCAGTATTACATCACAGTCTGGCACCACTCATATAGGGCGGTCAGTGTTACATCACAGTCTGGCACCTCATACAGGCGGTCAGTGTTACATCACAGTCTGGCACCTCATACAGGTGGTCAGTATTACATCAGTCTGGCACCTCATACAGGCGGTCAGTGTTACATCACAGTCTGGCACCTCATACAGGCGGTCAGTGTTACATCACAGTCTGGCACCTCATACAGGCGGTCAGTATTACATCACAGTCTGGCACCTCATACAGGCGGTCAGTGTTACATCACAGTCTGGCACCTCATACAGGCGGTCAGTGTTACATCACAGTCTGGCACCTCATACAGGCGGTCAGTGTTACATCACAGTCTGGCACCTCATACAGGCGGTCAGTGTTACATCACAGTCTGGCACCTCATACAGGCGGTCAAGTGTTACATCACAGTCTGGCACCTCATACAGGCAGTCAGTGTTACATCACATTCTGGCACCTCATACAGGCAGTCAGTGTTACATCACAGTCTGGCACCACTCATACAGGGGGTCAGTGTTACATCACAGTCTGGCATCTCATACAGGTGGTCAGTGTTACATCACAGTCTTGCACCTCATACAGGTGGTCAGTATTACATCACAGTCTGGCACCTCATACAGGTGGTCAGTATTACATCACAGTCTGGCACCACTCATATAGGGCGGACAGTGTTACATCACAGTCTGGCACCACTCATACAGGCGGTCAGCGTTACATCACAGTCTGGCACCTCATACAGGCGGTCAGTGTTACATCACAGTCTGGCACCTCATACAGGTGGTCAGTATTACATCAGTCTGGCACCTCATACAGGCGGTCAGTGTTACATCACAGTCTGGCACCACTCATACAGGTGGTCAGTATTACATCAGTCTGGCACCACTCATACAGGTGGTCAGTATTACATCACAGTCTGGCACCACTCATATAGGGCGGTCAGTGTTACATCACAGTCTGGCACCACTCATACAGGCGGTCAGTGTTACATCACAGTCTGGCACCTCACACAGGTGGTCAGTATTACATCACAGTCTGGCACCTCATACAGGCGGTCAGTGTTACATCACAGTCTGGCACCTCATACAGGCGGTCAGTGTTACATCACAGTCTGGCACCTCATACAGGCGGTCAGTGTTACATCACAGTCTGGCACCTCATACAGGCGGTCAGTGTTACATCACAGTCTGGCACCTCACACAGGTGGTCAGTATTACATCACAGTCTGGCACCTCATACAGGCGGTCAGTGTTACATCACAGTCTGGCACCTCATACAGGCGGTCAGTGTTACATCACAGTCTGGCACCTCATACAGGCGGTCAGTGTTACATCACAGTCTGGCACCTCATACAGGCAGTCAGTGTTACATCACATTCTGGCACCTCATACAGGCAGTCAGTGTTACATCACAGTCTGGCACCACTCATACAGGTGGTCAGTATTACATCAGTCTGGCACCACTCATACAGGTGGTCAGTATTACATCACAGTCTGGCAACACTCATATAGGGCGGTCAGTGTTACATCACAGTCTGGCACCACTCATACAGGCGGTCAGTGTTACATCACAGTCTGGCACCTCATACAGGCGGTCAGTGTTATATCACAGTCTGGCACCTCATACAGGCGGTCAGTGTTACATCACAGTCTGGCACCTCATACAGGCGGTCAGTATTACATCACAGTCTGGCACCTCATACAGGCGGTCAGTGTTACATGACAGTCTGGCACCTCATACAGGCGGTCAGTCTTACATCACAGTCTGGCACCTCATACAGGCGGTCAGTGTTACATCACAGTCTGGCACCTCATACAGGCGGTCAGTGTTACATCACAGTCTGGCACCTCATACAGGCGGTCAGTGTTACATCACAGTCTGGCACCTCATACAGGCGGTCAGTGTTACATCACAGTCTGGCACCTCATACAGGCGGTCAGTGTTACATCACAGTCTGGCACCTCATACAGGCAGTCAGTGTTACATCACAGTCTGCCACCTCATACAGGCGGTCAGTGTTACATCACAGTCTGGCATCTCATACAGGCGGTCAGTGTTACATCACAGTCTGGCACCTCATACAGGTGGTCAGTATTACATCACAGTCTGGCACCACTCATACAGGTGGTCAGTGTTACATCACAGTCTGGCACCTCATACAGGCAGTCAGTGTTACATCACAGTCTGGCACCTCATACAGGCGGTCAGTGTTACATCAGTCTGGCATCTCATACAGGCGGTCAGTGTTACATCACAGTCTGGCACCTCATACAGGCGGTCAGTGTTACATCACAGTCTGGCACCTCATACAGGCAGTCAGTGTTACATCACAGTCTGGCACCTCATACAGGTGGTCAGTATTACATCAGTCTGGCACCTCATACAGGCGGTCAGTGTTACATCACAGTCTGGCACCTCATACAGGTGGTCAGTATTACATCAGTCTGGCACCTCATACAGGCAGTCAGTGTTACATCACAGTCTGGCACCACTCATACAGGTGGTCAGTATTACATCAGTCTGGCACCACTCATACAGGTGGTCAGTATTACATCACAGTCTGGCACCACTCATATAGGGCGGTCAGTGTTACATCACAGTCTGGCACCACTCATACAGGCGGTCAGTGTTACATCACAGTCTGGCACCAGTCATATAGGGCGGTCAGTGTTACATCACAGTCTGGCACCACTCATACAGGCGGTCAGTGTTACATCACAGTCTGGCACCTCACACAGGTGGTCAGTATTACATCACAGTCTGGCACCTCATACAGGCGGTCAGTGTTACATCACAGTCTGGCACCTCATACAGGCGGTCAGTGTTACATCACAGTCTGGCACCTCATACAGGCGGTCAGTGTTACATCACAGTCTGGCACCTCATACAGGTGGTCAGTATTACATCAGTCTGGCACCTCATACAGGCGGTCAGTGTTACATCACAGTCTGGCACCACTCATACAGGTGGTCAGTATTACATCAGTCTGGCACCACTCATACAGGTGGTCAGTATTACATCACAGTCTGGCACCACTCATATAGGGCGGTCAGTGTTACATCACAGTCTGGCACCTCATACAGGCGGTCAGTATTACATCACAGTCTGGCACCACTCATATAGGGCGGTCAGTGTTACATCACAGTCTGGCACCTCATACAGGCGGTCAGTGTTACATCACAGTCTGGCACCTCATACAGGTGGTCAGTATTACATCAGTCTGGCACCTCATACAGGCGGTCAGTGTTACATCACAGTCTGGCACCTCATACAGGCGGTCAGTGTTACATCACAGTCTGGCACCTCATACAGGCGGTCAGTGTTACATCACAGTCTGGCACCTCATACAGGCGGTCAGTGTTACATCACAGTCTGGCACCTCATACAGGCGGTCAGTGTTACATCACAGTCTGGCACCTCATACAGGCGGTCAGTGTTACATCACAGTCTGGCACCTCATACAGGCGGTCAGTGTTACATCACAGTCTGGCACCTCATACAGGCGGTCAAGTGTTACATCACAGTCTGGCACCTCATACAGGCAGTCAGTGTTACATCACATTCTGGCACCTCATACAGGCAGTCAGTGTTACATCACAGTCTGGCACCACTCATACAGGGGGTCAGTGTTACATCACAGTCTGGCATCTCATACAGGTGGTCAGTGTTACATCACAGTCTGGCACCTCATACAGGTGGTCAGTATTACATCACAGTCTGGCACCTCATACAGGTGGTCAGTATTACATCACAGTCTGGCACCACTCATATAGGGCGGACAGTGTTACATCACAGTCTGGCACCACTCATACAGGCGGTCAGCGTTACATCACAGTCTGGCACCTCATACAGGCGGTCAGTGTTACATCACAGTCTGGCACCTCATACAGGTGGTCAGTATTACATCAGTCTGGCACCTCATACAGGCGGTCAGTGTTACATCACAGTCTGGCACCACTCATACAGGTGGTCAGTATTACATCAGTCTGGCACCACTCATACAGGTGGTCAGTATTACATCACAGTCTGGCACCACTCATATAGGGCGGTCAGTGTTACATCACAGTCTGGCACCACTCATACAGGCGGTCAGTGTTACATCACAGTCTGGCACCTCACACAGGTGGTCAGTATTACATCACAGTCTGGCACCTCATACAGGCGGTCAGTGTTACATCACAGTCTGGCACCTCATACAGGCGGTCAGTGTTACATCACAGTCTGGCACCTCATACAGGCGGTCAGTGTTACATCACAGTCTGGCACCTCATACAGGCGGTCAGTGTTACATCACAGTCTGGCACCTCACACAGGTGGTCAGTATTACATCACAGTCTGGCACCTCATACAGGCGGTCAGTGTTACATCACAGTCTGGCACCTCATACAGGCGGTCAGTGTTACATCACAGTCTGGCACCTCATACAGGCGGTCAGTGTTACATCACAGTCTGGCACCTCATACAGGCAGTCAGTGTTACATCACATTCTGGCACCTCATACAGGCAGTCAGTGTTACATCACAGTCTGGCACCACTCATACAGGTGGTCAGTATTACATCAGTCTGGCACCACTCATACAGGTGGTCAGTATTACATCACAGTCTGGCAACACTCATATAGGGCGGTCAGTGTTACATCACAGTCTGGCACCACTCATACAGGCGGTCAGTGTTACATCACAGTCTGGCACCTCATACAGGCGGTCAGTGTTATATCACAGTCTGGCACCTCATACAGGTGGTCAGTATTACATCACAGTCTGGCACCACTCATATAGGGCGGTCAGTGTTACATCACAGTCTGGCACCACTCATACAGGTGGTCAGTGTTACATCACAGTCTGGCACCACTCATACAGGTGGTCAGTATTACATCAGTCTGGCACCACTCATACAGGTGGTCAGTATTACATCACAGTCTGGCACCACTCATATAGGGCGGTCAGTGTTACATCACAGTCTGGCACCACTCATACAGGCGGTCAGTGTTACATCACAGTCTGGCACCTCATACAGGCGGTCAGTGTTACATCACAGTCTGGCACCTCATACAGGTGGTCAGTATTACATCACAGTCTGGCACCTCATACAGGCGGTCAGTGTTACATCACAGTCTGGCATCTCATACAGGCGGTCAGTATTACATCACAGTCTGGCACCTCATACAGGTGGTCAGTGTTACATCACAGTCTGGCACCTCATACAGGTGGTCAGTATTACATCACAGTCTGCCACCTCATACAGGTGGTCAGTGTTACATCACAGTCTGGCACCTCATACAGGCAGTCAGTGTTACATCACAGTCTGGCACCTCATACAGGCGGTCAGTGTTACATCACAGTCTGGCACCTCATACAGGCGGTCAGTGTTACATCACAGTCTGGCACCTCATACAGGCGGTCAGTGTTACATCACAGTCTGGCACCTCATACAGGCGGTCAGTGTTACATCACAGTCTGGCACCTCATACAGGCGGTCAGTGTTACATCACAGTCTGGCACCTCATACAGGCAGTCAGTGTTACATCACAGTCTGGCACCTCATACAGGCAGTCAGTGTTACATCACAGTCTGGCACCTCATACAGGCGGTCAGTGTTACATCACAGTCTGGCACCTCATACAGGGGGTCAGTGTTACATCACAGTCTGGCACCACTTATACAGGGGGTCAGTGTTACATCACAGTCTGGCACCTCATACAGGCGGTCAGTGTTACATCACAGTCTGGCACCTCACACCGGCGGTCAGTATTACAACACAGTCTGGCACCTCATACAGGGGGTCAGTGTTACATCACAGTCTGGCACCTCATACAGGCGGTCAGTGTTACATCACAGTCTGGCACCTCACACAGGCGGTCAGTATTACAACACAGTCTGGCACCTCATACAGGCGGTCAGTGTTACATCACAGTCTGGTACCTCATACAGGCAGTCACTATTACATCACAGTCTGGCACCTCATACAGGCAGTCAGTGTTACATCACAGTCTGGCACCTCATACAGGCGGTCAGTGTTACATCACAGTCTGGCACCTCATACAGGCAGTCAGTGTTACATCACAGTCTGGCATCTCATACAGGCAGTCAGTGTTACATCACAGTCTGGCACCTCATACAGGCGGTCAGTGTTACATCACAGTCTGGCACCTCACACAGGCAGTCAGTGTTACATCACAGTCTGGCACCTCATACAGGCGGTCAGTGTTACATCACAGTCTGGCACCTCATACAGGCGGTCAGTGTTACATCACAGTCTGGCACCTCATACAGGCGGTCAGTGTTACATCACAGTCTGGCACCTCATACAAGCGGTCAGTGCTACATCACAGTCTGGCACCTCATACAGGCGGTCAGTCTTACATCACAGTCTGGCACCTCATACAGGCGGTCAGTGTTACATCACAGTCTGGCACCTCATACAGGTGGTCAGTGTTACATCACAGTCTGGCACCTCATACAGGCAGTCAGTGTTACATCACAGTCTGGCACCTCATACAGGCGGTCAGTGTTACATCACAGTCTGGCACCTCATACAGGCAGTCAGTGTTACATCACAGTCTGGCATCTCATACAGGCAGTCAGTGTTACATCACAGTCTGGCACCTCATACAGGCGGTCAGTGTTACATCAGTCTGGCACCTCATACAGGCGGTCAGTGTTACATCACAGTCTGGCACCTCATACAGGCGGTCAGTGTTACATCACAGTCTGGCACCTCATACAGGCAGTCAGTGTTACATCACAGTCTGGCACCTCATACAGGCGGTCAGTGTTACATCACAGTCTGGCACCTCATACAGGCGGTCAGTGTTACATCACAGTCTGGCACCTCATACAGGCGGTCAGTGTTACATCAGTCTGGCACCTCATACAGGCGGTCAGTGTTACATCACAGTCTGGCACCTCATACAGGCGGTCAGTGTTACATCACAGTCTGGCACCTCATACAGGCAGTCAGTGTTACATCACAGTCTGGCACCTCATACAGGCGGTCAGTGTTACATCACAGTCTGGCAAGTCATACAGGCGGTCAGTGTTACATCACAGTCTGGCACCTCATACAGGCGGTCAGTGTTACATCACAGTCTGGCACCTCATACAGGCAGTCAGTGTTACATCACAGTCTGGCACCTCATACAGGCGGTCAGTGTTACATCACAGTCTGGCATCTCATACAGGCGGTCAGTATTACATCACAGTCTGGCACCTCATACAGGCAGTCAGTGTTACATCACAGTCTGGCACCTCATACAGGCGGTCAGTGTTACATCACAGTCTGGCACCTCATACAGGCGGTCAGTGTTACATCACAGTCTGGCACCTCATACAGGCGGTCAGTGTTACATCACAGTCTGGCACCTCATACAGGCGGTCAGTGTTACATCACAGTCTGGCACCTCATACAGGCGGTCAGTGTTACATCACAGTCTGGCACCTCATAGAGGCGGTCAGTGTTACATCACAGTCTGGCACCTCATACAGGGGGTCAGTGTTACATCACAGTCTGGCACCACTCATACAGGGGGTCAGTGTTACATCACAGTCTGGCACCTCATACAGGCGGTCAGTGTTACATCACAGTCTGGCACCTCACACAGGCGGTCAGTATTACATCACAGTCTGGCACCTCATACAGGGGGTCAGTATTACATCACAGTCTGGCACCTCACACAGGCGGTCAGTATTACATCACAGTCTGGCACCTCATACAGGGGGTCAGTATTACATCACAGTCTGGCACCTCATACAGGGGGTCAGTGTTACATCACAGTCTGGCACCACTCATACAGGTGGTCAGTGTTACATCACAGTCTGGCACCTCATACAGGCGGTCAGTGTTACATCACAGTCTGGCACCACTCATACAGGTGGTCAGTGTTACATCACAGTCTGGCACCTCATACAGGCGGTCAGTGTTACATCACAGTCTGGCACCACTCATACAGGTGGTCAGTGTTACATCACAGTCTGGCACCTCATACAGGCGGTCAGTGTTACATCACAGTCTGGCACCTCATACAGGCGGTCAGTGTTACATCACAGTCTGGCACCTCATACAGGCAGTCAGTCTTACATCACAGTCTGGCACCTCATACAGGGGGTCAGTGTTACATCACAGTCTGGCACCTCATACAGGCGGTCAGTGTTACATCACAGTCTGGCACCTCACACAGGCGCTCAGTATTACATCACAGTCTGGCACCTCATACAGGCGGTCAGTGTTACATCACAGTCTGGCACCTCATACAGGCAGTCAGTGTTACATCACAGTCTGGCACCTCAGACAGGCAGTCAGTGTTACATCACAGTCTGGCACCTCATACAGGTGGTCAGTGTTACATCACAGTCTGGCACCTCATACAGGCAGTCAGTGTTACATCACAGACTGGCATCTCATACAGGCAGTCAGTATTACATCACATTCTGGCACCTCATACAGGCGGTCAGTGTTACATCACAGTCTGGCACCTCATACAGGCGGTCAGTGTTACATCACAGTCTGGCACCTCATACAGGCGGTCAGTATTACATCACAGTCTGGCACCTCATACAGGCGGTCAGTGTTACATCACAGTCTGGCACCTCATACAGGCGGTCAGTGTTACATCACAGTCTGGCACCTCATACAGGCGGTCAGTGTTACATCACAGTCTGGCACCTCATACAGGCAGTCAGTGTTACATCACAGTCTGGCATCTCATACAGGCAGTCAGTGTTACATCACAGTCTGGCACTTCATACAGGCGGTCAGTGTTACATCACAGTCTGGCACCTCATACAGGCGGTCAGTGTTACATCACAGTCTGGCACCTCATACAGGCGGTCAGTGTTACATCACAGTCTGGCACCTCATACAAGCGGTCAGTGCTACATCACAGTCTGGCACCTCATACAGGCAGTCAGTGTTACATCACAGTCTGGCACCTCATACAGGCGGTCAGTGTTACATCACAGTCTGGCACCTCATACAGGCAGTCAGTGTTACATCACAGTCTGGCATCTCATACAGGCAGTCAGTGTTACATCACAGTCTGGCACCTCATACAGGCGGTCAGTGTTACATCACAGTCTGGCACCTCATACAGGCAGTCAGTGTTACATCACAGTCTGGCACCTCATACAGGCGGTCAGTGTTACATCACAGTCTGGCACCTCATACAGGCGGTCAGTGTTACATCACAGTCTGGCACCTCATACAGGGGGTCAGTGTTACATCACAGTCTGGCACCTCATACAGGCGGTCAGTGTTACATCAAAGTCTGGCACCTCATACAGGCGGTCAGTGTTACATCACAGTCTGGCACCTCATACAGGCAGTCAGTGTTACATCACAGTCTGGCACCTCATACAGGCAGTCAGTGTTACATCACAGTCTGGCACCTCATACAGGCGGTCAGTGTTACATCACAGTCTGGCACCTCATACAGGGGGTCAGTGTTACATCACAGTCTGGCACCACTCATACAGGGGGTCAGTGTTACATCACAGTCTGGCACCTCATACAGGCGGTCAGTGTTACATCACAGTCTGGCACCACTCATACAGGGGGTCAGTGTTACATCACAGTCTGGCACCTCATACAGGCGGTCAGTGTTACATCACAGTCTGGCACCTCACACAGGCGGTCAGTATTACATCACAGTCTGGCACCTCATACAGGCGGTCAGTGTTACATCACAGTCTGGCACCTCATACAGGCGGTCAGTGTTACATCACAGTCTGGCACCTCATACAGGCGGTCAGTATTACATCACAGTGCACCTCATACAGGCAGTCAGTGTTACATCACAGTCTGGCACCTCATACAGGCAGTCAGTGTTACATCACAGTCTGGCACCTCATACAGGCGGTCAGTGTTACATCACAGTCTGGCACCTCATACAGGCGGTCAGTGTTACATCACAGTCTGGCACCTCATACAGGCGGTCAGTGTTACATCACAGTCTGGCACCTCATACAGGCGGTCAGTGTTACATCACAGTCTGGCACCTCATACAGGCGGTCAGTATTACATCACAGTCTGGCACCTCATACAGGCGGTCAGTGTTACATCACAGTCTGGCACCTCATACAGGCGGTCAGTGTTACATCACAGTCTGGCACCTCATACAGGCGGTCAGTATTACATCACAGTCTGGCACCTCATACAGGCAGTCAGTGTTACATCACAGTCTGGCACCTCATACAGGCGGTCAGTGTTACATCACAGTCTGGCACCTCATACAGGCGGTCAGTGTTACATCACAGTCTGGCACCTCATACAGGCGGTCAGTATTACATCACAGTCTGGCACCTCATACAGGCAGTCAGTGTTACATCACAGTCTGGCACCTCATACAGGCGGTCAGTGTTACATCACAGTCTGGCACCTCATACAGGCGGTCAGTGTTACATCACAGTCTGGCACCTCATACAGGCGGTCAGTGTTACATCACAGTCTGGCACCTCATACAGGCGGTCAGTGTTACATCACAGTCTGGCACCTCATACAGGCAGTCAGTGTTACATCACAGTCTGGCACCTCATACAGGCAGTCAGTGTTACATCACAGTCTGGCACCTCATACAGGCAGTCAGTGTTACATCACAGTCTGGCACCTCATACAGGCGGTCAGTGTTACATCACAGTCTGGCACCTCATACAGGCGGTCAGTGTTACATCACAGTCTGGCACCTCATACAGGCGGTCAGTGTTACATCACAGTCTGGCACCTCATACAGGCGGTCAGTGTTACATCACAGTCTGGCACCTCATACAGGCGGTCAGTGTTACATCACAGTCTGGCACCTCATACAGGCGGTCAGTGTTACATCACAGTCTGGCACCTCATACAGGCGGTCAGTGTTACATCACAGTCTGGCACCTCATACAGGCGGTCAGTATTACATCACAGTCTGGCACCTCATACAGGCAGTCAGTGTTACATCACAGTCTGGCACCTCATACAGGCGGTCAGTGTTACATCACAGTCTGGCACCTCATACAGGCGGTCAGTGTTACATCACAGTCTGGCACCTCATACAGGCGGTCAGTATTACATCACAGTCTGGCACCTCATACAGGCAGTCAGTGTTACATCACAGTCTGGCACCTCATACAGGCGGTCAGTGTTACATCACAGTCTGGCACCTCATACAGGCAGTCAGTGTTACATCACAGTCTGGCACCTCATACAGGCGGTCAGTGTTACATCACAGTCTGGCACCTCATACAGGCGGTCAGTGTTACATCACAGTCTGGCACCTCATACAGGCGGTCAGTGTTACATCACAGTCTGGCACCTCATACAGGCGGTCAGTGTTACATCACAGTCTGGCACCTCATACAGGCGGTCAGTGTTACATCACAGTCTGGCACCTCATACAGGCGGTCAGTGTTACATCACAGTCTGGCACCTCATACAGGCGGTCAGTGTTACATCACAGTCTGGCACCTCATACAGGCGGTCAGTGTTACATCACAGTCTGGCACCTCATACAGGCGGTCAGTGTTACATCACAGTCTGGCACCTCATACAGGCAGTCAGTGTTACATCACAGTCTGGCACCTCATACAGGCGGTCAGTGTTACATCACAGTCTGGCACCTCATACAGGCGGTCAGTGTTACATCACAGTCTGGCACCTCATACAGGCGGTCAGTGTTACATCACAGTCTGGCACCTCATACAGCCGGTCAGTGTTACATCACAGTCTGGCACCTCATACAGGCGGTCAGTATTACATCACAGTCTGGCACCTCATACAGGCGGTCAGTGTTACATCACAGTCTGGCACCTCATACAGGCGGTCAGTGTTACATCACAGTCTGGCACCTCATACAGGCAGTCAGTGTTACATCACAGTCTGGCACCTCATACAGGCGGTCAGTGTTACATCACAGTCTGGCACCTCATACAGGCGGTCAGTGTTACACCACAGTCTGGCACCTCATACAGGCAGTCAGTGTTACATCACAGTCTGGCACCTCATACAGGCGGTCAGTGTTACATCACAGTCTGGCACCTCATACAGGCGGTCAGTGTTACATCACAGTCTGGCACCTCATACAGGCGGTCAGTGTTACATCACAGTCTGGCACCTCATACAGGGGGTCAGTGTTACATCACAGTCTGGCACCTCATACAGGCGGTCAGTGTTACATCACAGTCTGGCACCTCATACAGGCAGTCAGTGTTACATCACAGTCTGGCACCTCATACAGGCGGTCAGTGTTACATCACAGTCTGGCACCTCATACAGGCGGTCAGTGTTACATCACAGTCTGGCACCTCATACAGGCGGTCAGTGTTACATCACAGTCTGGCACCTCATACAGGCGGTCAGTATTACATCACAGTCTGGCACCTCATACAGGCGGTCAGTGTTACATCACAGTCTGGCACCTCATACAGGCGGTCAGTGTTACATCACAGTCTGGCACCACTCATACAGGCGGTCAGTGTTACATCACAGTCTGGCACCACTCATACAGGCGATCAGTGTTACATCCCAGTCTGGCACCTCATACAGGCGGTCAGTGTTACATCACAGTCTGGCACCTCATACAGGCGGTCAGTGTTACATCACAGTCTGGCACCTCATACAGGCGGTCAGTGTTACATCACAGTCTGGCACCTCATACAGGCAGTCAGTGTTACATCACAGTCTGGCACCTCATACAGGCGGTCAGTGTTACATCACAGTCTGGCACCTCATACAGGCGGTCAGTGTTACACCACAGTCTGGCACCTCATACAGGCAGTCAGTGTTACATCACAGTCTGGCACCTCATACAGGCGGTCAGTGTTACATCACAGTCTGGCACCTCATACAGGCGGTCAGTGTTACATCACAGTCTGGCACCTCATACAGGCGGTCAGTGTTACATCACAGTCTGGCACCTCATACAGGCGGTCAGTGTTACATCACAGTCTGGCACCTCATACAGGCGGTCAGTGTTACATCACAGTCTGGCACCTCATACAGGCAGTCAGTGTTACATCACAGTCTGGCACCTCATACAGGCGGTCAGTGTTACATCACAGTCTGGCACCTCATACAGGCGGTCAGTGTTACATCACAGTCTGGCACCTCATACAGGCGGTCAGTGTTACATCACAGTCTGGCACCTCATACAGGCGGTCAGTATTACATCACAGTCTGGCACCTCATACAGGCGGTCAGTGTTACATCACAGTCTGGCACCTCATACAGGCGGTCAGTGTTACATCACAGTCTGGCACCTCATACAGGCGGTCAGTATTACATCACAGTCTGGCACCTCATACAGGCAGTCAGTGTTACATCACAGTCTGGCACCTCATACAGGCGGTCAGTGTTACATCACAGTCTGGCACCTCATACAGGCAGTCAGTGTTACATCACAGTCTGGCACCTCATACAGGCGGTCAGTGTTACATCACAGTCTGGCACCTCATACAGGCGGTCAGTGTTACATCACAGTCTGGCACCTCATACAGGCGGTCAGTGTTACACCACAGTCTGGCACCTCATACAGGCAGTCAGTGTTACATCACAGTCTGGCACCTCATACAGGCGGTCAGTGTTACATCACAGTCTGGCACCTCATACAGGCGGTCAGTGTTACATCACAGTCTGGCACCTCATACAGGCGGTCAGTGTTACATCACAGTCTGGCACCTCATACAGGCGGTCAGTGTTACATCACAGTCTGGCACCTCATACAGGCGGTCAGTGTTACATCACAGTCTGGCACCTCATACAGGCAGTCAGTGTTACATCACAGTCTGGCACCTCATACAGGCGGTCAGTGTTACATCACAGTCTGGCACCTCATACAGGCGGTCAGTGTTACATCACAGTCTGGCACCTCATACAGGCGGTCAGTGTTACATCACAGTCTGGCACCTCATACAGCCGGTCAGTGTTACATCACAGTCTGGCACCTCATACAGGCGGTCAGTATTACATCACAGTCTGGCACCTCATACAGGCGGTCAGTGTTACATCACAGTCTGGCACCTCATACAGGCGGTCAGTGTTACATCACAGTCTGGCACCTCATACAGGCAGTCAGTGTTACATCACAGTCTGGCACCTCATACAGGCGGTCAGTGTTACATCACAGTCTGGCACCTCATACAGGCGGTCAGTGTTACACCACAGTCTGGCACCTCATACAGGCAGTCAGTGTTACATCACAGTCTGGCACCTCATACAGGCGGTCAGTGTTACATCACAGTCTGGCACCTCATACAGGCGGTCAGTGTTACATCACAGTCTGGCACCTCATACAGGCGGTCAGTGTTACATCACAGTCTGGCACCTCATACAGGCGGTCAGTGTTACATCACAGTCTGGCACCTCATACAGGCGGTCAGTGTTACATCACAGTCTGGCACCTCATACAGGCAGTCAGTGTTACATCACAGTCTGGCACCTCATACAGGCGGTCAGTGTTACATCACAGTCTGGCACCTCATACAGGCGGTCAGTGTTACATCACAGTCTGGCACCTCATACAGGCGGTCAGTGTTACATCACAGTCTGGCACCTCATACAGGCGGTCAGTATTACATCACAGTCTGGCACCTCATACAGGCGGTCAGTGTTACATCACAGTCTGGCACCTCATACAGGCGGTCAGTGTTACATCACAGTCTGGCACCACTCATACAGGCGATCAGTGTTACATCACAGTCTGGCACCTCATACAGGCGGTCAGTGTTACATCACAGTCTGGCACCTCATACAGGCGGTCAGTGTTACATCACAGTCTGGCACCTCATACAGGCGGTCAGTGTTACATCACAGTCTGGCACCTCATACAGGCGGTCAGTGTTACATCACAGTCTGGCACCTCATACAGGCGGTCAGTGTTACATCACAGTCTGGCACCTCATACAGGCGGTCAGTATTACATCACAGTCTGGCACCTCATACAGGCGGTCAGTGTTACATCACAGTCTGGCACCTCATACAGGCGGTCAGTGTTACATCACAGTCTGGCACCTCATACAGGCGGTCAGTGTTACATCACAGTCTGGCACCTCATACAGGCAGTCAGTGTTACATCACAGTCTGGCACCTCATACAGGCGGTCAGTGTTACATCACAGTCTGGCACCTCATACAGGCGGTCAGTGTTACATCACAGTCTGGCACCTCATACAGGCGGTCAGTGTTACATCACAGTCTGGCACCTCATACAGGCGGTCAGTGTTACATCACAGTCTGGCACCATTCATAACGGCGGTCAGTATTACATCACAGTCTGGCACCTCATACAGGCGGTCAGTATTACATCACAGTCTGGCACCTCATACAGGGGGTCAGTATTACATCAGTCTGGCACCATTCATAACGGCGGTCAGTATTACATCACAGTCTGGCACCTCATACAGGCGGTCAGTGTTACATCACAGTCTGGCACCTCATACAGGCGGTCAGTGTTACATCACAGTCTGGCACCTCATACAGGCGGTCAGTGTTACATCACAGTCTGGCACCTCATACAGGCGGTCAGTATTACATCACAGTCTGGCACCTCATACAGGCGGTCAGTGTTACATCACAGTCTGGCACCTCATACAGGCGGTCAGTGTTACATCACAGTCTGGCACCTCATACAGGCGGTCAGTGTTACATCACAGTCTGGCACCTCATACAGGCGGTCAGTGTTACATCACAGTCTGGCACCTCATACAGGCGGTCAGTGTTACATCACAGTCTGGCACCTCATACAGGCGGTCAGTGTTACATCACAGTCTGGCACCTCATACAGGCGGTCAGTGTTACATCACAGTCTGGCACCTCATACAGGCGGTCAGTGTTACATCACAGTCTGGCACCTCATACAGGCGGTCAGTGTTACATCACAGTCTGGCACCTCATACAGGCGGTCAGTGTTACATCACAGTCTGGCACCTCATACAGGCAGTCAGTGTTACATCACAGTCTGGCACCTCATACAGGCGGTCAGTGTTACATCACAGTCTGGCACCTCATACAGGCGGTCAGTGTTACATCACAGTCTGGCACCTCATACAGGCGGTCAGTGTTACATCACAGTCTGGCACCTCATACAGGCAGTCAGTGTTACATCACAGTCTGGCACCTCATACAGGCGGTCAGTGTTACATCACAGTCTGGCACCTCATACAGGCGGTCAGTGTTACATCACAGTCTGGCACCTCATACAGGCGGTCAGTGTTACATCACAGTCTGGCACCTCATACAGGCGGTCAGTGTTACATCACAGTCTGGCACCTCATACAGGCGGTCAGTGTTACATCACAGTCTGGCACCTCATACAGGCAGTCAGTGTTACATCACAGTCTGGCACCACTAAATCTTTAATTTGAACAGGGACATCTTATCCTCTCTTATCTTATTTTACCTGATAGGGATCAAATCTTTTCACTTGTAGGCCAAAATAGAGATGTTTGTGGTCACAAACTATACAAATTAGCCAAATGACATATGCCGGTCAAATCAGCCAAGCTACTCTGAAATCGGTCATGGCAAAATATCCACTGCAAAATTAAAGGGAACCGTCAGCCTGGCCTCTAACGCTGCTTTACCGATTCCTATAATACCCAATTATCTATCCTCCAAATTATAGAATTTTTCGTTCTATCTGTAGCTCACAATAAAATTTAGAAGTGACCGCCAGGCACGATTTCGCCGCCTACCTATCAGGACCAATCAGGAGGCAATACTCTAATTTATTCAAACCGGAAATTACGCCTATTGTGTGAGCAAAACAAGAGCGCATGACAATCGCGAATATAAATAGCTGCGACTCTGACTCCAATCATGGCATTGTTGCAGAGTCAATCGTCGCAAGATGTATATCAATTTGTTTGGACGGTACTTTTCCATGAACTGACAAGATCTTGTGCTACTGCCAGGCTAGGAACTGCCGCTGTTCATCTGTAAATCGCAGCCCTGATCTCTCTATTCGCGAGTTATAACACAAGGCGGTGCCATATGAATAGTCACCATATGCATCACTGCTCCCGGCAAAATGGCGCTCTGCTTGACATTGCTAGGGGCCGGTTGCCTTAATTTTGTTCTCCTTACCAGTCGGCCGAAATGAAGCCAATTTAATATTAAGATGTAAACTTTTGGTGCAGATTGCGATTAAATTAGGTTGGAAACCCACTTTAATCTACACTTAGCTGCTTAGATCTAGAATAATTTTAACAGGGTATGGGTAAACCACAAAACATATGTTTCGCAAAGCATGCTCCGTTTAGCGAAGCGGAGCAAGAATAGGTAAAACAGGGTGGTTGGTGGCTGTATTGGCGGTATTGGTCGTGCGATGTTGTAAACTACGTAGTATTACATGTTATCCAATAAGGTATATCTATTAAGGAGGGGGAAACCCAAATATTTTGGAGCTGTAATATCTTTCATTAACACTGCAATACTGCAGTTATTGTTATCAACAAACAAGATGGCGGATGGGTTTGGTGGATGAAAGACATTACGGCTAGAAAATGTTTGGGTTTCCCCTTACCAGAGCTGGGCTTAGTGCGAGCCTGTGAGCGATGAAGTGGCTTGTCGTTACGTTTCCTCCTTCCCCAATGGATATAAGCTTACATGATATACAATTGGGCCATATGTAATACTACATAGTTTACAACGTCGCACTACCAATACCGCTAATACGGCCACCAACCACTCCGTTTCGCGAAACGGAGCCCGTTTCGTGGTTTACCCATACCAATTTCAACAATAACACGGGCGCTCCCCACAAAGCGGACTCACCTCTGTCTCTGGTTGTTTGCGGCACGCAAATACATCGTATAGCCTTGACAACACGTTGACAGTGCCGAACGAGCTAAGAGTAGAAGTTACTGAAACGAATGGCATCAGTTCTTGACCCTGTATCAACAGTATTATTAAAATATCAAACTTTTAAAACTTCTAGAAAAGTTGCTCGCTTGAATTTGGGAAATCCTCCTTTGGACACGTGATGAGGATTTCCCATAGCCTCGTTTTCATACAGACAAATCATTTCTGTATCATAACGTACCCTTATAGCGCACGTGCCCCCAGGAAAGCCCACCCTCTTCACGTACCTAAACCACAAACAGGGCAGCGAGAAGGTGATGATTTCAACAGCTTTCGCGAAACAGTTGGGGATAATTTAGCAAAAAAAATGTTGTAATTATATAATCTGTAGTATGTGTGCTTTATTAGCCCATAATAACTTATATAGGCTTATTGTTTTTAAAAAAAAAGCTGACTTTGCCATTGGCATAAATTAATTACTGTTTATTCTAAGGTGCTAAGTATATGAATTCGTTAATATATGAATATATGTCCCCCCTCCCTCCCCCTCTGAAAACGGATGCCACCCGATGTGGCCGCAGCCTGCTGTGGCCGCCGTTCGAAACATAATGCATATGCAGTATAATTATATAAAATAATTGTATAATTGTATACCCTGTTTCTCGTATGCCCCACCATTATCTGGTGACATAGGATGTATACCCTGTATCCCTTATGCTCCACCATTATCCTGTGACCTAGGATGTATACCCTGTATCCCTTATGCTCCACCATTATCCTGTGACCTAGGATGTATACTCTGTATCCCTTATGCTCCACCATTATCCTGTGACCTAGGATGTATACCCTGTATCCCTTATGCTCCACCATTATTCTGTGACCTAGGATGTATACCCTGTATCCCTTATGCTCCACCATTATTCTGTGACCTAGGATGTATACCCTGTATCCCTTATGCTCCACCATTATCCTGTGACCTAGGATGTATACCCTGTATCCCTTATGCTCCACCATTATCCTGTGACCTAGGATGTATACCCTGTATCCCTTATGCTCCACCATTATCCTGTGACCTAGGATGTATACCCTGTATCCCTTATGCTCCACCATTATCCTGTGACCTAGGATGTATACCCTGTTTCTCTTATGCCCCACTATTATCCTTTGACATAGGATGTATACCCTGCTTCCTTTATGCGCCCCATCCTTACTGTATGGCCTAGGATGTATACCCTGTTTTCTTATGCCGCACCATTAACCTGTGACATGGTATGTGTACCCTGTTTTTCTTAGGCCCCACCATTATCCTGTGTCCCAGGATAAATACCGTTTCTCTAATGCCCCACCATTATCCTGTGACATAATATGTATACCCTGTTTCTCTTATGCCCCACCATTATCCGGTGACATAGGATGTATACCCTGCTTCCCTTATGCGCCCCATCATTACTGTATGACCTAGGATGTATACACTGTTTCTCTTATGCCCCACCATTATCCGGTGACATAGGATGTATACCCTGCTTCCCTTATGCGCCCCATCATTACTGTATGGCCTAGGATGTATACCCTGTTTTCTTATGCCCCACCATTAACCTGTGTCCAAGGATAAATACCCTGTTTCTCTAATGCCCCACCATTATCCTGTGACATAGGATTATACCCCGTTTCTCTTATGCCCCACCATTATCCTGTGACCTAGGATGCATACCCCGTTTCTCTTATGCCCCACCATTATCCTGTGACCTAGGATGTATACCCCGTTTCTCTTATGCTCCACCATTATCTTGTGACCTAGGGCGAATACCCTGTTTTTCATATGCCACACCATTATACTGCGACATAGGATGTATACCCTGTTTCTCTTATGCCCCACCATTATCCTGTGACCTAGGATGTATACAGTTTCTCTTATGCCCCACTATTACCCTGTGACCTAGGATGTATAGCCTGTTTCCCTTATGCCCCACCATTATCCTGTGACCTAGGATGTTTACCGTTTCCCTTATGCCCCACCATTATCCTGTGACCTAGGATGCATACCCTGTTTCTCTTATGCCCCACCATTATCCTGTGAACTAGGATGCATACCCTGTTTCTCTTATGCCCCACCATTATCCTGTGACCTAGGATGCATACCCGGTTTCTCTAATGCCCCATCATGATCCTGTGACCTAGGATGTTTACCCTGTTTCCCTTATGCCCCACCATTATCCTGTGACCTAGGATGCATACCCCGTTTCTCTTATGCCCCACCATTATCCTGTGACCTAGGATGCATACACTGTTTCCCTTATGCCCCACCATTATCCTGTGACAGGATGTATACCCTGTTTCTCTTATGCCCCACCATTATCCTGTGACCTAGGATGTATACCCGGTTTTTCTTATGCCCCACCATTATCCTGTGACCTAGGATGCATACACTGTTTCCCTTATGCCCCACCATTATCCTGTGACTTAGGATGTATACCCTGTTTCTCTTATGCCCCACCATTATCCTGTGACTTAGGATGTATACCCTGTTTCTCTTATGCCCCACCATTATCCTGTGACCTAGGATGCATACCCGGTTTCTCTTATGCCCCACCATTATCCTGTGACCTAGGATGTATACCCCTATTCACTCCTGCACATTCAGAATTTTGGATGCACATTTCGATTGTTCAACAAAGCGCTAAACAGACAGATTCATTAATATACATAAACTTTATTTAAGTATAGTACAAATGCTGTTATACAAGACCGAAGTATAATGTAATTAGATCAACCATTACATACAAATGCTACATCTAAAGTCGTCTCATCTAAAAAATGCCAACGTAGGCAAATTGGGTCCTTTTTTCACCAAGTCAAAAAGAAAATGTTATCGTAGCGCAGTGTGATATGTGATTAATGCGAATATAAATACGAAACATAAACTTTGAGAACTGTGAATTAAAAGAACACATAGATTATTATATGACGACATTCTCATCGTAGAAGTACAGAACACGTACAGTCCAAGGGGTCCCTGGTCCGTGTACAAGTCTGTAGTCTTGGCAACAGATCTCACTCTCGTCTCGCCGGCAGGGGGCGCTCTGCCCCTATATCTCTCGTTAAACCAATCCACAGAGCATCGCAACAGACGGTCACGTGATCGGTGAAATTACTAAACTGACTCATCCACTTCACGGCCCGTAAGACACTGGACAGTTTCTGAGGTCACGAAGACACATTGAATCAAATACTTTATAACAAAAACACAAACTAGATGAGGTTACGAGATTCCACTGCGTCTCCCTCAGCGCGGTAAGAGAACCAATCTATAGAAAGGCATTCTCCATGTGTTATGACGTCATTCAATTCGCAATGACCTCAGTTAATGTCCTATGACGCCATAGGTCAATACGTCAATGGATTATGACGTCAGAAAGTTGCACGTGATACGATAATTGGCTAATTTAAAGCAAGCACTTTAGAACGAAAGGTTAATCCAATATCTGGTTCAGCAATATTGTGTACTACAGTCATTGACAGTTGGGACCAGAATCAGCCATTGAACAATGGTAGAATATCCACAATGTTCTCAGTTGAAGGTTGGGTGGAGTGGCACGTTACCAGCATGGGTGGGTGGGGGCGTTACTCATAAACAGAGACCCAGTGAGTACGTCATCTTAAAGATACAGCAATATGCCGCGGATCACCGTAAGTCACGTGACACAAGTCTCGCCCGTGGTACCGCGAGAGTACGGGCCAGACGGGTTATTTGCATACCCCTGATACATAGCACCATGACGTGAATGGAGAGCTGTCAGCAGCACGCGGTTCGTACGGCGATACGGTACCACCAGCTAAGCACCATTGATGAAAATGCATTTGGTTCTGACAACTAACAGCAGTATTGTATGATAGTATCTGTGGAAAGTTACGTTATTGCAGGCTAACAGTGCAAGATCAAAACAGTGCAAACAAGATTTCTACTTGGTACATTCAACCTCTTTATGATATATTGTATAACATGTAAGCTAAATGCCTTAGAAGACGCGATATTTATAATTTATATAGAAAAAGACCTATCAGTAAAATGATCTGTCCACACAGCGCCGTGAACCAATTACAAAAGGTAATTATTTTTTGGCAACGATATACAAAAATCATTATAAATACCAGACAATAATTGCGTATGACAAAGGAGAAGAACTTGTTCCTCACAATGACCTTGACGTCATGGTGACGTCATAAATGGTCGCTTGGCGACTGAGGAAATCCCTGGAGAAACCCCGCCGTGAACGCTCCGTGTAGCACGTTAAGGCTGCGAGCATGATTGGGCATGGACGGCCACCACAGCACAGAGCTTCCCACTGGAGGGGCCTTCTGGGATCTGTGACCGGCAGGACTGCGCGCTGCCTCGTGCATCTAACAGCACGTCGGACTGCGCTACCTCGTGCATCTAACAGCATGTCGGACTGCGCTACCTCGTGCATCTAACAGCATGTCGATGCCAGTCAATCGCTAACCGTTCAAGATAAACCGGACGCTTTCGTACTCATGATTTGCTGCAAGAAATGTCCAGTGCTACAACAACCAACCTTTACACCTTAGTTCAATATTTGCTGCATGAACAATATTACCATTCCAACGGTGTATATTTAACAACCTCTGCGAACATATCTCAGCCACACCTGACTTGACCTCTGGCTCTAAGCGCATAACTACTGTCTGTATAGTAACAGCAAGTATATAAAAGGCTGGAGAAGGCGACACGAGCGGCTCGCGTATATATAAGGAGCCCGTCTCATGTACAAACCAGTCCCCCAATGACAGGCTACGTTACATCATAGGTTACAGGTTAGTGTGAACGTCGCATTGAATCGTGTTTAAGACATTTAGGTCGGTATGTATACTTCCCATTAAAGCCACCGATCACCGCACTGGATGTCGATATGACGTTAACATGCACTGACGTAGCTGGGCAGGAGAGAGCGGCGAGGTGGGGGTGGGGGGATACCCCCAACATACATGCCCCCTCCACCCTCTCCGGACAATGTACGCCTTAATTGCACTTCAAGTTACACGAGTTTAACATGTCACGTTACTGTGTATTGCCAGCGTCTGTACTGCGTACTGTACTGCGTACTGTGCTCTCGGCACACCGCCTCGCCTAAGGTAACTATGTACATCGCTTACCGTCGTCAATAAGCCATTGAATATCTACCACCAGCTGTACAAAATGACCACGTCATTGTAAAGACTACATACTGAGCTATTTTGATAATCGCCTCCCCACCAAACCTCCATATTTAAACTAGATCCATGAAGTGGGGTAAGCGGCACTTGTCAATACAGGCCGCTGGACTTGTTTTTATTTATCAACCAGTTAGATATTATTCGATACAATTATGTTAACACGAGATTCGCAACAATACGAAATCCCGGATCAAGATGCATTCCTTGCATTTTATTATCGCCCATGCCACCGATGGAGCCATCGGGATCAGTGCAGCTGCTAGGCCGTGAGTTGGTGGGGAGGGGTTGGCGGTGGACATCAGGTGCCGGATCCGGATCAGAACTCGCTGCCGGACTCGTCGCCCGGGGGGCGGTCCTTGTACTTGGCCTTCCGGATCGTCTCCAGCTTCCGGCGCGCGTTCTCCAGCTCCCTCTCCTTAATCAGGATCTCTTCCTGGGCCATGATGATCTGCGGGAGAGGGAGCGGCACGGTCAGGGGGGTGGTGAGGGGGTTGGCGGGCGCGGGAGGGTGGCAGCCAGCGGCGGTGGCGGCGGCATGGGCAGCGAGGCGGGCGAGGCGGGGGGGTTGGGGGCGTGGAGGGGACGTGGAGGGGGCGGGAGGCCAGCGAGGGTAAGGCAGCGGCAGCAGGGGGCGGGGCAGGATGGGAGGGGGTGGTAGCGCCGGCAGGTAGGGGTGGGCGGGGGTTGCCTCGCTAAGCGGCGTGAGTAAGACTACTTTTAGCAAGCTTCTGTTTTATGCCGATCATTACTTCAGGTGCCATGAATCACGTAACGAGTTTAATTATCAATGCGGAGGCACCCGTCATTGGTCAATGTTGGTGGCGCCCTGTGCTAGCGGGGCGTGTGGGCGGGGCATCAGGCCTGGGCTGAGGATGAGTGGCAGGTGTGACTTATTGAACCCGACACCAGACCACACTACTTGGCCAATTACAGGACGCGTAACAACACACTGAGAACAAGCTATAAGGGAAAACAACGACTTATCAAAACAAATACACAACAAGATAAAAAAAGACATAAGTACATTGTACAACACACAACTATATACGTTTACCTCTCTTGGAAACCGTCATTTTTGACTGAAAAAACAGAGCAAAACTACGGGATGTTAAGACCCAAGGCCTTGAAGGATAGGTTGCCACATGGTATGTTAATGTAACATCTACATCCTTAGTGTACTTGTCAAACAGTACAAACAGCTCTTCGGTAATTAGTAACACACGGATATTAAGGACAAATACGGTACGCTGGTATCGAGAACAATACGGAACACACGGATATTGGGGACAATACGGTACTCTATGTTGTAACCCCACCAACACAAACACAATACAGGGGTTTGTCCGACAAGTCAGTCACTGCAGCGCTCAGACAGACACGAGACAGACACGGCACAAAATGGCGACAGAAACAAGCGGGGAGGGAAACGGGTCTGACGTCACACAAAGCAAACCAATCGTGTCTTAACACCGAAAGGAACACACCAACCGATCAGGCGCCACCAGAGTTTGTTGCCTGACACTAAATCGTTGTTTTGTTTTACTTTACAAATGTTTAATACTGAAGGCGCACCAAAGCCACGAAGGAATCCTTTTTATTAAAGCTTTCTGACGATTTAAAGCAGGGGTGGAGGAGGGAGGGGGGTAAAGGTAGGGAGAGTGCTCGGTTGGGGGTGGGTGGCGCGGGAGGGGGGTAGGTAGGTAGGTAGGGGTGATGCCGGAGGGGGGGGGGGTGCAACAAAGAGCAAGCCACGAGCGCTACCAAGACGAGACATGTTGAGCAGAGCTGGGCCCCACCGAGCCCCCGCGTGAGGGTGGGGTGGGTGTGTGTGGGGGTGGGGGTGGGGGTACGCACCTGGGCGAGGCCGCCGACCATACGCTGGTTGACTGACAGGTCCTGGGCGTCGTTCTCCCAGCTCTCCCGGACCTGCTGGGCGGAGTGGACCAGCGCCTCTGTGGCTCGCTTCACCGCGTTACCGGCTCCCTGGGGGCGGGACAGTCACGTGGTCAGCGCCATGGCAACCCATTGGTATTCATGTACAAACGATAACGTACTGTAGGGTGCAGTCTGAAGGAATTGACCCCACCGTAAAACTACAGTTCACGTAATATGCATGGCTGGTGTATCTTTCTTATTGGTAACTCGTTTATTATAATTAATATTACTGTCACCCAATGTCTTCATCGCTCCATAGTCATCCCAGTCAGCCCTTATCACCCAGTCACTCAAGGTCACCCCGGTCAGTCCCCGTCACTCAGTCACTCAATGTCACCCCAGTCAGCCCTTATCACCCAGTCACTCAAGGTCACCCCGGTCAGTCCCCGTCACTCAGTCACTCAATGTCATCCCAGTCAGCCCTTATCACCCAGTCACTCAAGGTCACCCCGGTCAGTCCCCGTCACTCAGTCACTCAATGTCACCCCAGTCAGTCCCCGTCACTCAGTCACTCAATGTCACCCCAGTCGGTCCCCGTCACTCAATGTCAGCCCTTATCCCCCAGTCACTCAAGGTCACCCCGGTCAGTCCCCGTCACTCAGTCACTCAATGTCACCCCAGTCAGTCCCTGTCACTCAATGTCACCCCAGTCAACCCTTATCACCCAGTCACTCAATGTCACCCCAGTCAGTCCCCGTCACTCAGGCACTCAATGTCACCCCAGTCAACCCTTATCACCCATTCACTCAATGTCACCCCTGTCAGTCCCCGTCACTCAGTCACTCAATGTCACCCCAGTCAGTCCCCGTCACTTAGTCACCCAATGTCATCCCAGGCAGTCCCTATCACCCAGTCACTCAATGTCACCCCAGCCAGTTCCCGTCACCCAGTCACTCAATGTCACCCCCAGTCACCCCGACACTCACCTGGAGGCGGTGCATGGCGACCGAGTCGGTGTCGGCCTTGACCTTGCAGGCGACGAGCAGTTGTGCCGTGGAGCTGGCGACTTGCTTGGCGGACGAGATGAGTTTCTCCTCACTCGCCTGACCTTGAACCATGGCGTTGGCGGCGTCGCAGAGGCTGTGGGTGGCGGCGGCCACCATGCGGGCCTGGGGGGGGGGGGAGGGCATCGTTATAATGTGGCGACATATATAGTGTTAACCATATACAAAATATACAAGTGTGTTGTGTACCTGAAATAACAGAGCTTACATCTGAGATATGTTTAATATGAGACAATAGTGATTACATGTGATGTTATACAGCGGCCACTGACATAATATTACTTGCAAACTGTACACCCAGAGATACCACTGATGTTGCGGACTGACTTACCGCTGAGATGAGGCCCTGCGACCACTGATTGTCCTCCTCGAAGTCACCCGCCATTCCGACCTGCACGGAGCAGAAAGCGTGTAGGCAACACATCCAACATTAAACAACGACTTTAACAGTTACAAAAATGAGATTAAAGTAAGATTTCATATAAAAGACGTCTTTCTAAATATAAAAAACTCCTCACAATTATCAACTTGCAATTAAACAGTGCGTGGATGGGGCAGAGGGTGGGGTGAGGGTGAGGGTGGGGGGAGAGGGTAGGCGTAGGGGGAGAGGGTGGGGTGGGGTGTCAGTACCTTGCCCTGTGCCACCAGTTACCGCTGGGCCGACGAGGCTGGTGGGGGTGGGGGAGAGGGTGGGGTGAGGGGGGGTCCGTACCTTGTCCTGGGCCACCAGTTCCCGCTGGGCCGCCGAGGCAGGTGGGGGTGAGGGTAGAGGGTGATGGGAGAGGGTGGGGTGAAGGGGGGGGGGTCCGTACCTTGCCCTGGGCCACCAGTTCCCGCTAGGCCGCCGAGGCTGGTGGGGGTGGGGGTGGGGGTAGAGGGTGGGGGGAGAGGGTGGGGTGAGGGGGGGGGGGGTCCGTACCTTGCCCTGGGCCACCAATTCCCGCTGGGCCGCCGAGGCTGCCTTGACGAGGGCCGCCGTGGCCGCAGCGATGGATCGGGCTGCCTCCAAGATCTGCTCCTCGAAGTTCAAGTCCTGATTGGGCTCCTGAAGGACAACACACACCACGTGACGTCAGACACACAGACAGACAGGCAGGCAATGCATTGTGGGGGATGCCTCCATCAAAATGGATGCTACATCGTAGGATCATGGCATGATCTTATTTCGTTGAAATGTACTATACATCAGAACTACCCACGCATTAGCAGACGACTGTTACCTGAGTATCCATGGTTACCTCCTCCCCCTCTCCTCTCATGAGGGTCATCAGCCACGCTCCACATTTCTCCCAGTCTTTCCGAGTCTCTCCGAGTCTCACCCGAGCTCCAACACTCCGCGTGTGTTCTTGGGTAATCCACTTGTAATTATGGTCCTTCAGCGTTATCGAGTGTACAAATGTTTGTTGTTAGGTAATCCCCCGTCAATCCTGTAGTATCATTGAGTGTACAAATGTTTGTTGTTGGGTAATCCCTCCGTCAATCCTGTAGTGTCATTGAGTGTACAAATGTTTGTTGTTGGGTAATCCCCCCGTCAATCCTGTAGTATCATTGAGTGTACAAATGTTTGTTGTTGGGTAATCCCTCCGTCAATCCTGTAGTGTCATTGAGTGTACAAATGTTTGTTGTTGGGTAATCCCCCCGTCAATCCTGTAGTGTCATTGAGTGTACAAATGTTTGTTGTTGGGTAATCCCCCCGTCAATCCTGTAGTGTCATTGAGTGTACAAATGTTTGTTGTTGGGTAATCCCCCCGTCAATCCTGTAGTGTCATTGAGTGTACAAATGTTTGTTGTTGGGTAATCCCCCCGTCAATCCTGTAGTATCATTGAGTGTACAAATGTTTGTTGTTGGGTAATCCCCCCGTCAATCCTGTAGTGTCATTGAGTGTACAAATGTTTGTTGTTGGGTAATCCCCCCGTCAATCCTGTAGTGTCATTGAGTGTACAAATGTTTGTTGTTGGGTAATCCCTCCGTCAATCCTGTAGTGTCATTGAGTGTACAAATGTTTGTTGTTGGGTAATCCCCTCTACACTCCTATAGTGTCATTGAGTGTACAAATGTTTGTTGCTGGGTAATCCCCTGTACACTCCTATAGTGTCATTGAGTGTACAAATGTTTGTTGCTGGGTAATCTCCCTACACTCCTATAGTGTCATTGAGTGTACAAATGTTTGTTGTTGGGTAATCTCCCTACACTCCTTATTGTCATTGAGTGAACGAATATTTGTTTGGTCTTGGGTAATCTGGACCAGGGCATCTGTCTGGCGTACCTCTACCAGCCCACACCACATGTTGAGCGCTCACATCGCTCGCATCGCGGACAAGAGGCGTACAGTGCAGGTTGAGTATCGATAACATGTGACGAACAGCAGCGACGTGGAGCCGGTTATGCTGGCGCAGAGGTCAGTTGTGTCGGGATATAATACACGGTATCGTTGGGTGTTGTGTGTGGTGTAGTGAGGGGGTAGTGTGGTGTGCTGTGGTGTAGGGTGTGATGTGTGGTATAGTATGGGGGTAGTGTGGGGGTAGGGTGTGATGTGTGGTGTAGTGTGGGGGTAGTGTGGTGTAGTGTGGTGTAGGGTGTGATGTGTGGTGTAGTATGGGGGTAGTGTGGTGTAGGGTGTGATGTGTGGTGTAGTGTGGGGGTAGTGTAGTGTGCTGTGGTGTAGGGTGTGATGTGTGGTGTAGTGTGGGGGTAGTGTGGTGTAGGGTGTGATGTGTGGTGTAGTGTGGGGGTAGTGTGGTGTGCTGTGTGGTAGGGTGTGATGTGTGGTGTAGTGTGGGGGTAGTGTGGTGTGCTGTGGTGTAGGGTGTGATGTGTGGTGTAGTGTGGGGGTAGTGTGGTGGGCTGTGGTGTATGGTGTGATGTGTGGTGTAGTGTGGGGGTAGTGTGGTGTGCTGTGGTGTAAGGTGTGATGCGTGGTGTAGTGTGGGGGTAGTGTGGTGTAGTGTGGTGTAGGGTGTGAAGTGTGGTGTAGTGTGGGGGTAGTGTGGTGTGCTGTGTGGTAGGGTGTGATGTGTGGTGTAGTGTGGGGGTAGTGTGGTGTGCTGTGTGGTAGGGTGTGAAGTGTGGTGTAGTGTGGGGGTAGTGTGGTGTGCTGTGGTGTAGGAAGTGATGTGTGGTGTAGTGTGGGGGTAGTGTGGTGTGCTGTGTGGTAGGGTGTGAAGTGTGGGGGTAGTGTGGCGTGTTGTGTGGTAGGGTGTGATGTGTGGTGTAGTGTGGGGGTAGTGTGGTGTGTTGTGTGGTAGGGTGTGATGTGTGGTGTAGTGTGGGGGTAGTGTGGTGTGTTGTGTGGTAGGGTGTGATGTGTGGTGTAGTGTGGTTTAGCGTGGGGGTAGTGTGGTGTATTGTGGTGGATGATGTGATTTTTATGGAATTGTGACAGAATCTCGTGTCCGTCACAAGACGCTACATAAAACCATAACCGATGACCGCCTATTATCGCCCACCACCGAGGAGTAGGTTTTACTAAACTACAAACTAATGGTGGAGTTCAACGATGTCATTGCGTGCCAAGAATCATGTCGACTGCCAGGAGCTGATATCGAGGGTGTCCCACCCCACATCCATCCACTACGTCCTAGGCATCCACCGGTATGCGGCGAGCATTACATGCAGCGGGCGACAGATACAGTGTGTACAGTGTTAGTGATTCCAACCGCATCCGGTGTTAAGCGCGCATGTGTCGTCCGCCACAAGTGTCCCCAGCGTGTGTTACAAGCCAAAGTGGAGGCCGCCCTAATCTGTGGCGGTGGTTCCGCGGACAGCCAGCGCAGGGCGGCAGGAGAGTTGGCAGAAGGAAGACTGCGCTCGCCTCGCCATGACACGTTTGATATTTGGTAGACCAGACGGAATCACCACCAAATATATCAAACATATCTTGAGGAGGACAAGCAGCTCAGGAGAGAAGAGCGCCAAGGTCAGGCTGACCTTGAGGGTGGTTAACACCATGACGACCCGTCGGTAGGCAGAAGAGGAGGTGAAGAGGGGGCGGGGGGAGGGTGATCAGCTGTAACTCAATGGCTGTATAGTACATGGCAAATAATCATCGCTCTCAATCAAGAAGCGTTTGGTGATAATCAACTTGCTTTAAAGTGCACATGATTACGCATAAGAGCGATGTCTTCATCTGATCTGATGCCGGACGAGCATATGAAACGAGATACATGGTGTTAATAACAGTAGACCAATTGAGGTCAAAGCAGTTCCCAGCACCGAGATGTTAAAGCTATGTTCATCTGTTTACCAGCACCACCAACAGACGATTCGCCGGTCACCAAGTTATGGGAATAACTTTTCCCTACCATATATGACGTCACACCATTGCGTGCATGACGTCACTGGAGGATACCCGTTTCATAACGGTGACCGCCAATCGGCGTCGGGTTCGGCGCGGCTACAGAGAGAACAAAACCTCCACCAGCAGGTCCCACGTGACTCGTGACGTCACCTACCTTGGGCCTCATTCTGGGCTGGAGCTCTGCCAGCTTGCGGGCCGCGGCTTCAATGGAGTTGGCGGCACTCAGCAGCTCTGTCTCCGCGATTACCGACGGGTCCGTGGGATCCACCCAATCAGAGCCTGCCACACAAACACCGGAAGTGACGCAACATGCCAAGTGTCAGGCTCAAAAAGGCGTCCAGCTCCAAGCTACTATTCATGTTTAATACTGTTTTAATCATCATATCTGTCGGCATCATAAATACATTTTAATCTTTAAGAGATTAGCGAGCGATCTATATCAAAAGCCACGTGGTTGGACGTACATATATATCGGACTTCGTGTCACGTGATGGTTTAATGGCGGCGGTTAATGCCAGGAGGAAAAAACATTTCCTTCATTTATTCTTTTGCGTCAAACCGAGAAAACTCATTTCGAAAAATGTAGTTTAGTACGTAAGTGTAGCCTGAAAAACAACGCATACATATCTAGTCTATTTTGGCAACAGTTAAAGCCATCGATACGACGACAACAGGACATCGACAAGCCCACTACAGCTCATAGACTACCGATAACATGGCACGATACAAACGACCACAACGACTTCTGCCAAAACAACATGAGATGTCCTCCATATACAGACAGTCCAGTAGTGGCCACTTCCTACACGATGATCACATACAAGCAATTCGCAAGGCCACCATCTCGCCACTGTAACGGTTTCCCATGCCCAACTTGAGCATACATATTTACCATCTCATTCACAGTATGTTATTGGTGTAAACAGCGATCTGTTAGTGAAGCATAACGGCTTTACATCGCAAGACACCTGGCTTCATTTCACCCAAGGCAAATAAAGACGTTTCCATTGGAACAGGGTACAAGGTCCGAGAAAGGACACGGGCTAGTTAGTCGTAGAATATGGATGGTGTAAGAAAGACGCTTTAACATGTGACGTCATTATCGCGTCCATGGAAGGTAGAAAGGTGTGTGCCCGGGGGTTACCCGCTAATCTCTCCGAAGAAAGACCTGGTATCTTCAGCCTGCACAAACATAGACATTTGCACAGACGGGCGCGAACCCCAAACTCTGGTACTCAGGCTGGTCTGAGCGGGGTCAGTTTAGGACAATGAACCCTCCAACCAGCAGACCTTTTGGTAGCTCAGAGACTTCTGGGATAGATATTTGCATATAGGAGGAGGGAAGACACGTGATTGGCTGGCGCCCTAAGGAGGCGTTCCCGACAAGAATCATTCCAGTAAACTGACCAATCACGGGTCAGATGACGTTGACGATAGACGAGAGAGAAGGGCAAAGTAAAGCCACACAGCAATAACCAACACCCGATGGCTTGCTGATGATAGCACAGCTGTTTGCTTGTATTAGTAGCGCAGTTACTATTTAAATAACAATCTGACAAAGAAAAACACAAAACAACTAAATCAAACAATAAAAGAAAGCACATCTTGTACCTAGGAAATTGCTACCAAAAATAAACACGATATGCTACAGATATGATCGAAAAATACCCGGACGGTGCTTATACCTGTCTTAAAGACCTCTACAAACAAAAACAGAGGCAGAGAAAGAGTTACAATTAGTAATTAAGTTAAAATAAAGTGATTTTTTATATATAAATAAATATAAATATCTCAAGATAATTTATGTGAATACAGTATATAAGGCGCACTTTATGGTGTAGCTATTGCTGGTCTGGCCCTGACTACAGTATATGTACAGAATGACAACAAAGGTCAACAAACGGAAGTTAGCAAATCTCGGTCTTGGAGGTACATTTTAGTATATGTTAAAATTATAATTAAAGCGTTATATTACTTCATATGTACACAGTGCAGCAAACATTGGATGGATTGGGTGGTGCAGCGCATCCGACGTATTACGACACATCCACAAGGGGGTGGACAAGATGGTGGTGGGGGGGGGGTGAGGGTAGTTACAGTGCTGTGCGGCGGGAAATCACCGCAAAGTGTGGGGTCGCGTAGTGATACAAGGCAGGGCAACGTGACGTCACAGGCAAGGCCTCCGTGACGTCATTGTGGGGCAGTGACGTCACTGTGGGGCCGGGGCCCGTACCTTTGATGGTTTCCGCGGCGTGAACGATATCGGTGACGGACTGCGCGACTCGCTTGGAGATGAAGGCCAGCTTCTGTTTGCTGTCCGGACCCGGGCGGTGGATTATCTGGGTCACAACACAGAGCAGACGGTCAAGAAATGGCTCCATTTCCATCAGACATAGGCCAACATTTGTTTTGTATTTACATTTTCATATTCTATGACATTTATCACGTGGTGGGCGCTGGAGCCCCCGTGGTGGCCGCTGGAGCCACCGTAGTGGCCGCTGGAGCCACCGTGGTGGCCGCTGGAGCCACCGTGGTGGCCGCTGGAGCCACCGTGGTGGCCGCTGGAGCCACCGTGGTGGCCGCTGGAGCCACCGTGGTGGCCGCTGGAGCCACCGTGGTGGCCGCTGGAGCCACCGTGGTGGCCGCTGGAGCCACCGTGGTGGCCGCTGGAGCCACCGTGGTGGCCGCTGGAGCCACCGTGGTGGCCGCTGGAGCCACCGTGGTGGCCGCTGGAGCCACCGTGGTGGCCGCTGGAGCCACCGTGGTGGCCGCTGGAGCTACCGTGGTGGCCGCTGGAGCCACCGTGGTGGCCGCTGGAGCCCCCGTGGTGGCCGCTGGAGCCACCGTAGTGGCCGCTGGAGCCACCGTGGTGGCCGCTGGAGCCACCGTGGTGGCCGCTGGAGCCACCGTGGTGGCCGCTGGAGCCACCGTGGTGGCCGCTGGAGCCACCGTGGTGGCCGCTGGAGCCACCGTGGTGGCCGCTGGAGCCACCGTGGTGGCCGCTGGAGCCCCCGTGGTGGCCGCTGGAGCCACCGTGGTGGCCGCTGGAGCCACCGTGGTGGCCGCTGGAGCCACCGTGGTGGCCGCTGGAGCCCCCGTGGTGGCCGCTGGAGCCGTCCTTACCGTGTGAACCTGCTCCAGCAGCTCCTTGTAGGCCTCGGTACACATCCCCCCGGCATGCAACACGCGCGTCCGCATGTCTCCGCTGTCCGCATTGGCAGCGGCTCCCTGCAGACAGAGGTCAAACTGAGGTCATTGACCAGGCAACCATTAGACAAAACGAGGTTCTAAGAGACATACAAAGGCACAGACACTCCCCAATCAAGCCACGAAAGGCAAGATATAGCAATTAAAACCCCAGTAATAAATATATTGCTGGAGTCCAAGAAAGATCTTTACAAAACTTGGAAATAGTTTAAAGTTTGTCTTTCGCCTTAGCCTCCTTCCAGACCTTCCCACAATCCACCTGTAATAACCATGTTATTAAGCTGATATAACACGCACATTAAGAAGCCAGCGTTTCCAAGGTTCACCTGTAACAGAGAGTGGCTTTCTTGATGTGATGTGCCCCGACAGAACGGAAATAACCATGTCCAGTTAACCCCAGCCTACCTTGCAGGCTTTGAGCAGGTCGAACACGGCTTTTCGCCCCGTGTTAGCAGCCACAATGACGTCCTCTTGCCGCCCAGAGTTGCCCGCAGCAACGGCCTTGGCTGTTGCTATGGTGATGGGCCTGGTGCAGCGAATCAGCTCTTCGGGTGTTATTGTTTTCTCCACGTGGTCGGTGGCCACGTAGGTCTGGAGGCGAAAGCAAAAGACGATATAATCACCTATAGCACACAGGATGCGACCTAATCACCTATAGCACACATGATGCGACCTAATCACCTATAGCACACAGGATGCGACCTAATCACCTATAGCACACATGATGCGACCTAATCACCTATAGCACACATGATGCGACCTAATCACCTATAGCACACAGGATGCAACCTAATCACCTATAGCACACATGATGCGACCTAATCACCTATAGCACACATGATGCGACCTAATCACCTATAGCACACAGGATGCGACCTAATCACCTATAGCACACAGGATGCGACCTAATCACCTATAGCACACAGGATGCGACCTAATCACCTATAGCACACAGGATGCGACCTAATCACCTATAGCACACAGGATGGGCCACAAACCTGGCTAGTTATAAGCAGTGGTGTCCAAGTAATACAAACAGTGAAAGGTGAGCATTCACTTTAGGTTCTCTGCCTATGGCCGCGGGTCACGTGACTACTCACCCTGAGCTTCTGCCCAATGGTCGCGGGTCACGTGACTACTCACCCTGAGCTCCAGCCCAATGGCTGCGGGTCACGTGACTGCTCACCCTGAGCTCCAGCCCAATGGCTGCGGGTCACGTGACTACTCACCCTGAGCTCCAGCCCAATGGCTGCGGGTCACGTGACTGCTCACCCTGAGCTCCAGCCCAATGGCCGCGGGTCACGTGACTACTCACCCTGAGCTCCAGCCCAATGGCCGCGGGTCACGTGACTACTCACCCTGAGCTCCTGTCCAATGGCCTCAATGGAGGACTCGAGGGCTCTAGTGCCGCGCGCAGCCTCGTCTTCGACCGTCTTCACAGTCTTCAGCAGTGACGTCACATTGGTCACCATCACCTGCAGCCAACAGACAACAGCGTTAAAGTCACCACCGAGAACAACAGCGTTAAAGTCACCACCGAGAACAACAGCGTTAAAGTCACCACCGAGAACAACAGCGTTAAAGTCACCACCGAGAACAACAGCGTTAAAGTCACCACCGAGTACTACAGCATATACAGAAGTCACCGTTTTGAGGACTGTCTAGATTGCAGCAAAACACAAGATCGTATTCACTTCATGGTACATGAGATGACAGAAGAAGTGGGGCGAACACCCTAATCTTACCCTAACATATACATGTACACAGATTGAAAGAGCAGAAGGTGAATGGGGGTTAAGTTCCATACTGTAAGAAAGATGAGATTATCCCTCGCCACTGTCGACATCATGGTCGTGGTACCCTTTACACGTCATGCCCAGCCAGCCAAGCCACATGTGGCCATGCGAGCAACTCAACATATCTCAATCTTAACAGCCAACATAAATAGAAGTGAAAAACGAAGACAAAACATCCAAAATGATATCAAAATCCGATGGAAAACACCCTACCGGACTGGGTTGGCATACAATCAGGAACACACACACACGCAGAAGCTATGTTCTATTATGAGAAACATTCAACTAGCTTTACAAACGACCAACGAAAATAGATACACAGACAAAAGGCGTTAGACACGGAGCTCCGAGCTGGGACCTTGCAGCCCGAGACTGCCTGTGTATCCAGGGTCCAGGGCCCCAGGCAGAGGACAAGGACAGCCGCCAGGGCAGCCAGAATCACTGCCTCGTCCATGCAACACCAACACGGACCCATTCGCCCCTGGGGTGAGTTCACAGTAATACATTGATACACATGTTCCAACGTTATCGGCGCTCACCTCACGCAGCGCCATTAAGTCCTAAGCACGAGACTGGTAGTAACAACAATGCGGGTTGGTCATTCTCTCCCCATAGGCTCTCCCCGTGAGGCCGTCACAAGCTCTCCCTCCCACTCCATCACCCCCGGCCGTTAGTGACGCCGTGAGGAATGCATCACCGCATATTACTCTTGCGCGGTTAGGGTGATAACATTAGAGGTGACGTGGATGGGCTGACGTCATGCACCGCCTTAAGACACTGTCAGCCCCGGTCGCTCTGCGACTCAGTCACCTCCGCTTGCCCACTAGGTTAATCACATCTTTAGTCTCAGTCTCAACAGAGCCAAACACAAAGACAAAGAAAAGAAAGGAAAGTAAAGGAAGAAAAAGAAAAGCGCAGGCGGAAGTGACGTCACGCGTGGCGTCGAGTACTAGTTGAGCCAATGGCAGGTCAGCAACTAAAGCCAGTCGACGTGGGGCAGGCGTCGGCTCAAGGTGGAGTTCAAGGTGGAGTTCAACACCATGCGGTAGACATTCTCTACAGGGAGGGCGGCGCATACTAACCTCGGGTCCCTCCACTAGCGTGGCCGGGTCGCACCCAGCGCTCCAGGTGGCCAAACCTGCACACTAAAAGGCCTCTCAGACAAGCCACATCAGTTTCGTGGAATTTTCACTTTTAATCGACTGCTATTTGTTATTGTCAGGGACGCTAGTGTTTCAAAGGCAATTTATTCAAGGATAACTTGTTATGTAAACCACAAAATCTGGTTACGCTTTCCACAGCAAGGCTTCCAGTTGATATAAAGAAGTATTAAGAACAAGAGTGCACTTAGTTCATTATGGTCAGTGATGGCCAACACCTGGGACATAGTTCGTAACGAAAACAACTGGGTAGAGCTAGGTAACGTCGACCTTTAGACAAAACGCCACTGATAAGTTATAAAATTTATTGGCACAAACACACAAGTATAAAAAACACTTGCAAATTTAATTAACTATGAACGTACAAGTCATGTTTGAATAGATAGACGAAACCTATTTCAGTGCTCACAGAAAGTTTATCCAAAATGACTGAACGGTGACTGAACGGTGACTGAACTCCACCGAGAACAGAGGCACAAACCCGCGCATAACTGGTTAGAAAACCAAAAAAAAATTCGAAAGAGGGCGGCGACATCGGTATACAAACTTTGTATTACCATAGACCCACGAGGCAAGACCACCAGAAAAACCATGCAGCGACTTTCAGCCAAGGCACTTGACGTCTCTGCCGACACAACTAAAACTAAGCTCTAGAGAACCCATGCTTAAAAAAATAACGCTTGTTTGGTTGACAGCAGTTTCACCTGAAAGAACCATTGCTAACTAAGCAGGCGCCGACCAGAAACAGAGATAGGAGAGAGTGCAACACATACACAATGCTCAGTCTGCGCATGCGCGTTGTATGGTTTCATGGCAAGTAAGTTCCGGTCAGTCGTGCACTCCTGTTTGTTGTTCATTGTACAAAATGGACATTCTCTGGGCGATAATTGGGTCATTCAGAGCTTATCCAAAATGACTGAACGGTGAGAATAAAGCGCTGAGAAAAAAGGTTTGCTCCCTCATTCTTGGACAATATCGCTACAGTCAAGGCTAAGTAATACAACAACGCTAATGATATGTCAAGTTACTATGGCAACAAACAGATATGTGTAAAGAGTAATACATTAACTAGGCCAGCTATGTTAACATAGATTATCGAACAGTGTTAGTAGCTGTGCACAGTGAGAGGGCTACTCAGGGCTAGAAGGAGGGTGGGTGGGAGGGTGGGTACCTGCGCAAACGACTGTACATATGTACAGACAATAATAAATACTGTGAAACTGAAGAAGACACCTCGTGAATGGGAATAGGGGAGGAGATGGGGGAGGGGGGTGTGGGCGGGAGACTAGGTGGTAATACAAAATGCGGCCGGTGAGCGCGGTTGAGGCGGTGTTGAGGCGGTGTTGAGGCAGTGATGAGGCAGTGCTGTGGGCAGCCCCGTGGATAGCCCGCGTCGTTACTAAGCCTCAGCTCAGGGTTTGTGCGCCGGGTTTGTGCAGCTGTCCCCACCTAGCGCCTTGGCTTCCAACATTAGTCAATACCTCATCTAGCCCAAGCCAGCCTGACGATGGCGCCACTCTGTACGGGGTATCACGTGCACGGCATGCGGCTACCCACCCCCACCCCCCACATCTCCACCCTCATACCCCCAGCCAGGTAATCCACGCCAGTGTCTACAGCCATAAATCGATCAACTACCCTGGTAGACATTTTTATACGATGAACTATCCTGGGATAAATACTACTTTCATATAACTGTCTACACCAGCACACATCTACAGGACAACGCTAAGAAACAAAAGTCGAAATTCGGCAGAGGGGTCAGGTGAGGGCATACCCGTTACAAGCAGCGGTGTCACTCCAATGGGGCACAAGACAGGTCGTCTCATGCTCAGCGATATAATGTACTAAGCAGATGGCCCGTTATAAAGAAAATCCAGAGATTTCCGCGAAATACTTTCATGGGACTGCAATCAGCTTTTCAAGTTTCTTTATACTACAAGTGTGGAACACGCGTCCATCTCTCGAAATGCCCATTATCGCTCACCAGGTTACCTCTACACCCCATGACCCCCTGACCCCTAGTGGGTAGACAAAATCGCCGCCCACAAAGCATGACAACAACATTCGGAGCCCACACAACGCCTAACAAAAGCCGGCGAAGCGCGCGAGTATAACATCCCCATGGCAACACCAAGCTTAGTTCATAGGGTGGACAATGGCACGTATCCATGGCGACTGGGAGACTATGGCGTGACGTCACAGAGGCAGGCGGGGCCTCAGTAGTACAGCCGCAGCCAGTGTCTGACGAAGGCGGACGACAGGTTCTCTGACTGACCACCCACCTTGGCGGAGTCCTTCAGGGTGGACATGGACGGGTCCTGGGCCGCCTTGCCCGAGGCGTTCTTCGTCGCGCTGATCAGCTCGCCCAGCGCCGTGGCCACGTCCTTGACCGCGTTGATCAGCAGCACCTACAGCAAGGTCAAGGTCGTATGTGAGGCAGGTGCAATCGGGATAAACATCGGTGGAAGTTTATGATGTTATGAAGTGATAGATAATGAGTCGAAATTCTTATAAAAACTGATATATTTTTATCAAATATTTGTCGATTTGCAATCAGTTTTTTAATTGTTTTATTTCTGATAAATCGATATTAGACGTGAGGCATGAGATCTTAGGAGGAACGGCAGCATATCTACATGTCACGTGGGATAAGCGAAGCGTGAGGTACCTAGTTGTTATCCCCCCCCCCACCCCCCCATATCCGAACTGCTAAATACCAAGCCAGTTCGTGTCGTTACCATGGCTACCAAAACACAGCAACCCACTCGCCACCTTCCACGAGTACCGTCCGTAAATAACATATTAAGAGTACCGCCCGGTAATAACATATTAAGATATTCAACAGTTAGGCCGTGAACAGTACTTAGCAACACAAACTGCAGTGTAACCCACACAGCCAACTGAAGCTTATCGGCCCCAAACAAGGTATGTTCAAAGCTGCTTCCTTGCCAAACACCGGGTTCCAAGTTATATTTAACATCCAAGCCAATAAAGGGACGGCTCAGGTTAAGTAAAGGTAAACATGTTGTTGTCAGCTTCAGCTGAAATTGGTTATTTGAAGGTATGATGGGGTCATAGCGGGTCGTGACGTCACGTCCGGTGTATGCGTATAGAAAGCGCACGTGTCCCTTATAATAGTGACGGATGGGGCGGGTGGGTAGGGTGGGCAGGGTAACTAAATACAGGTGGGTAGCAGTATCATGAGCGGATCAACGGACAAAACCACAAACTACAAACTACCTGATTCTTAGGAACCTGTGAATAAAGAAGTAAATATTTCTTAATATTTCATTATCTTTGTGCTACTATAAAGCTATCTAAACGCCAAGAGTCGTGGCGAGAAGGTTACATATAGAATCATACCCAGGCCAAAATAGTAAGACATAATCCAGGTCAATGAAACACCACAACTAAATGTAAACTGGGTTTAACCAAGTCGTACCAAGGATTTGTCTACAGACAGCAGTCCAGAAGATATCAAATATTTAAAGACGATTTATATGTACAACAGGATCATCGAAAGACCAAATGTACAGGAGTAAGAGAACTGTAGAAGGGACCACGAAGAGGTCCAGAGCAAACACCGATGTCTTACTTTTCGAATTTCATCGGGAGTAGGCTGATATTGAGAGACAGGACTTCACAAATTATTTGGCATCATTCGAAGGTTCAACTCCCTCCACCCGATTAACCCAAGAAGAGTAAAGCAACTTTAGTTTACACAGTGAGTTTTATAATCATAATGGGATCACGTTCCCCTCAGAATTAACATCAAGTCAACATAAATATGGCGCGCCAACGCGTCGCCCATCGTGACCCGGCATAGAGAGAGAGAGAGATATCAGCCCCTGAACCGTCCTCAGAGCAGACAATCCGTGTCCCGAACCCCCCTGAGGCTCCCTAAGACCTCGCACGGGGGCAGCACTGACCTGGGCCTCGGGCTGGTCGGAGCCCAGGGAGGCGGCGCCCCACTTGACGCAGTCGGCGAGGCGGGTGATGGTGAGGACGGCGCTCTGGGCGGCGGTCGCCAGCTGCTCCTGGTTGGACGCCGCGCCAGCCACCAACGTCTTGGTGTCCTCCACCAGCGCCTTGGCAGTCTTCAGGATGTTCTCCCTGTAAGGGGCGCGGCAAGGCAAGGCAAGCATGGCGGTCAGCGTCCAGCGTACAGCGCAGAAAGCGAATCGCAGGAACACCATCTATGTAGCTTTACTCTTGTATATGTGCTTATACTATTTTCATCACGAACATTCTTCACGAGGATGAGTTCAGCGTTCTTCTAGTGCTGCTAATTCCAGATGTGCACAACTCCATATTCCGATCGGCTTGGCATATGTTTATAGTCTGATCCGCGCTTTATATTGTGATATGTTTATTACTTTTTAATATTGTAAAAAAAAATGCTATCAACGATCCCTTAACTTTAATGAAAAACTCTCATAGCCTCCCCCCCGTTGCCGTGGTTACCTGTGGTCGGCGAAGGACTCGTCGCCCTCGGCGTTGAGGGTGCCTGCCGTGGCGAACATGATGGTGGTGTCCAGGTCCCCGATGATACCGCTGACCGTGCTGGCGGCGTTGATGCAGGCCTGCGTGCCCCGCGCCCCCATCTGCAGCGTGGCCAACACCTGCGCCACCTGGCGAACACACGCACAACACACGTCACACCCAGACAAAATGGCGGCGGCAAAGTGATCCTGGTTACCGCATGGCTATGTGTTACTGTTGTTGGTCCAGTAATCGGGAATTGCTACAGCTTCTTCAACAATATAGACATGGATATACTACTGCCTTCAGACCAAACCAGAACGAGCCTTCAGACCCAGAACGAGGTTGCTCTGAGACTAAAGACCCAGAACGAGGTTGCTCTGAGACTAAAGACCCAGAACGAGGCTGCTCTGAGACTAAAGACCCAGAACGAGGCTGCTCTGAGACTAAAGACCCAGAACGAGGCTGCTCTGAGACTAAAGACCCAGAACGAGGCTGCTCTGAGACTAAAGACCCAGAACGAGGTTGCTCTGAGACTAAAGACCCAGAACGAGGTTGCTCTGAGACTAAAGACCCAGAACGAGGTTGCTCTGAGACTAAAGACCCAGAACGAGGCTGCTCTGCGACTAAAGACCCAGAACGAGGCTGTTCTGCAACTAAAGACCCAGAACGAGGCTTCTCTGAGCCAGCAGACTGAGAGCGAGGCTGCTGTGAGCCGGCAGACTGAGAGCGAGGCTGCCCTGAGCCGGCAGCCCCAGACCGAGGCAGCTGTGAGCCGGCAGACTGAGAGCGAGGCTGACCTTCTCGGTGACCCTCCTGGCGTGGTCCATTAGGTCCTTGCGGGCGAAGGCGTCGGTTGGGTTGGCCTGAAGGGTCCCGGCGTCCTGCACCAGCTCGATGCAACTCGTGCCCAGGTCCTGCACCGCCGCGCGCAGCCGTGTCGCCACCTAGCGGCCAGTTATGAGACTATTATGACAGCAAACATTTATCTCGAGTCGAGAAAAAAAATCTAAACGATTTAAAACATTTAAATTCTTTGCCTTGTTGTATGATTATTTCCATTGTTTGTGACACGATTAAGGGATATAAATTGGTCGTCACTTGGCAAGTGGCCGCCATCGACCAATCCCCCCCCCCATCTCCCCGGGCCCCAGGCGTGACCCCTCACCTCCTGGCTTTGTGTGGTTGCCACGGCGCCTCGGGTGTCCGAAGCCAGCTGGGCGAAGTCGTGCGTCAGCATGTTGCCAAGGCGACCGAGGTCCGCCATGTTGGTGCCGGATTTGCCCACCTGGAATGAAACAAGCCAATGAGCGGGATACAACAACGTCAGAACGTCATTCTCTCGGCGTGCCCTTTATCTTAGTTGTTGGGGCCATGTCCCCGGGGGTAACCCCCTACTCTTTGCGAAGAAGGACACGGGCTCTTAATCCTGACACCACACAGATATGTGTGCCGTTTAAGAAGACGTTTGATATCCTAATCGAGAAGGCAGCCTGTCGCGTGGTGCTCACCATGTCCTGCGCTGTGCGTGCCAGCTGCTTGGCAAGGCGCACCATGTTGGTCTGGAAGTCAACGTAGGAGTCGTTCTCACTGAGCAGCACCCTCTCCTCCGTCTGCAACAACAACACCGACACACCGTCAATATCCGACACACCGTCAATATCCGACACACCGTCAATATCCGACACGCCGTCAATATCCGACACGCCGTCAATATCCGACACACCGTCAATATCCGACACACCGTCAATATCCGACACACCGTCAATATACGACACGCCGTCAATATCCGACACGCCGTCAATATCCGACACACCGTCAATATCCGACACGCCGTCAATATCCGACACGCCGTCAATATCCGACACACCGTCAATATCCGACACACCGTCAATATCCGACACGTCGTCAATATCCGACACACCGTCAATATCCGACACACCGTCAATATCCGACACACCGTCAATATCCGACACGCCGTCAATATCCGACACACCGTCAATATCCGACACACCGTCAATATCCGACACGCCGTCAATATCCGACACGTCGTCAATATCCGACACACCGTCAATATCCGACACGCCGTCAATATCCGACACACCGTCAATATCCGACACACCGTCAATATACGACACGCCGTCAATATCCGACACGCCGTCAATATCCGACACGCCGTCAATATCCGACACGCCGTCAATATCCGACACAGTCAATATCCGACACACAGTCAATATCCGACACGTCGTCAATATCCGACACGTCGTCAATATCCGACACACCGTCAATATCCGACACGTCGTCAATATCCGACACGTCGTCAATATCCGACACACCGTCAATATCCGACACGTCGTCAATATCCGACACACCGTCAATATCCGACACGCCGTCAATATCCGGCACACCGTCAATATCCGACACACCGTCAATATCCGACACACCGTCAATATACGACACGCCGTCAATATCCGACACGCCGTCAATATCCGACACGCCGTCAATATCCGACACACCGTCAATATCCGACACACCGTCAATATCCGACACACATTCAATATCCGACACACCGTCAATATCCGACACACCGTCAATATCCGACACGCCGTCAATATCCGACACGTCGTCAATATCCGACACACCGTCAATATCCGACACACCGTCAATATCCGACACACCGTCAATATCCGACACGCCGTCAATATCCGACACGCCGTCAATATCCGGCACACCGTCAATATCCGACACACCGTCAATATCCGACACACCGTCAATATACTACAATACCTGGACCACGTGGACATCAATGTTGACATCAATACCCTATCACCACAGACGCCAAGTTTGACGTCCAGGTGGACGCCAAGATGCACATCACGATGACGTCACCGTTGACGTGACTACGAAGGTCCACTTTAAGGTCCATATACCACAGACGTACTATTACCAAGTCTATTCATTTAGAACACTGCGATGTTGACCCTGCCTCGCGACCCTGACCTTGCTGAGTGACTTGGTGATGTTGTCGACCATGGCGGTCATGTGACCTGCCGCTGAGGCCGTCTCCTCCAGGGTCTGGATCAGCTCCAGCATCGTCTCCCGAGCGCCGTCCGCCGCCTCCGCCAGCGCCGCCTGCGCACGCATCGCCTGCCACGGGACCAACACAGACGCCGTTAAGCATACCTCACACATGAGGTCAGAGCAATGATGGGCGGACTAGCAGCGAGAGACGTAGGAAGAGAATCATGAACAGCGACCATAAGAGGACCTTAAACCACTTCAACACGCGAATCACACAGAATTTCTTAGCAGTTTTACTCTTTTATGACACTATTTCAGTTTTTTCTATATAACTTGGCCTTCAGAAGATGACCTTGATGCGGGGCGCTGACCTTGGGGTTGCCGCCGGCTTCCTTGGCGGCCATGACGAGTTGCATGGCGGCCTCGGCGGCCGTCTTGCTTTGATCCAGAATGGCCATCTGGATCTTGGAGTTAAGCGTCTTCGAGGCCGTCCCGATGGCACCCTGGCTCAGCGGTTCCACGTAGTTACCCAGCGACGTCACCTAGGAAACGCCAGGGAGTGGGGTGGTTATAGGATGTGTACCAAACAAACACAAGGAAAAAGGTGTTAAAATCCGGAGAGTCTTCAGGATCCGGATTATCTCACGCAAGACGCAATATCCAGGAGAAGGACGTCTCCGAGGGTACAGACAGCAGCACATCTGTCACAAAATTCACTTAATAATAATAAGTTATAAAGATACCCCGTTGAGACACCTATTCTGGAGCTGACTACCAATCAGGATCCAGGGCGGAGCGTCCGGCTCGGGACTCACCAGGTGTCCCAGTTTCTCCGGCTCGTTGCGGGCCGCCTCCCGGATGGCCTCGATGAGGTCCATGATCTCCTTGGCGCTGCCGATCATCTGGTCCTGGTGTCCCTGGAGCGTCTTGTCCTCGCGGGGGTGCAGACTCTGACTCATGGCCGCCAGGGACGCCTTGTCCAGGTCGTGGATCTGGCGGTTCATCTGGTCGATGGAGCGGCCGCACTCCTGCTGGCCCGGGGCGCACTCCCTGCAACATCAGGGGAGGGGTTAGGGGGTGAGGGGTGAGGGGTGAGGGGGGGGGGGGGGTGAGGGGTGAGGGGTGAGATCTGGCGGTTCATCTGGTCGATGGAGCGGCCGCACTCCTGCTGGCCCGGGGCACACTCCCTGCAACATCAGGAGAGGGGGTTTAGGGGGTGAGGGGTGAGGGGAGGGGGGCGGGGCGTGAGGGTGAAGGAGTCCTGCTGGCCCGGGGCGCACTCGGGCGCACGGTCGAGGTTAAGTGTGAGGAAGAGGGGTGGGGGTCACGTTACCTGATGGAGGTGAGGATGAGGGGTGGGTGGTCACGTTACCTGATGGAGGTGAGGATGAGGGGTGGGTGGTCACGTTACCTGCTGGAGGTGGGTGGTCACGTTACCTGATGGAGGTGAGTGGTCACGTTACCTGATGGAGGTGAGGATCCTCTTGATGGACTCGGACACGCTGTGGGAGTGGGCTGAGTACTGCTGGTAGGTGGGGGGGTCCCTTGGGCTTCACGGCCAGCTGTTTGGCCGACATGACCATGTGACAGGCGCCGTCGATCAGGTGTTTGCCCGCAGCGAGGATCGGCTCTTGGGCCCGCCGCGCCTGCGCAGAACACACAACACATCCGTCAGCGAGATCCCGGAACATGGCAGACGTACACAGAGCGTTCTTCCAAGGTCAGCCGATGTTTCAGCATAGCCCATGTATCACTCACTCCTACCACTTACTACATTACTCCATGCCACCAGTCGCTGCCCACCCCCCCCCCTGTCATTGTGTCCCCCCATGTCATTGTGTCCCCGCCCCCGCTGCCAATGTCACCCCCCCCCCCCTGCCCTGCTGCCAATTGTCACAACACACCCCCACTCACCTGGGGACCGATCTTGGCCGGGACGCTGCCCCACCCCCCCCCCGTCCCCCACTGCCCACATCACCTGGGGACTGATCTTGGCCGGGACGCTGCCCCCCCCCCCCGCCCCCCACTGCCCACTCACCTGGGGACTGATCTTGGCCGGGACGCTGCCCCCCGCCCCCCGCCCCCGCTGTCACCCCCCCACTCACCTGAGGACTGATCTTGGCCGGGACGCTGCCCCCCCCCCCCTCCCGCTGTCACCCCCCCACTCACCTGAGGACTGATCTTGGCCGGGACGCTGCCCCCCCCCCCCCACTCAACCTGGGGACTGATCTTGGCCGGGACGCTGCCCCCCCCCCCCCCCGCCCCCCACTGCCCACTCACCTGGGGACTGATCTTGGCCGGGGACGCTGCCCCCCGCCCCCCCCCCCGCTGTCACCCCGCCCACTCACCTGAGGACTGATCTTGGCCGGGACGCTGCCCCCCCCCCCCGCTGTCACCCCCCCCACTCACCTGAGGACTGATCTTGGCCGGGACGCTGGCGAACTCCGGCGAGGAGGCGTACGTGGTCAGTTCATCCACAGCCACCAGCAGGGGGCGCGCCGAGTCGGCGCAACCGTCGGCGGTTCTCCTCAGAGAAGTCGCTGTCCAGAGCCTGCAAGTCACGTGGTACATATCCACGACGTCATAACTCCGATTAAGATTCATTTACCATTTATTCAATATTTTTTTTTTTTATTCACCGAAACATATAAAACACGTTGACAGAGGTTCGAATTAAAACATTATCGTATTTATAAAACGTAGAGTACTTTTCAACAAATTAATGCCACAAACCTACAGGGACTACTATGACAAGTACTTCTTCATACGGGCAAGGTTGTGGCTGCGGTGACCTTGGGGCACTGACCTTGATGGCGCGGACCAGGTTGGCCGTGTTGTTGGCGACGTCCCTTGGCGGACTGGACAAAGTGTCGCTTGGCCACCGGGTTGTTGGTCTTGGAGGAGGCCACGCGGCACGTGTTACACAGAGAGGACGTGTGCTTGGCTATCACCGTGGCCGCCGACAGCACCTGGTGGGGGGGAGGGGGGCGGATGGGGGGGGGGGGTGTTAGAAACAGAACTGAGGAATCACGCCATGATAAACACGGTATTACTGACGCCGAGGGCGACACCTATGGGGGAGAGTGGCAGCGCCGGGGCCCATGCATAAAAGATGGCGGCGCTCATCGGGAGGGAGGACTGGCCCCCGCCGACTGCCGGCTATGGCACGCCCGAACCACCATTTATACCTAGCGGTGGGCATCAACAGTGGCCCGCAGCGGGCCCTGAATCACGAGATACGCACATCTCGCCTCATCAAATATTGAAGTAATCCACCTTTTTTTCCATTGTTATAGAACTTGATGCGGTTTTAAAACAAAAAGCCACCGTGAAATTGCTAATGTAAAGTGTCATAAACAGAAAAATGTACTTTGCCCGTCGCAATACGTTACGACGGCCTAAGTGGTCGGGAGTCGGTTCGTTCATTATTATGACAGCGATCACCAGCGACAACGTACACATGACAGGACAGGACATCACACAACCGGCGTACAGCCCAGTGACAGTACACACCCGGCGTACAGCCCAGTGGCAGCCCACACCCGGCGTACAGCCCAGTGGCAGCACACCCCCGGCGTACAGCCCAGTCACAACACACACCCGGCGTACAGCCCAGTGACAGCACACACCCGGCGTACAGCCCAGTGACAGCACACACCCGGCGTACAGCCCAGTGACAGCACACACCCGGCGTACAGCCCAGTGACAGCACACACCCGGCGTACAGCCCAGTCACAACACATTGAGGTACACACATCAATGTAATGTTAAAGCACATATACATCGCAGATTAAACATCTTGTTTTTATTCCATAATTTGCTTGGTAACGCAAACCAAATCAATAGAATACACATGCAAATAACTGATCATGAGAACAATCTGAGCGACGGGCAATAGTCTCCCAGGAACGACCTCCACCACCTTACAGACTACCATCCTTCAGATAATGTCCACTCTAAGTATCGACATTTCATTCTAAACAGGAAATACTTTAATTTTCTTTTTTTGTACCTTAAAATATTTCATAAAAACGATATGGACATCGAAAGCGAACACAAAAAGGGGCGAGAGCACGTGACAGCATGCTGGGTCACGTGACATGGCAGAGGACGTGACGGACAACAAGAAACACGAGGTTGAGTAATGCGGCTGCGCGCGACGATGACGTCACATCCGGCGCAGGACTTGGCTTACCATAGCTCGGAAATCCTACAGGAGCGCACAGCGGGGGGGAGAGAATCAGAAACGCAATGAAGACATGCGACAGAGACGGTTAACATATTAATGGTGAACTGTTATCGCCGGAGTGAACAGAAGGTAATGTCAGTGTCAATCCATGCCACAAAAAACCATCGAACACCAGGCGCGGCAGAGGCCCGCTTAAGTTAATCTTATTCATAACGCTACAGCATTCAAAGGCAGCGACATAGTAACTACAAACCAACCTCTAATGGTAATGAAAATAATGTTAACGTTAATGACGTGAGGCATACGGAAGGCAGGGTGCGGAGCGGGTTACCAGACCCTAAGCCAGTCCCGGGCCAGGTCAGGCTAAGGCCAGGCCAGGCTAGGACCGGGCCAGTCCCGGGCCAGGCCAGGCTAGGACCAGGCCAGGCTAGGGCCAGGCCAGTCCCGGGCCAGGCCAGGCTAGGACCAGGCCAGGCTAGGGCCAGGCCAGGCTAGGGCCAGGGTAGGCTAGGGCCAGGCCAGGCCAGGCTAGGGCCAGGCCAGGCTAGGACCAGGCCAGGCTAGGCTAGGACCAGGCCAGGCTAGTCACCGGGAACCATGCGACAGGAGAGTCGGGGCGTCTACGTTTGGCTTTGTAACGAACCACATCAATCAAGCCAACCATATATGTAGAACAAGTGAATGGACAGTATTCAGTGGCAAGTGCCCACAGTGCTAACAGGCGTTTAGTGCCCACAGTGCTAACAGGCGTTTAGTGCTAAATTAAGGAATAACTAGATGCGCTGGGCAGGCGAGTGTGAGACCCAGGAAGCCGGTGCCAGAGTGAGTACCTGGATGGGTGCCCCCCCCCCTCCCCCCACACACAGGCAATCCCAATCGGGCTTCAATAATGAATGGGGTGTGTTGTTTGCGGCGCTGTGCGGCCCGGTCCGCCGCTCCGGTAATGGTGGCGGGACCCGGCTGAGTGGCGGCCGTCATCGTACCGCCAGTCCTATCACGCACGCCCACTGTCCACCCATTACAAGACAAACCGCCCTCGGAGGCCGGGAGGGGGGGGGGTAGGGACCCTGCCACAACCCCCCTCTCCTCCCTTCCCACACCGACCAAGTCTGTGGCAGGTGAACTGGTACATCGTGCCCCCGACATCCCCCCCTCTCCCTACCCCGGCCCAGTCCGTGACAGGCAAACATGTTTCTGCCCCCCAGCCCCCCTTCCCCCGACAGCCCACCGTCCCGCTCCCCACCGCGGCCCCGCCCAGCCTAGGGTATCTATCCCTCGGATAGGGTATCCATCCAGCAGACATATTTTTAACCTCGTCATCGGTCGCTGGGGTGACAAGAGAGGGACAGGCCTGATAAGGCGTCATAAGCTGCTCTCAGACTGCAAAGTGGGTTCCCCCTGAACCACGACCACAGTGGCCAACAACCACCCACCCACCCACCCACCACCCAACTAAGGGCCAACTTCCACCCACCCACCCACCACCCAACTAAGGGCCAACACGCACCCACCAACCCACCCAACTAAGGGCCAACATGCACCCACCAACCCACCCACCAACCAACTAAGGGCCAACACCCACCTACCAACCACCCAACTAAGGGCCAACACCCACCCAACCACCATCCAACTAAGGGCCAACACCCACCCACCCACCACCCAACCCACAATGATTATTGGGCAAGGTCACCTCGAGGTCACGTACCCCTAGGAACTCCTGCTGATAATGTTAAAGTCAACCCAAAAAAAGTCAACCAAAAAGATTCTTGACGCAAGCAAGTGTAAGAAAGCCAGTAAAACTAAATCTCCATTGTGAAGGGGCATGCGTTGCCATGGCACCCACCCACATTGAGGGGGGGGGGGGTGAATGCGGTGCAGAGAGGGTGGTGGGGTGACTGACCTGCTGCTGGGCGCTGGAGGGGTCCGTCAGGCTGGAACAGGCCATCTGGATCGCCTGGTTGGCGCGGGCGAACTGGGTCTGGTCGACGAGTCCGGGTCTGCCGGGCTGGCTGGCCGGATCGGCTATCCCCACCAGGTAGGCCGCCTGTGGGGGGACAGGGGGGGGGTGGAGGGGCAATCAGTGAGGAAAACAGATGTACATGGTGTCACAGTGCATACACACGGATGGTGTGTCAATGCAGGGGTACAACTTTACCGGCATTAAACATGTATTAAAAATTAAAGTAATTACTTAAGTTGTGCATTGGAAGTTCCACCGGCATTACAGTCGATAGACTCATAAATATGCCTAATACAGAATTCATTAGATAATTGCTTTATACGCAGCACCTATAAGATATACTACATGAACCACCTACCTGGGCGGAGTTCTCGGTCAGACCGCACACGGAGTTGGCGAAGTTGCGGACGGAGTCGCAGAACTGGTCTAGCTGGCTCTGCTTGGCGTGGTTACTGATGCCCGTCATGGACTCCGCCAGCGCCTGAAGCCAAGGCAGACAAACGCACCATCAGTAATGCACATACTCCTAACCCAGGGACCACATGCAGTACTCGTCTGTGTATTAATCCGCCGTCAGGTCGTGCATTGTGTCCCGAGATCACAGGCTAACGAGGCATTGAGAGAGGGGAACCAGCCACATCTGGACCCTGGGGCACGAGGTGTTTCGGCGCCAAGGGGTGGGCGGTGGGGGGGGGGGGGGGGCGGGCACAATGGCAATTAATGAAGAAGTCTTTACCCACTGTGTGCTGAAGACGAGTTGTGATACATACTCAATATCCAACTCCCGTCGTCCTCCGTGAGAGGTGGGTTGGGGGGGGGGAGGGAGGGGGGGGGGGGCGGTGTACCGTGTAAGCCGCCGGTGTGTGTAGCCATGGTAACCGTGGTAGAAGCGGTGGCAGCCCCATGGTGTCACATTCACCGCTATGCAGTCCATGTGTCACGTGACGGGCGGGACATCCTAAGTAACCAGTGGCAACCAGCCACCCTCACTCAGTCACACCATCACGACCTGCAGGAGGGTGGGGAGGGGGGGGGAGGTAGCGAAAGAAGACCGAGAAACACCCACAATGAGTGGGGTTTGTCGGGGGGTGGGGGGCAGTCATCCTCACCCCTCCCCCCCCACCCAGACCGCCCCCCTTCCGGGAAGCACGCCAGCCGTTTCAATGGCTTCCCAATTGGCCATATGGTCATCAGGGGGACGAGATGTCGCCAAACTAACGTCACGTGGCAGTGACACGTGCGCTGGCTGGTTGGCCGGCCCGGAGGACGAGATACGGCGAGACTTGGAGGAGAGCTGTGCCCTTCACGCCGAGCGTTCCTATTTATCGGACAGAAGCGGTCCTCTCGGGGAGCGCACTCTCCGGCACAGTGGCGCCCCACTCGGCCGTCACGGGAATCAAAGGCGACAGCTCTCAAGCCAGTCTTTCCTATGTGTGGCTGTTTTTCTGCCTGGAGTACAATCGTGTGTTTCAGTTGCTTTGCCTCACGGTTAAGCGTCAATACTTGTCAATGTGAATGTTTTTGAAGAGGCAATAAACTCACATGAGAGTGGGAAATTGCCACACCGACCCCGTCCATGCTGGGAGGGGGTGAGGAGGAGGACGGGGGGGGGGGGGGGGTAGGGGGAAAATGGAGTCGTAGTGAAAACATTTAAAGCTCCGCTTCCACAACATTACGTCGGATTCGCCACGTCAGAAATTATCTTTGTCCCGTGTATTTTTTCGCCGAGTGGACTTAAGGTTCGTGACGTCATCGAACGGCCGTACCGGGTGGTGTCACGTGACCACAGGCCGGAGAATGGCTGATGGTGTCCGCTCAGCCCGCTAGGTGACCCGAGTACTCCCATAGCCACGCTTTATGAGGCAGTAAACTGGCGTGAGTCGAGTACAATAAGCAGTCCAGCGGCCGAGGGTGCAACCCTGGTAACCCTAGCAACAGAGGGGGTTCAAGGTGAGGGGACGGCCGGGCCGAGTAGAGGGAGGAACTGTCACGTGCCACACACCAGCCTCACGGAAATATCGCCAATCGCGAGACCAGAATGTTGTGACAGTGTTACATTTAGAAAGACCGGAAGTCTGCGAATCCGCAGCGTCGTCAGATTGAGTCACATGACCGGAAGTCACTGCCCAACCGGAAATCACTGAAGGACCGGAAATGTGGGTAGGAACTTACTAGGAAACTGACAGGGGGTGTGACACTGACAGGGGTGTGAAACGGACAGGGGGTGTGACACTGACAGGGGGTGTGACACTGACAGGGGTGTGACACTGACAGGGGTGTGACACTGACAGGGGTGTGAAACTGACAGGGGGTGTGACACTGACAGGGGGTGTGACACTGACAGGGGGTGTGAAACTGACAGGGGGTGTGACACTGACAGAGGGTGTGACACTGACAGGGGGTGTGACACTGACAGGGGTGTGAAACGGACAGGGGGTGTGACACTGACAGAGGGTGTGACACTGACAGGGGGTGTGACACTGACAGGGGTGTGACACTGACAGGGGTGTGACACTGACAAGGGTGTGACACTGACAGGGGGTGTGACACTGACAGGGGGTGTGACACTGACAGGGGGTGTGAAACTGACAGGGGGTGTGACACTGACAGGGGTGTGAAACGGACAGGGGGTGTGACACTGACAGGGGGTGTGAAACTGACAGGGGGTGTGACACTGACAGGGGTGTGAAACGGACAGGGGGTGTGACACTGACAGGGGGTGTGACACTGACAGGGGTGTGACACTGACAGGGGTGTGACACTGACAGGGGTGTGAAACTGACAGGGGGTGTGACACTGACAGGGGGTGTGACACTGACAGGGGGTGTGAAACTGACAGGGGGGTGTGACACTGACAGAGGGTGTGACACTGACAGGGGGTGTGACACTGACAGGGGTGTGACACTGACAGGGGTGTGACACTGACAAGGGTGTGACACTGACAGGGGTGGGGGTGACTCCCGACAAACGAGACTCACAAAGGAGTGCCACAGATGAAACAGTGGAGCGGCCGGTATTACCCCGGGAGTGAATGCTGCCCCGTTATGACCGGACATCACGCAAGGCCGGCCCACACCCCAGTAGCGGGGAGGCAGACATCACGCGAGGCCGGCCCACACCCCAGTAGCGGGGAGGCAGACATCACGCGAGGCCGGCCCACACCCCAGTAGCGGGGAGGCAGACATCACGCGAGGCCGGCCCACACCCCAGTAGCCTGTGAGGCAGACATCACGCGAGGCCGGCCCACACCCCAATAGCGGGGAGGCAGACATCACGCGAGGCCGGCCCACACCCCAGTAGCGGGGAAGCAGACATCACGCGAGGCCGGCCCACACCCCAATAGCGGGGAGGCAGACATCACGCGAGGCCGGCCCACACCCCAGTAGCGGGGAAGCAGACATCACGCGAGGCCGGCCCACACCCCAGTAGCGGGGAGGCAGACATCACGCGAGGCCGGCCCACACCCTAGTAGCGGGGAGGCAGACATCACGCGAGGCCGGCCCACACCCCAGTAGCGGGGAGGCAGACATCACGCGAGGCCGGCCCACACCCCAGTAGCGGGGAGGCAGACATCACGCAAGGCCAGCCCACACCCCCGTAGCGGGGAGGCAGACATCACGCGAGGCCGGCCCACACCCCAGTAGCGGAGAGGCAGACATCACGCGAGGCCGGCCCACACCCCAGTAGCGGGGAGGCAGACATCACGCGAGGCCGGCCCACACCCCAGTAGCGGGGAGGCAGACATCACGCGAGGCCGGCCCACACCCCAGTAGCGGGGAGGCAGACATCACGCGAGGCCGGCCCACACCCCAGTAGCGGGGAGGCAGACATCACGCGAGGCCGGCCCATACCCCAGTAGCGGGGAGGCAGACATCACGCGAGGCCGGCCCATACCCCAGTAGCGGGGAGGCAGACATCACGCGAGGCCGGCCCACACCCCAGTAGCGGGGAGGCAGACATCACGCGAGGCCGGCCCACACCCCAGTAGCGGGGAGGCAGACATCACGCGAGGCCGGCCCACACCCCAGTAGCCTGTGAGGCAGACATCACGCGAGGCCGGCCCACACCCCAATAGCGGGGAGGCAGACATCACGCGAGGCCGGCCCACACCCCAGTAGCGGGGAGGCGGACATCACGCGAGGCCGGCCCACACCCTAGTAGCGGGGAGGCAGACATCACGCGAGGCCGGCCCACACCCCAGTAGCGGGGAGGCAGACATCACGCAAGGCCAGCCCACACCCCAGTAGCGGGGAGGCAGACATCACGCGAGGCCGGCCCACACCCCAGTAGCGGGGAGGCAGACATCACACGAGGCCGGCACACACCCCAGTAGCGGGGAGGCAGACACCACACGAGGCCAGCCCACACCCCAGTAGCGGGGAGGCAGACATCACGCGAGGCCGGCCCACACCCCAGTAGCGGGGAGGCAGACATCACGCGAGGCCGGCCCACACCCCAGTAGCGGGGAGGCAGACATCACGCGAGGCCGGCCCATACCCCAGTAGCGGGGAGGCAGACATCACGCGAGGCCGGCCCACACCCCAGTAGCGGGGAGGCAGACATCACGCGAGGCCGGCCCACACCCCAGTAGCGGGGAGGCAGACATCACGCGAGGCCGGCCCACACCCCAGTAGCGGGGAGGCAGACATCACGCGAGGCCGGCCCACACCCCAGTAGCGGGGAGGCAGACATCACGCGAGGCCGGCCCACACCCCAGTAGCGGGGAGGCAGACATCACGCGAGGCCGGCCCACACCCCAGTAGCGGGGAGGCAGACATCACGCGAGGCCGGCCCACACCCCAGTAGCGGGGAGGCAGACATCACGCGAGGCCGGCCCACACCCCAGTAGCGGGGAGGCAGACATCACGCGAGGCCGGCCCACACCCCAGTAGCGGGGAGGCAGACATCACGCGAGGCCGGCCCACACCCCAGTAGCGGGGAGGCAGACATCACGCGAGGCCGGCCCACACCCCAGTAGCGGGGAGGCAGACATCACGCGAGGCCGGCCCACACCCCAGTAGCGGGGAGGCAGACATCACGCGAGGCCGGCCCACACCCCAGTAGCGGGGAGGCAGACATCACGCGAGGCCGGCCCACACCCCAGTAGCGGGGAGGCAGACATCACGCGAGGCCGGCCCACACCCCAGTAGCGGGGAGGCAGACATCACGCGAGGCCGGCCCACACCCCAGTAGCGGGGAGGCAGACATCACGCGAGGCCGGCCCACACCCCAGTAGCGGGGAGGCGGACATCACGCAAGGCCGGCCCACACCCCAGTAGCGGGGAGGCAGCGTCCATTCATTTTTCGGGTCGCTAGTCGTCTCTCCCAGCCATGGGACAAAAAGCCGTGACGCCTGCCAGACCCTCTACCTCGCCCTCCGTCATAGCACCCCCTTCCAGACCCCCCCCCACCCCGCCGTCATAGCACCATGATCCAGGCCCACCCGCCCCCTGCCGGACCCCCAGGGTAGCACCACTCACCCTGACAACACCCCCCCCCTGTCCCAGCTCCCTATTCACATTCACGCTCACCTCCCACAGCGACAGGGACTCCCCCAACACCACCGCCCAGTTCACGACCCCCACCCTCCTGTACCTGCGCGGTTCGAACCTCTAGCGAAGCCTGTCTCCGACACGCACGCCATAACAATACTCATTCACGAGCAGGGGGGGGGGGGTGGGGGTGGGGGGGGGGGGAGGGCACTGAACTGTCGGGTCCACCAATCAGAGCGCCGTTTACAAAAGCTACAAGGCTGATTACATTAGAAGGCCTGTGAATGGCATGTCCATTGATCCCGTCACACATAGTATGGATCGACCAGGGGTAGGGAGGGGGGGGGGGGGTAGAGCCTAACCTACCCCAGGAGGTCCCATTGCCAATGACAAAGGCCCCCCCCCTCCCATCCCCACCACGAAGGCAATCGGGAGCAGGGGGGGGGTGCGACCACATTGTATCCACAAGGTACCCGTCATTGATCACCATGGTAACCCGCGAGCCACCTGACCACAGACACCGTGGTAAGGTAACCCATGGCGATAGTCGCCATGGTAACCCGGCGCCCGGGGCCCCAGTCGGCCCGGCCTCGCCCGGTCCATTAGCCAGGCATCACTGATCAGCTGTCACCCACACAAACACCACGCCGACCGGAAGTCGCCTTGCGTGGCGCGCTGCATGCCGGGAGAGCGCTGACAAGGATCGCCGCGCGATGGTTTAGTGGGGATGAGATGACAATGGGACGAGCAGCCGCTGCCAGAGGCAAACAATGGCTGACCCGGCCCACACGACAATGACAACTAATTCCTTTCATTCCCAATCCCATCGCTCAGCTCGACCAAAGCGCCGTAATTCAATCCTCCATTCTCCGCCAAACGGTTCTCACAGCAGCCGCGCAAAGATAACCTCCAGCGTATCGGCCTCAACGGCCAGGCATGCAACACAGGACCGCGCCAGGCAAACTGGCAATCCCAGCCTTAACATGACCTCAGTGAGGCAACTCCAGCCTTAGCATTGCCTCAGTGAGGCAACTCCAGCCTTAGCATGGCCTCAGTGAGGCAACTCTAGCCTTAACAAGGCCTCAGTGAGGCAACTCCAGCCATAACATGGCATCAGTGAGGCAACTCCAGCCTTAGCATGGCCTCAGTGAGGCAACTCCAGCCTTAACATGGCCTCAGTGAGGCAACTCCAGCCTTAACATGGCCTCAGTGAGGCAACTCCAAATACACACAATAATACAAAACAG